>JAXCMG010000059.1:0-15888 GCA_034642415.1 Podarcis siculus
CTCCGATTCCTCCCCATCCGTCCCTTCTGCTCCTGAACCCCTGACACTAACTTACTTATATGTACTTAGCTTCTCATAGCATTTCTGCTAAATCCATAAAATATCATTCCACCATTTTTCTAACAGTCATTACTTTTACAATATTTCTAAATATACACTTTAAGTTTTCCAGTGTTCTTCCACCGTCTCCTCTCCCTGGTTTCGGATTCTGCCAGTCCTTTCCGTCAGTTCCATATAGTCCATCAACCTGGAGATCTTATGTCCAAGGCTCTTAAATCTTTTCCAAGTCCCTTCTGCAGATCTTCTTCATATTATTTGATGCTCGGGAGCAAATCTCGGGAAAACTCCAACCTAGCAATACTTTTATTCCTTCTGGATAGTTCAGCCAAATTTCCATAGTTAAAACTAAAGTCCATAAAGAATTTCAGGACGTATTTCAGGATTCCTCCATATCTAGAGGCCCCCAAAACTTCAAGCTCCTCCAAACCCAGGCCTATGTCCCAAAAGTCAATCAATCCCTGGATAAAGGGATCTTTCCAACTTTCCTTCTTCAGTCCAAGCTGGGATCCCATCCTCAAGACCTGACTTTTGCTAGGTTCAATCATGGAAGACCTCAATTTATAATCCTCAATTTGCTTCTGAAAAATTGAGGATCCCGCTTGTACTACTTTAGGTTTCACAACAGCAGCTTTCTCCTTTTCCTCCACCATTTGTCCTGCCAAGGTATGTTCCTGCGCCAAGTCCTGAATTGTTTCTGTGTTGGTGCTCACTTTTTGACTCAAATTAGTCACTTTCTGTTCCAAGTTGTCAATTTTAAAAATCGTGTCATCTGTCTTTTTATGAAGCTGTTCCAGCGAGTAGTTTATCTTATATAATACAGTCACAATAGCTTCTCCTATCAACATTTTGAATGGTCCAAGGTCAATCTCTGGTTCTCAGAATCCTTATCTTGCAGCTGGAGATCTCCCTGTTACATTCCTGTAACAATTTCACATGCTCCCTCTAGAGCAGGGGTCTGCAACCTTTAAGACAAAAAGAGCCACTTGGACCGAAGAAAAAAAAACTGGGAGCCGCAAAACCATTGCGACATTTAAAACAGTGGGGAGTGTCGGGGCACACAATGCGCCTCCTCCCCTCGCTAGTATCCACCCCGGAGCCGCGGCAAAGGTGTAAAAGAGCCACATGCGGCTCCAGAGCCGCGGGTTGCTGACCCCTCTAGAGTCTAGAGGGAAACAGTCTCCACTTGTATCAATTCTTTCAAGCACGACTCGAACAAATAAAAATAGTTTCAATTTTCAGTTACTTTTTCCTCCTTTTTTAAACGCAAAAGAGGACAATGGAAACAGTATCTTTCTTAGTTTAGCTAACTGTCAAATCCGTTCTGTCAATGAACATTCCCCAAACGTCATCTGGCAGCCCTTTTCCAGGTTCAGAGCAGTGGTAATTTAATTTTCACTCTCTCCTGCAGGCTCACTAGGTCCAGAGCTTCCCCCCTCTTCTCCCGCTTCCAAGGGGGGTTTTATATTTTTGTCCGATGGAAATTTAATCCTTTGTCAAAAACTTTCAGAGACTTTAGCCTATAGCGTCTTTGCTTCTATCTATTTACAAAAGCAGAAGGCGGACTTCCTGTTTAGAACCTTCCCGCTTATATGCCAAATTAAAGTATTTAGAAATCCAATTTTTCGTTCTACTCACGGGTAGTTGTTTAAAATCAAATTGTCCACAGGAAAAAGTCTCTCTCCAGCAGCAGCAATGCGGCTTCACTCTGTGAAATAAGCAGTCGATTCAAAGCACTGCGCCACTCACCCCATGTCGCTCCGGATCCCCAAAACAGGGTTTCCCCGTGAGTAGGGGAGGCGCAAAAGGTGCCAGCCAAATCCCAGGTTCACAGGCTTCTCCCGCCTGTGATTTCTATGGGTCTCCACCTTCGCCGTGGCGGTCAGACCCTGCTTTTCACGGAGCAAGTTCCTCCCAATCGGAGGAGCTCCGCCATTGCCGGAGGCGCCAACCCGGAAGTCCTATTCTTTCTGCTTCTTGACTTCTTGCTTGAACAGGCAACTTTAGACTCCTGGGCACAAAAGAGTTGTGTTTCTTTCTCTTTTTTATGGCATTGCATGTTCTGCTTCTGTTGTGCATTGTATCCTTCCTTGGAGGATCAAGTTGGGTGGCTATGTCAATATTGTTAATAAATAAATAACCACAGATGCTTCTATACGGATAGCTGGCAATGTACATTTTTCATTCCACTAGTTAGCAGTCTGCATACGGTTGCAGAGAGCAAATATTCGTGGCTAATGGTCCCCTATGTGAAAGAGATTCAGCTCTCCTCACATTTAGCATAGTCTCTTGTGGCATCTTGAAGACAAACGTATCATGTCATAAGGTGTGACGGAGTGATATCAACAACCCCTTCTCCAATGGCTTGTTAAATCCTTGGAGGCAAACTGCACAGTCACATAAGGTGGGGTATAAATATAAATAGTTGTTTACACCTTTTTATAAACAGCAGCAAAAAAAATGCTCTTTTGCAGGGGAGGGGCTTTAAAGTAGAGGAAGGGAAGAGGTGCAGTGATTTACCCTTCCTAGGCTTACAGTTTCTTTGCTCCAAATTGCCCCCTCCCCAAACAATTTTTCTTTGCTATGGCAGGAGGTTGGGGGGGGGGAAGCCGCTTCCCCCACCCACCCACCTTCCCTCCCCTATTGCTTTTAAGCACTGTCACCATTAACAGCTTCAGTCCAGGGGCAGCTGCACATGGTTTTGCTCCAATGCCACGAGTGGGATTTGGCTAGACCTGATGATGGAGAAAAGGAAGATTTGCTGCAGCTGTTTTCAGATCGGAGAAATGTAGTGAAGACAGAGGGAGAGCCCAGGCAGAAATTCCTTGGGGGGGCGCGGTGCTGTCCATACATCCATTCAAAGCCCCTGGTATCAAAGTGCCACCTTTACAGTCCCCTGCTTTAATCCAAAATTCCTCCTGCCCTAAATTATCGTATGTTTTGCTCCATAAGACGCACCTTTTCCCTCCTAAAAAGTAGGGGAAATGTGTGTGCGTCTTATGGAGTGAATGCAGGCTGCGTGGCTATCCCAGGCTGCACAGCAATCCCTCTCGCTGTTCTAGCTTCTGGCTTAGCCGCACGAAGCCTCCGCAGGGCAGCCTTCATCACTGACGGGCTGTCCTTCTCCCACCTCGTAGAAAAGCCCACAAGAGCCATGCTCCCTTTAAAGAGCGCGTGGCTCTTGGCTGGCTTTTGTGGGAGGTGGGCGAACAGACAGAGGGCAGCTTAGCCATGTGCAGCCTCTTCCGGGCAGGGGGAGCCTTCATCCTGCTGCCGGGAGAGGCCACGAGCGGCTATCCCAGAAGCCAGATCCCTCTTGCTGTTCTGGCTTCTGGGATTCAGAATATTTTTTTTTCTTGTTTTCTTCCTCCAAAAACTAGGTGCGTCTTATGGTCTGGTGCGTCTTATAGAACGAAAAATACGGTATACAGCTGAAATGAAGAACTGTTGGGGTTTTGAGTGGAGATACTGTGAGTTGCCTTCTGTCCTGGGAGTCAAAACAAGCCCACGTTCCTAGCCTGAAGCTTTCTTCATTCTCTGTGTGTGTCTTTTATACCTGACTCTGGTTGTTAGATCTCTGGGTTCTAATTAAAAAAGCAAAGTGATTCCTGCAAGACTGCCTACACCTGACCTAATCTGCGTACATCTCTCCTAGCAGGGCAGAAGAAAGCATTCCAACCCTTACTAGGGATGCCTGGGCTTATGACACAGGTAGGCACCTCTCTTGGCAACTGTCCTTTGTGTAACGGCTCTCGTTGCTCCTGCCCAGAGGCCCATGGAGCCCCACACCTCCATCTGACAATGCTTCTGTACATGACTGTCTTTAGCATATGCACCGCCGGGGTGCAAAGATCCGGCCAGCGCCCCCAAATTTAGTTTAGCCCCCAAATTAACTTTTATTGTGCTTGTGTCAGACACCATGCTTATGCCTTGTTTATGAAAGAAGGGAGGGAAAAGAAACAAACTTTTTTATTTGCTCATTTCTTTACAATACGCTTATACTTAAGTATGCAACACCACCACACTTAAACTTATAAGTATTGTTTAGGCACCTGCTTAGGGGAAAATCAGTCGTGTCAAAGGTACCGCTGACTCACCCCGCTGCCACGTAGCAGCTCAATACAATGCGTAACGTAATATTTTGATGTAAGTTACGGTAATTTTGCGTGCACAGCACCGTTGAGAATGACAAGCGCCGTTGTTGAGTCTGACAAGCGCCGCCATTGTGAATGACAAGTGCCGCTACTGGCGTGGCGCGCCTTTGCTAAATGTGTGCACAAAGTCGAAAGTCCTTTAGTGAAACAGTAGGTATGCATTTCGGTAATACCTAGGTATATACGTGTTTTGTTTTTCTAGCTTGATCAAAATTATTTATTATTTCATAGCAGGTAGATAGTTAAGAGCTTAGGCGGCTTCAACGGTGGGCACCTGGCACCCCCCAGAATTTGGTGCCTGGGTGCCCTGCACCCCTTGCACCCCCCAGGTAAAGACGGCCCTGCTTCTGTGTTCCAGGCATCCTAGCCAGCTGTGACTTCAATGACAACCTCAAGCCCTTTTGCAACTGGAAACAGTCCTGTAGCAGTAGCTTTGGAAGCTGGATCCGGAGTAGCGGTGGAACGCCGACCCTCGGAACATGTGTTGGACTTGGAAGGTTTTAACAATGTATTTGGTTGGCATGCATATCTGTGGTACAATAAGGTTAAAGCACATAAAGCGTTTAAAAACCATATTGTCAGAAAAGCACTGTTTAATGTCTGGATAAGATATAAGGATTTGTTAGAAAATAAAACCCCAAGATGGTTGTCACCAATGGAAGCGAAGGCTCAGAAAAAACTCAATATGGAGGCCAAATGGCCGAAATATTGGGAAATTCTGGAACAAGAGGGAGGCAGATTAAAACTGCAGTTTTGAAAAATTAAAAAATTCAGTGCGAGACTGGCTCCATTATTACCAAATAATGGAGGCATATAATTTGGACAAAAAACTTGGCTTCCAGGTGGAAAAATCAAAATTGGAAACAGAATTGTTACATCCCAAAGTTAAGAATTTGTCAAGAATGTATAACTTGCTGTTGAAATGGAACACCCAGGATGAAATGGTGAAATCTGCTATGATTAAATGGGCACAAGATGTTGGACATAACATTATGATGGCTGACTGGGAACAGTTATGGACCACAGGTATGAAGTTCACGGCATGTAATGCCTTCAGAGAGAACCTAATGAAAATGACCTACAGGTGGTACATGACACCAGTCAAGCTTGCAAAAATTTACCATTTGCCCGATAATAAATGCTGTAAATGTAATGAGACCGAAGGTACATTCTTTCACCTTTGGTGGACATGCCCAAGAATTAAGACTTTCTGGGAGATGATTTATAATGAAATGAAAAAGGTATTTAAATATACCTTCCTGAAGAAACCAGAGGCCTTTCTCCTGGGCATGGTCGGCCAATTGGTGCCAAAAAAGGATAGAACTTTCTTTATGTATGCTACAATAGCAGCAAGAATACTTATTGCAAAGTATTGGAAGACACAAGATCTACCCACCCTGGAAGAATGGCAGATGAAGTTGATGAACTACATGGAACTGGCGGAAATGACTGGCAGAATCCGAGATCAGGGAGAAGAGTCGGTGGAAGAAGATTGGAAAAAATTTAAAGTTTATTTACAGAAATACTGTAAAATTAATGAATGTTAGAAGGTTGCTGGAATGAAGTTATATGGCTTTAGCAGAAATGTTATAAAGAATTAAGTAAAAATAGATTGTTAATGGGCCAAAGTGGAAAAATTAAGGTTAGATTGTGTTAAGATAAATTATAGAACAAAAACTGAGAAAGATGGAAAGGATTTACTGAAATAGCTAAGTGAATTAGAATACAAAAAAGGGAGGTGTGAGGTCGATAAAACAAGTAAATGAAAGACAAAGATATGGAAATATTGGATGTGTTTTTAATTTTTTTTTGTTTTGCTGTATTGTTTTTTGTTTTCTTTTTTCTATGTATTGTAATGTATTGATTTGTTTTGTTTAGCTTTTCATTTTTTCTTTCTTATTCTTTCTGTAATCTTTAAACTTTTAATAAATATTATTTTAAAAAAACTTACTCAAAAATTGAGGTTTGTCTTATACACGGATGGTGAACCCCAAATTAAGAAATCAAAATTTTAAACATCAAACAGAACTTTGATATTTTCCTAAATATTCAAAACACTGGTATTTTTAGTATTGTATAAACATCACCAGCAGTGAGCTTTTTTTAGGTGATTGCAGCTCGCCTCCACCCCCTCCATCCGCCGCCACTGCGCCAAGCCCACCCGTGCCTGAACCTGAGCCCGAGCCATTATACCTTCTATTTATATATGACGGGGGGGGGGTGTCATTCATCCAGAAACAGTGAAACGATTCCAGAACAGTCGTATATAAGTGGGATTGGCCCTCTGAGCATGCGCAGTGCTGAAAAAAGTACAACTTTTGTTTTTTCCTTTTGCAAACAACTGACCAACAAATGCTGCCTACAAACTGTAGTGTCATGACTGCCTATAGACTGTGTCCGCCTGCCTCTCGCTGCTAAAAAGAAAGAGTGAGACTTAAGTATGACGTTACAGCTCTTGCTATAATGATTGTAAATAGTGTTACCATGAAGCATTTATGACCAGTCAAGCAATAAAACACTTGACTGAGTTTTACGGTGTCTGTGAATGTTTTTTCTCAAAGTGTAGCTTCAACTGCTGACCACTGCTTCCAGAAACTCTGCTGAAGGACTGAAAGCTGCTAACAAGGTGCCTACACATGAGTATACTTATGCAGCAAAAGTGTGATGGACTGTGACCTTTAATACTCCTTGGAGGAAAAGGTGGTATAAAAAGGCAATAAATGAATTTTAATAAGGACAAATGTAAGGTTCTGCACTAACACAGGAATAATCAGCTGCACACATATACAATGGGTAATACTTGGCTTGACACGAGTCAGCAGAGTGATGCTGCAGTCAAAAAGGCTAATGTCTGCATCAACTGAAGTATAGTGTCCAGTTCAAGGTCAGACTAGTCCTTGGACAGACTACACCTGGAATACTGTCCAGGTATGTGCAGAGGAGGGTGGTTAAGATGATCAAGGGTCTGGAAAACAAGCCTTGTGAGGAATGGTTTAGGGAACTGGCTATGTTTAGCCTCGAAAAGAGGAGGCTGAGATGGTGGAAATAGCTCAAGGAAGAGCTTTCTGGTGGTAGAAGCTGTTAAACAGTGAAATGAACTCCCTCAGAGGGTGGGGGGTTCTCCTTCATTGGAGGATTTTAAGCAGAGGCTGGATGGTCATGTCATGGATCCTTCAGCCGAGACTCTTACATTGCAGGAGGTTGAACTAGATTAACCTTGTTGTTGTTTAGTCATTTAGTCATGTCCGACTCTTCGTGACTCCATGGACCAGAGCACGCCAGGCACTTCTGTCTTCCACTGTCTCCCGCAGTTTGGTCAGACTCATGTTTGTAGCTTCGAGAACACTGTCCAACCATCTCATCCTCTGTCGTCCCCTTCTCCTTGTGCCCTCAATCTTTCCCAACATCAGGGTCTTTTCCAGGGAGTCTTCTCTTCTCCTGAGGTGGCCAAAGTATTGGAGCCTCACCTTCATGATCTGTCATTCCAGTGAGCACTCAGGGCTAATTTCCGTAAGAATGGATGCATTTGATCTTCTTGCAGTCCATGGGACTCTCAAGAGTCTCCTCCAGCACCATAATTCAAAAGCATCAATTCTTCGGCGATCAGCCTTCTTGATGGTCCAGCTCTCACTTCCATACATCACTACTGGGAAAACCATGGCTTTAACTATACGGACCTTTGTTGGCAAGGTGATGTCTCTGCTTTTTAAGATGCTGTCTAGGTTTGCCATCGCCTTTCTCCCAAGAAGCAGGAGTCTTTTAATTTCGTGACTGCTGTCACCATCTGCAGTGATCATGGAGCCCAAGAGTAAAATCTCTCACTGCCTCCATTTCTTCCCCTTCTATTTGCCAGGAGGTGATGGGACCAGTGGCCATGATCTTAGTTTTTTTTTTATGTTGAGCTTCAGACCATATTTTGCGCTCTCCTCTTTCACCCTCATTAAAAGGTTCTTTAATTCCTCCTCACTCACTTCATGGATCACTGCCTTGCCGTGGTGAAGGGGCTTGAATAACTCGGAGAAGCTATGAGCTATGCCGTGCAGGGCCACCCAAGATGGACAGGTCATAGTGCAGAGCTTCACCAAACGTGATCCACCTGGAGCAGGAACCAGCAAGCCACTCCAGTATCCCTGCCAAGAAAACTCCATGGACAAAGACAAGACCTTAGGGTCCCTTCCAATGCTACAATTCTATGATTCTCCCCACAGTGAATTATTTAATGGGACGTGAGCTTGGTGCTCTTACTGAAGTTCTTTCCACATTCCAAGCACTGATATGGTTTCTCCCCTGTATGAATTCTTCAATGGACCACGAGATTCCTCTTGGAATTGAAGTTGTTTCCACATCACAAGAATTTTAATGGTTTCACCCCTGTATGAATTCTTTCATGTGAAGTGAGGCTTCCTTTCCAGGTGAATCTCTTTCCACATTCCAAGCACTGATATGGTTTCTCCCTGCTGTGAGTTTTTTGATGGGAAGTGCGATGGGAATTTCGACTGAATCTCTTTCCACATTCCAAACACTGATATGGTTTTTCCCCTGTATGAATTCTTTGATGGGAAGTGAGATTTTCCTTTTGGTTGAATCTCTTTCCACATTCCAAGCACTGATATGGTTTCTCCCCTGTATGAATTCTTTGATGGGAAGTGAGAGTCCCCTTGGAATTGAAGCTGTTTCCACATTCAACACACTGATATGGTTTCTCCCCAGTGTGAATTCTTTGATGGGCCGTGAGATGGGCCCGCTTACTGAAGCTCTTTCCACATTCCAAGCATTGATGTGGTTTCTCCCCCGTATGAATTCTTTGATGGGAAATGAGATGGGTGTTCTGACTGAAGCTCTTTTCACATTCCAAACAGTGATATGGTTTCTCCCCTGTATGAATTCTTTGATGGGAAGTGACACTTTCTTTCCGACTAAAGCACTTTCCACATACCAAGCACTGATAGGGTTTCTCTCCACTGTGAATTCTTTGATGGGAAGTGAGATTATCCTTCCGAATGAAGCTCTTTCCACATTCCAAGCACTGATATGGCTCTTCCCCTCTGTGAATTCTTTCATGTGATGTGAGATGGGAGTTCCGACTGAAGCTCTTTCCACATTCCAAACATTGATATGGTTTTTCCCCTGTATGAATTATTTGATGGGAAGTGAGACTTACTTTCCAGGCGAAGCTCTCGCCACATTCTAAGCAATGATATGGTTTCTTCCCTGTATGAATTCTTTGATGGGAAGTGAGACCTTCCTTCTGGGTGAATCTCTTTCCACATTCCAAACACTGATACGGTTTCTCCCCTGTATGAATTCTTTGATGGGAAGTAAGATTTACCTTCCAAGTGAAGCTCTTTCCACATTCTAAGCATTGATATGGTTTCTCCCCTGTATGAATTCTTTGGTGGGAAATGAGGCTTTCCTTGCAGGTGAAACTCTTTCCACATTCAAAGCACTGATAGGGATTCTCCCCACTGTGAGTTCGTTGATGGGAAGTGAGTGGGCCCTTCTGACTGAAGCTCTTTCCACATTCAATGCACTGATACGGTTTCTCACCACTGTGAGTTCTTTGATGGGAAGTGAGATGGAAGTTCCGACTAAAGCGCTTTCCACATTCCAAGCACTGATATGGTTTCTCCCCTGTATGAATTATTTGATGGGAAGTGAGACTTGCCTTCCAGGTGAAGCTCTTTCCACATTCCAAGCAATGATATGGTCTCTCCCCGCTGTGAGTTCTTTGATGGGAAATGAGATAGGAGCTTTGACTGAAGCTTTTTCCACATTCCAAGCACTGATATGATTTTTTCCTGCTATGAGTTTTTTGATGGGAAGTGAGACTCCTCTTGGAATTGAAGCTCTTTCCACATTTCAAGCACTGACAGAGTTTCTTCTCAATGGGATTTTTTTGATGGGAAGAGGAATGGAAGCTCTGACTGAAGCTTTCTCCACACACCATATAGTTATATGGCTTCTCCGCTGTGTGGATTTTGCAGTGGTCTCTCTTGTTCTTAATTTCCAATTCATCAGCGCCTGCGACAATAAGAGAAATGGATTAGAGCCTTAGGAAGAAACTGAGCCCCAGATTATTGAACAATGATAATCAATCCTTGTGAGAGAGAAAAAAAGAGAAGGGAGTTAGACAATTATTTATTCATTCATTTATTGATAATAATTAGTATTATTATTATTAATAATAATACCCTCCCATTTGGCTGGGTTTCACCAGCCACCCTGGACAGCTTCCAACAAAATATTAAAATACAATAATCTGTCCAACATTAAAAGCTTTCCTAAACAGGGGTGTCTTCAGATGTCTTCTAAAAGTCTGGTACTTGTTTTTCTCTTTGATAACTGGTGGGAGGGTGTTCCACAGGGCAGGTGCCGCTACTGAGAAGGCCCTCTGCCTGGTTCTCTGTAACTTGGCTTCTCGCAGTGAAGGAACCGCCAGAAGGCCCTCTGCACTGGACTTCAGTTTCCAGGCAGAATGATGGGGGTGGAGACACTCCTTCAGGTATACTGGACCAAGGTTCTGATTTGAAAGAGAGGTAGAGCTGGATATTATATGCATACTGATGAACACCCAGGTCTTACTACAAGGTTCAGTGTCTTTGTATTAACTGACATATTTATAGGAACCTGAGGTCAATAAAGCCTAACTCTTTTCTGGGATGGATTTTGCTTTGCCCAATCATGGACTCTTCTCCATCTCCAATGTTAGTTTTCTCTTGAGTCAACCAAAAACCCTGACAGAAGCTGTTTCAACTTTCCTAACAGCTCCGAAGCCTAACTGGAGGGAGAATATGCACAGACAAAACAGTTGATAGTCTCCATTGGGGAGTTAGAATCCTTGATGCTGTAGATGGTGCTGTTGAGCTCCATCCAATTACTGGAGGTTTGTCACAATACTCAATATCAAAACAGAAATTATGAAGCAAGAGGGAGTCTTACTGAGAGAGTCCATGACCTCACGATTCTCCTCCATGACTTCCTTATGCAGAGTTCTCTGGTCAGGATCCAGCAACACCCATTCCTCATCTGTGAAATGAACAGCAACATCTTCAAAGCACACTGGACCCTAAAAGAAAAAGGTTGTCCTCTTAGACAGCATGAAGAATATAAACTGTACCCTGCTCTGCTATTTTCTGCCTGTGAATTGCTGTGTTGTTTTAATTAGATGGGTTTGCTGCACATTTCAATTATGTGAGCCTGTTTTAACATTTTAATGGAATTTTTGTTGTGTATTTTAATGATGGGTATTAATTTTGTGTAATAGGGTGAAACTTCAAATCCTTCTGTCTGTGCAAGCATTCCAGCTTGCCAGATGGAAAGATCCCCACTCCACTCCCCATTGCGCTTTTCTTGGGGGGGGGGGGGGCTAAAGCCAACTGCAAGGGGTGCATGGGGGCCCAAGGAGTGGCAGGAAAGGGAGCTGAGCCCCATTGTGCAACTGATGTGGCTGGCTAGAGGACTCCTGGCCACTGCTTATATAAATAAAAGTGCAACAACATACCGTATTTTTCGCTCCATAAGACACACTTTTTTCCTCTTAAAAACTAAGGGGAAATGTCTGTGCGTCTTATGGAGCGAATGTGTGGTCCCTGGGGCTGGGGAACCCGGGCTTCCCCCACCAGCCCCGCAAGCTCTGGGAGCGGAGGCAAGGCTGCACGTGACCTGTTCTGGGGGCTGGGGTCGGGGGAAGCTCAGGCTTCCCCCGCCCCAGCCCCGTGGCTAAAAACGAAGCCAAGGCAGCGCGCAACCTCTCCAGCCGGGAGAGGTTGCGCACGGCTAAAAACGAAGCCAAGATAGCGAACCCGGGCTTCACCTGACAGCTCCAGAAGCCTGTCCGCTGCTCTTTGGGGCTGGGGTGGGGAATAAGATTCCCCCCCTAAAAACTAGGTGCGCCTTATGGTCCAGTGCGCCCTATGGAGCGAAAAATACGGTAAATAATACTAGCAACACTCAGAAACCTAGTTAAGGAGAGGTGGCTGTTGATTATTCACAGCACACAAATCTTCTGGGATGGCATGTTCAGACTTTGTTAAGGGCAGTTTCACAGCAGCAAGAGGAGGGGGAGAGATTCATTTGGGCCCGGAGGCACCCAGGCAGCCCCACCCCTCAGCCTCTTTCCCCACAAGGCTTCTTCCTCCTACTTGATCTGGTTCCACAGCCGCTGCTTCCCCTCCAGCACCATGAAAAGATGGAGGAGCAGGTCTTGATGGCATCATTTGGTCACCTGTAAGTAAGAAGGCAAGTAGGAGGACACAGGTGCATGCTTCTCTCAGAGGTTAAGCAGCCCGGCTCTAACTTCAGATGGGCCTTGCATAAAGTCTTGCCTGCTGAGTGCATTTGGATGTTTGTGCTCATTTCACATTTTCATGCTACAAAAATGGATCTCCTCTCCTTGGGGTTATTGGGACTCAGCTACACAGCCACAAATAAAACACTTTAAGTGTGTTTTCAGTGCAATATACAATGTGACACTAAATGACGGTGGTGAGCCTTATGGAAAATTCAATGTATTTTTAAAAAAGCATTTTCAGAACTGTTTTTATGTGTGTTTGGCCCAAATGTCTTCCTCAAAAGAATTCAAAGAACCCATTATATTAGTTTCAAAATCAATAGCACGTGCCAAAATGTAGAAAGAACTCATCAATCCTTACCCAGCAGCCTCTCTCTGGTTTCCAACAGAGTCCTCTCTGAGGAATCCAAGCCCTTTTCTGCAAACAGTTCCTTTCCCTGAAAGAGCATCAAGGATTTAAAACAGAGAAGCTGGAGAAGTACTGGAAAAGGAATGGCAGAGGCATTCCTTGGATGCTTTCCAAAAAAGGATGGGATTTAGGGATGTTCTCCCTCATGTTTGGAGCCCCTTAGGAGCATCCAGAGGAAAGTCTCTCTCACCTGCTGCTCTGCCTGCTTTCTCTCCTCTGCCTGACTCAGGAGAAAACCTTCAGCCAGGGCTACTGCCTGGGAACTGGTCTCTGCTCCACATTCCCTCACCCAGCACTCCATCTCCAGTGGAAGGACAGCCAGGAACTGCTCCATGATCACCAGGTCCAGCATCTGAACTTTTGTATGCCTTTCTGGCTTCAGCCACTGACCATCAAGACGGTAAAATTGGTTGCAAACTTCTCGGGGTCCTTCAGTCTCCAGGGAACAGAGCTGCCTGAACTGCTGGCTCTGCACCTCTGAGCAGAGGGTGTCCTCCTCACCCAGGACCTTCTGCAGAGAGTTTCCCCAGAAACTCCCACTGCTCCCAGTTTTGATAGCATGGCCTCTTCCTGCTTCAGGGTCAGCTGAGTCTTGCTCATCCATTTGTGCTCTCATGAAGCCTCACGGAGATCCCTTTTTCTTCTGCAAAGTTCTGTCTGTCCCAATTAGAAGCACTAGCAAATCCTACAAAGCAAGTGCATTGTTCTGTTATAAAATTGGTACACGGTCAGGAGAAGAAAAATGTTCCCTGAGTAAGCGTGGATGAGTCTTACTAGGAACCAGGGTTGGACTGCACCACAGCACAGTCTCTGAGCTTTCGCTAAAAGAAAAAGGAAGACTTTAGCCCTCCTAGAAGTAATGTTGCCATACAAAATGTGCAGACAACTGAGGGCATTTCTGTGAGATGAATACCCCGCTTGTTCCTGCCTTTCAGTCAATGCATGAAGTCAGAACTGCGACTGACGAGTGAGTACCAAGTGCATTGTGGACACTAGGCTGTGATGGGGGTCCTAAACCTGGGGCCCTCAAAAGCTGCTCCCCGTCCTGTCCTCCCCGCTAAACACACATTTCTTTCCTGTTTCTGTCTCATTTTCTAGCACTTGGAATCTCCAATGTTCTCAAAACATACTACTGGTGTGGGGTCTCCCCTTTTTTGTTCTGAGGGCCAGATACTTACCTGGCCAACCCCCTGAGGATGACGGGGGTAAGTTCAAAGCACGTGGGGGTGGAGCCAAGGGACAGCGCTAAAAAGCAAGTAAAGAAAGACTCATCTTATTTCTGAGATCGTAAGTTGTTTTAAATGGTTTTAATGTGGTTTTTAATGTTGTAATCTGCCCTGGGAACTGAAGGTGAAGCGTGGATTAATAATGATAATGATGATGATGAAGATGATGATGATGGTGTGACATAGCTTAACCCACACAGCCATATATGCCTGGGGGTACTCCTGAATCCAGCATGGTCACTGGAGGCTCAGGTGGCCTCAGGGACCAGCAGTGCCCATTTCCAGCTCTGGGCTAGTTTCCCATCTCTGTCCCTTTGGGACTGTGACGAGGTGTCCCTTGTAATCCATGCTCTGAATCAGATTGAATTACTGCAATGCCCTCTGTGCGAAACTGTCCTTGAAGAGAAGAAGAAGAAGAGGAGGAGGAAGAAGTTTGGACTTGATATCCCACCTTTCACTCCCCTTAAGGAGTCTCAAAGCGGCTCACATTCTCCTTTCCCTTCCTCCCCCATAACAAACACTCTGTGAGGTGAGTAGGGCTGAGAGACTTCAGAGAAGTGTGACTGGCCCAAGGTTACCCAGCAGCTGCAGGTGGAGGAGCGGAGACGCGAACCCAGTTCACCGGATTATGAGTCCACCACTCTTAACCACTACACCACGCTGTAGGAGGACTTGGAAGATGGTCCAAAATGCAGTGACCAGATTATTGGCTAGCTGGTGGGCTCACTCTCTTTATTAACTGTATTTATATCCCACCTTTTTCTCCAAAAAGCTCTACTTGGCATACACCCCTCCCCATTTAATCCCCACAATGACCTGAGAACACATTTACTTGCTTTTTAAAAACTGCTGCATTGGTTGTGAGTTCATTTCTGAGCCCCATTCAAGGTGCTCACATTATCTGAAGAACCACCTCCTTCTCTAAAATACCCATTGGATGTTTTTGGATTGGGAGAGGTCTTGGCAGTCTCACCACGCTCAGAGTTTTGGAAAGGGGAAGTCCCAAGAGAGGCATTCCTTGGTTGGGGAATTCCCTCCCACAGAGGCACACCTGTTATTCAAAGAAGAAAGGAAAAAGCACCCCCAGGCCACACCTGCAATGTACCTTCAAAGCAGAATCAGACCCCTGGAAAGAGCCAAAGAATCCTGGGGAACGTGGTTAGCTCGGAATGGTGGGCAGTTCAATCCTCCTGCTGCAGATGTGAGGGACTGTTATGTCACATGCCTGCATTTACATTCTGAGAGCTGCCAGGCGAGATTCCCCCGTCCCACCCCCGGGGGTTAACAACCCGTCCTTCCTGAGGGAGGGAGATCCACAGTTCACCGCAGGAAGACGCGCTTTCTTGTCTCGCCTTCAATCTTCCGACCGCCTTTCTCTACGGATTGCATGGCTCAGCTGTTCATTTTTATTTTTTGCGTAGATATTTATGCCCAACTGGTTCTGCCTGGCTGCCCCGCCTGTTAATAATCAGTCTGCTTTGTCTCTCCTTCTTTGCCCGCCCGTTTCCCCCCGACCCAGAGGCGCCTCCACGGGGCGGAAAGCGGCGCCTGGGCCCCGAGGAAGAGCCGAGATGCTCAGCTCCCTCCTGCCCTGGGGGTCCCGGGACTGGCTCCCCTCCCCGGGGAAGAAAGACTCACCCTCCGAGGCTCCCGGGAAGAGAGAGACCCGAGCCGGAAGAGACCAGCCAGGGACCTGCGCCCGCCCTCCTCTCTAGGACTCCGGCGCCCTGCCTTTGAACCCTTCGCTTGGGC
>JAXCMG010000059.1:15898-76080 GCA_034642415.1 Podarcis siculus
TTCGCTTGGGCTCGGGAGGCCTTCTTTCCCTGTCCTCTCTAGGACTCTGGCGCCATGCCTTTGAACCCTTCGCTTGGGCTCGGGAGGCCTTCTTTCCCTGTTCTCTCTAGGAATCCGGCGCCATGCCTTTTAACCCTTCGCTTGGGCTCGGGAGGCCTTCTTTCCTGTCCTCTCTAGGAATCCGGCGCCCTGCCTTTGAACCCTTCGCTTGGGCTCGGGAGGCCTTCTTTTCCTGTCCTCTCTAGGAATCCGGCGCCCTGCCTTTTAACCCTTGGCAAGCCTAGCGCCCCCTAGCCCAGGAGGGAGTTCCTGCCTCGTTCTCTTTGGGGGATTCCCTGGACTTGGGGGCTGAGCGGTTCTTGTTCGAAACTTTCCTTGGTTTGTTTAAGACCCTTATTAACATCTCAGCAAGGGCTTCGCGGAGCTCAGGGGTTTCCTGTACCGGAGAAGGAAGGTTCTCCGAGGGACCTTGTCTTTGGCCTAATTTGAATGACGGGGAAGGAGAGAGGGTGAATGAGTCCTTTCTTTGGGACTGTGCAGCCAGTGCTGCCAACAGATGTTTGTCCAGGGGACAAGGAAGAGACGCGTCTCTGGTTCAGCCCCCTCTCCAGCCCTGCTCTTCAACCTCCTGCAATATGGGGGGGACGGACTTCCCGGTCTACCTTATAGGGCTGTTGTAAGAAGGACGGGGTTTGTTCTCAAGGAAGCACTTCGAACACTTCGGAATATACTCTGCAGAGGTCTGGCTTATCTTTCCTTGGCGTGGCTCTGGCACTGCCCAAACACCCCTGCACCAGCCTCCCCCTTCATTCAAACGGCACGGCTATGAGATGGGTCTGGACTGGGTCCTGCACCAAACGCCCATCTTATTTCCTGCTGAGAGCTCCTCTTCAAACACTTCTCTCCTAAGGTAGCAAAGAATGAGGGGTGTGGTGGCATACAAACGATTTATTGAAAAATAAACAAGGGTTTCAAGATAACTGTGTAAAAATGTTCATTTTTGTTACTTTATTACAGCAGGAGCAATGGGGAGTATAATGCTATTCCTATAGTACTAATCTAACCAACCTGCTTCAGAACTGCCACTGCTCTCTCCCCTCTGTTAAGGAAAAAATCCAGGGTGAGAGACTACTCAACAGCCCAGCTTGCCAGGGTGCAAGTCCCCCGCGGATCTATGTGGTCAGTAAAAGAAAGAAGTTCCAGCCAAGTAATTTGGAGCAAAACAGTGATCAGTAGACCACAATCTTTATTGTTGTACAGCAGGTTCCCACACGGAGTAAGAACCCCAACATAGATTACACGCTCATTTAAGACCTTCCCCCACTTCCCATAATACCTTTCCAGAAGCATCATTGATACATCACTGATACACCATCAACATGTCATAAAGAGGGAGAGGGATCTTGAGGTTACCCAAGTTCATCAACTTGCTCCGCTTATCAGATTTAGTCCCAGACACCTTAAGTACCCGCCACCCAAAGAACAATAAAACTTCTTGGGTTCTTGGGAACACCCTGCCTCAGCAAACCCATCAGCGGATCTCCATTGTTTTCTACAGGAGAGGGGTGCTGTGTATGGGACTGCATGCCTCAGGGATTATGGAGGCAGGGGAAGCCTGGATTCCCTTCTTCCAGAGGAGTCATTAGTCAGTACAACCAAGGAAATGGTGGTGTATGTATGGTGCCCTGTGTCAATGGTCATTGTTCTGGCCTTAGAGGCTATGGTGGGGACTTGGAATTTGGGGGAAGTTGCTTAACTGCCCCCCCTTCCTGGTTTTAACACCTCCAACTGTCTTACCCAAGAGGCTGCTGAGGCCACCTTGGCTGAGATTCCTGCAAGACCTGCTCCCTGCTTTAAAGGCCTGTTCCCACCTAGCCTGGGAGCCTTGGGCCCTGACTTCCGCTGCAAAAGCTGAAGCTGCTGAACAGAATCTTCGGCTTAGGAGGTTGTTTTTGTGAGTCGGGTCTGTTCCTGCTGGGTTTTTCTTCTTCTTCAGATCTTGTGATTTATGAGGAAATTGTTCAGTTTGGTTGTGTATTTTTAAATGATTTATGTATTGCTTATGACTATGGGAAGGGCTGGGCGATGGGCTCCGCGGGGTGGTGAATGCTTTCCTCTGTGTTTCAGTTCTCCAAAGGACCACAGACCCTGAGTGAGGCCTGGAACCCCTTGGACTCTTGCTGCAGCTCAGCAGAGTGGGGGTGGCACCCAACTTTTGTAACATCATCATCATCATTGATTAAATGTATGCTACCCTATACCTGCAGACCTCAGGGTGCCTCATCATCACTCTCCTCCCCTCTGGTTGTACCACTCCTTGTAATCTGCTCCTCTGGTTCTCCTTCCTGCTCAGCATCTGTGCTAGGAGGTCTGACAGTAGGCGGTAGATCTGGAATGCTATACATCAATTCAGGGACGTTTATGAGGGCTTGCATTTTCCCCCTCTGAATCATCAGATAAGTGTATCACAGGTCCTCTCTTGTCAGCTTTCCTGTGTTTGTCAAAATGAATCACTTGTCTTGTGCTGACTTTCCTTGTATTCAAGTCCATCACCCTTCATCCTTTGTTCCCTAGAGCATAGCCAATCATCATAGTTTCTTCTGCTCTGAAATCTACACTGTGGAGCCTGCTGGAAAGTGTAGTCTGCTCAGCAGGGCCACCCATGGCAATGGGCAGAAGCACGGACTGCGCAAGTCAATTCTGTATCCAGGGCAGCTGTCTACCAACTCCACCTGGTACGCAGGCTGAGACCCTACCTGCGACTGTCTCGCCAGAGTGGTGCATGCTCTTATCTCCCGCTTGGACTACTGCAATGCGCTCTACGTGGGGCTACCTTTGAAGGTGACTCGGAAACTACAACTAATCCAGAATGCGGCAGCCAGACTGGGGACTGGGAGCGGCTGCTGGGACCACATAACACCGGTCTTGAAAGACCTACATTGGCTCCCAGTACGTTTCCGAGCACAATTCAAAGTGCTGATGTTGACCTTTAAAGCCCTCAACGGCCTTGGCCCAGTATACCTGAAGGAGCGTCTCCACCCCCATCGTTCTGCCCGGACGCTGAGGTCCAGCGCCGAGGGCTTCTGGCGGTTCCCTCATTGCGAGAAGCAAAGCTACAGCGAACCAGGCAGAGGGCTTTCTCGGTAGTGGCGCCCGCCCTGTGGAACGCCCTCCCATCAGATGTCAAAGCGATAAACAACTACCTGACATTCAGAAGGCATCTTAAGGCAGCCCTGTTCAGGGAAGTTTTTAATGTGTGAATGTGTGATATTTTAGTGTATTTTCAGTCTTTGTGGAAGCCGCCCAGAGTGGCTGGGGAAACCCAGCCAGATGGGCGGGGAACAAATAATAAATTATTATTATTATTCTCCCAGGGGGCACTGTACTTGACTCTCCCTCCTTTTTTACTGGGCTGAGACCCCCGGGAATCAGCAGAAGGGGGGGGAGCTATCCCTCCTCTTTCCCCCGTGGGTGCAGGGGGCTGCATGCAACACTGCCCCTGGGAGCTGGTGGCTTCTTCATGGACATTTCCGCAGACTGCCCCCCTCTGTGCAGGAGGTTGAGGGGTGGGGTAGGGTGAGGCGGATCCTGGGACTGGCTGATGCTCCTCTCCTTCCCCCATGCCTGGCTCCCTCTGCCCCAGCCTCAGCTGCAACCAGATGGGCCCCTGGGACCAGTGGGGGGAAAGAGGTGATGTGGGGCGGCCAGGCAGGTGTCTCTGGGGGAGGGTGGAACATACATGTGGAAGAACCAAGGGGTACACAATTACTACGGTTTATTGAATTTGTTAGTTGCTTTAACTTGCTCAGCCCAAAGTGACATGCCACCAGCTGCAGCCAGCCCAGGCCAAAGGGGATCACCCAGCCCCACACCCGCCTCTTCTCTCAGTGCAGAGGGTTTTTTTTTTGCCTTCCTGCAGCTTCCCCACAATGCAGCGTCAATGTCTCAGCTCAGTCTTGGCAAATGTAAAACCTGTGCATAGAACAGCTTTTTGTGCCATGAGTTATAAACCTTAAATTTGCTTCATCCTTTCCACCCACCACCCGTTTTTCTCTTTGCCCTTTGTTGTAATATATTTACAATCTCCAACAATTCACCCCCCCTCCCGGCTTTCAAGAACCCTTCCAAGAGGCAGGTTACAATAAAAACAGAACATGCCACTGAGCCATGGCTGTGGCAGCCGTGTGGGTGGCCACCTTCCCACCCTTCAGCGAGGGGCAACGCGGAGCCGGTAGGCTTTGGGGACCATTGTCAGGAATGCTGGTGCTGGTGAGGCATCGAGGTCCTCAGGAGCCACAAGAGGGACCAGGTCAAAGTGTTGCAGGATGGATGTCAAGGTCACAAAGATGGTCATGTCCACCAGCTTCTTGCCAATACAGGCCCGCTGGCCTGCAAGCAGAAAGGGAGGTGAGCCCTGGAAGTGCCTTCCTGGCTGCATCCTTGGAACGGCAAAGCCACACCGGCTGGGATGGCAGGAAGGGGGACCAAATGAGATGCTAAATTGCCGGGGGGGGGGGGAGGCAGAGCAGCTCTTCCACGCTGTGGGCACAAAATGTACGGCTTTCTGTGACCCCCCCCTCCAAGCAGCCAGAGACTCCAGCCATGCATTGGAATTAGGATGAGGCGTAGGAGAACCTGTTTGGCTGTAAAATGAGGATTCATCTATTTACCTACGGAAAGTGGGATGAAGAATTTGCTCTCCTTCAGGCCTCCATTGTCATCCAGGAAATGCCCAGGATCAAACTGCAGTGGGTTGGGGAATTCTCTGCTGTCGTGCAGCGAAGGCTTCAGAGCCGGGAAGACCGTGGTGCCCTGGTGGGGGGACAAAGAGAGGAGACCCTCCTGGCCTCAAGAGGTTCTTCTCCAAAAGAGAAGGAAGCAGAGAGTTCTGCCCTGCAGGTGCAATCGCAGAAAAGGCCCTCGATGTCTGGGGTCACCCCCCGCCTGGCTCAGGTGGGGCAGCCCTCAGTAACCTCCTCTGGGGACCAGGTGCCTGATGGAGAAATGACTTACTCCCACCCCAGCCCTGGCCTCCGTTCTGGGCGCTCCTGTGCACCTCAGGAGTCTCAGGCTTGCCCTGGCTACAGCTGCATGGAGGGGACTACTTGGCAGGGATGGCCTTGATTCACGTGCAAAGTGCCGGCTGCACATTTCTGGTGCTGTGTGTTTGGAAAGCCCTTGAGCGTGTCCTGCCCAGCTTTCAAATCCGCTCCTCCACTATAACCAATACCCAGAAGGCTCCACAGTGTCTGCTGTGGATGAAAGGAAACTGCACACAGGTTTCTTTGTGGCCATTTTAGAGGCCACCTGGGAGGCCAGAAACTGACCTTGGGGATGAAGTATTGCCTGAAGAGAGTGTCCTTTGTGGTTGCATGTGGCAGATTCAGTGGCACAAGCGCCAGGGTTCGATGGATCTCATGGATCACAGCATCTGTGTAGGGCATCTTTCCCAGATCCGCCATGCAAGGACTTCGTGATGAGCCAATCACAGTATCAATTTCTTGATGAACTTTCTCTAAGGTAAAAATAGACGAGATGTAGTAAGAGTGAGATTTTTGTGAGTGTGATTTGATTTTTTTTTTGCTTTGTTTTCTGTTCCTGCCCCTCTTCTCGGCCCCCTTCTTTTCCAAGCTCCTCAGTCTCCCAACTAGAAGCCCCCCACTTCTGTCAGGGTGCTGCCTACCTTTGACCTCTGGGTGCTTCATGAGAGTCAGGAGGGCGTAACTCAGGGTGAGGCTGGTGGATTCTGCTCCTCCAATGAAAAGGTCTAAGATGCTCCTCACCAAACCTTGAAGATCAAACACTGACCCACTGTTCTGCTTCTCCTGTAGGGAGGTTGGAAGAGACGACAGATGCACAAAGCACATTATTTGCCCAAAGTAACTCTGCCATTACAGAATTCCACCACAAACACCTCCCAAGGATCTGGGGCTGGGCCTGTCTGTCATGTTTGCAATGCAGAGATAAGTCCCAGTCCTGGAAAACTCTTCCTCTCATCCTGTGTGAGGGGAGAGGACTTACCCAACCTGCCACCTTCCAGGATCCCTCTCCTCAGCACACCCACCCACTACCCAAGCCACCCCCCACTCCCTCCTGACCTCCTGCGTAAAGCTGGGGGGAGGGGGTGCAATGAGAAGCAGAACAAAGCCTTTTGTGCCCCCTCCCTCTGCCCCTGCTGCCATGGCCCAGCATAAGGTGGGAGCAGGGGGTGCTTTGACCCTGGATATGGGCTTCCAGAGCAAAAAATGTGCCCTGCTGCCCCCTTTCATACAGACACGTTTCCCTGCCACCTCCAGTCTGGAAACCTGGCAGAGAGGCTCTGCTGAGCACACAGCCAGGGCTGGCACATGGCACATGGCACCTGCCCTCGGATGGCCGCCATAGTGAGACCCAGTGAGACAGCAGATCAGCTTCTGAGCAGGGTGGCCCAGGGATCACTGCAGACAGGACAGCCAAGGAGGCAGGTGACACGCCCCCACCTGCTCCATCTTGACGAGAAAGGCATCAATGAAGTCCTGAGGCTGGCTGGGCTTCGTTGTCTCCTGGTGTCTTTTCACCCGCCTTGAGATGAAACGCTTTAACTCCTCTGTATTTTTAAATATCTTCTTGTGAGATCCAGGGAAGTATTCCAGGATTGTCGGGAAAATATTGTACAGCTGTGAAGAGCAGGAGGTAAAACTCATCATGTGATTCCTACATTGCAGGGGGTTGGAGCAGATGCCCTTTGGGTCCCTTCCAACACTACAGTTCTGGGATTCTATAGTTGCCTGGCCATAAAAAGGAGTATTTCTTACCATTCAAATGGCATTTCCAGTCTGCCTGCCCTATGTTCAGGTTGACCTGAGTAGCCCAATAACTGCTCACATCAGGCAGCCTTTTCCAAAATCTTAAACTGGAAACCAGCCAGCCAACCTCCCCACTCACCCCCCAGGGTAGTGCATAGAGTTTACACAGGAGATGTTGCTGCTCTGCCCACCCCCACCCCCCGCAACCTCTTCCTCCTCCTCTGGATGTTCATAGCTCAGCTCTCTGTTCTTGCAGGCTACCTTGCATGCTGCAGCCCAGGGGTGAGTTGGCAGGTGGGGGGCAGGCACTCTGACCCACTCCTTGGTCAGTCGGGGTCCAGCGTCTGAGCGGCTTAAGGGGAGCAAGCGGGTTGGAGCTGCTCCCCCCTGTTCAGCCCTTGGTTCACGAACTTGGGACCCGTCTCTGTGAAGGGGGAAAGCTGACCTCTCCAGCCCCACACCCACTGCTGGGGACCCGCCCTAGCCAGCCCCACCTGCTCCCCCCACCTGGTGGGCAAGGGGAATTGGAAGGGCCCGGCTGATGGGAGCAGGGGCTGCCTTTTCGGTGAGACGGTGCAGGCATTTTAGGGAGTTTTCCACAAAGGACCCCAACTGTGTGGCTGTGTGCACATTACCTGTTTTTTCTCAATTCTGATCAAAGCTGATTTAGGGGAGAAAGACATCAAAATGCAGCATTTCATAGGGTAGATACAGGATAGATATGGATTGTGGCTTCCCCAGTCGGCAGTGGGGATGCCCTGGGTGCAGTCTGAAAGGGAGCATGTCTTCTGTCTGTGCCTCTTGGCAGAGGGAGATGGGAGCAGCAGGAACAGACACAGACCAGAGTCAGGAAGTGCTGGTGGGGGACACCATCACAGAAGGGCCCCCATGCTACCTCAGACATAGATTGCGTGATGGGTCACTTCTTGCCCCACAGGAAGAAAGGAACCTCGGCCATCTTCTGCCCTCCCTGCACATCCTATACAGAGCATCGCCCCCCCCCCCCCGTGGCTGAATGGCTGGAACAGAAGCCCCTCTCCCCCTGCTGCCTGTGTGCTCACCTTTGTCATTGGGCTGGACTGGAGAAGGGCATTTTCTTGAACCAGGCGGATGAATCCCAGGAACTCCTCGTCTTCATAGTCAAAACGGCTGCCAAAGGAAACTGAGCAGAGGATGTTGGCAGTTGCCTGGCTGAGGAAGCGAGATGGGTCGAAGGGCCTTCCTGCCAGGGCACAAACAGGGGCATCATTTCGAGGCCGTGGGGAGATCCCGGCTGCATCCGGTCAGGCTCCCCTCCAAGGCCAGGAAGGGCAAAGGCCCATCTCCAACCCAAGGGAGAGGACTAAGGATGGCTTCTGGCCACCTTGACTCTGCTCTGCTTCCACAGCCAGAGTTAGCAATGATTCTCAAACCCGCAAGAGGGACTGTTTTTGCTCTCAGATCCTGCTTGGGGGTTTCCCATGGGGGCAGTGGCAGACTTTGGGCATTCACGTCTATGCAACACTGCAATCCAGCCCCCTCCCTGCTTGTTCTACAGCCTTGTTTTGGTGCCCCCTGCAGGGTGTCTCACGCTACCCTAAAACTGCCTCTGATGGGGTATCTGCTTGGCCCCAGTGAGCACAGGAGGCTGGCCTAGATGGCTCCCCTTGGCCTGATCCAGCAGGCCCTTAGGTTCTTCTGCCCACAAGGCCAGTCCTGATCAGGATCTGTCCTGTGGAGCCAAAAAGTTAGAGCAGTCTGGCATATTGAAGGTGGTTGGACTAGAAGACCCTGGGGTCCCTCCCAACTTCACACTTCTATGATTCTATGAGCCACCAGCCATTTGCTACTTGGAATAAAAGAAGTCTGCTTGAGGAGCCCGTAGCACCGTGTGGTCTGGAGGTGAGGAAAAGAGGCCTCCTTACCATTTGTGTTTCTGAGTCTCTCCACCAGGAAACTCGCCTCCTCCTGGATCCTCTCCTCAAAGCTCCTTTCCCCCACCTCCAAGCTGCCCAAGGTGGCAACAGCAAACTGCCGCAGCTGCCTCCACGTCTCCCCGTTGCTGAAGCCAATTCCTGAGGACACGCAGAGAGGAAGGCAATGCATGAGGGGCAAAGGGGCCTTGTGGGGCCAGGATGCTTCCCCCCACCGCAGGGCTGTGCTGTCCCTCTGCCGTAAGCTGAGCAGCAGAGGGTGGAATTTGTCTGTCTGTCTGTCTCTCACACACCACAGGAGCCAAGGAAGCTCAATAGGGCAATTAGAGAGAAGGCGAATGGGGCATGTACAGGATTCGGCCTCATTGCACAGGGGGAAACAATCTGTCTTTCTGATGCCACAAACTTGGATCGGTATTTCTGCGGGAAAAGAGAGCAGGAATGGGGATGGGGAGGGTCACCCAAAACAGAGAACTACTTGGAACAAGGAGCTCCCCCAATACTTACTTACTTTTCCTCAGTTCCTGGCCTCTGGACCTTAACCAACACCCGCCCCCCTCATGAAGGGGAGCTGTGGACCTTAGTCTGTCAAATGCCCAGCAGAGACCTAATGGGTGGC
Source organism: Podarcis siculus (assembly GCA_034642415.1). Lineage (NCBI taxonomy): Eukaryota > Metazoa > Chordata > Lepidosauria > Squamata > Lacertidae > Podarcis > Podarcis siculus. The sequence goes on from JAXCMG010000059.1 coordinate 25,216, forward strand.
GCGGGGAGGGGGGCATTCCTGTGTTGCGTTCACTGCCTTGCCTAAGCCACACCTTAGAAAGCAGCCCATAAATACTTTTGACAAAGCCCCTGTGGGCTCTGCCTAAGGGGCTGGAGGCTGTGCATGTGCTGGCGTGCAGCTCTTCTAGAAACCAACCTGTTCCATTGGCTGTTTTAGCCAGAATGGGGTTGCTTCCTCTGGCCCCAAAGGAGTCTCCCTGGGCCAGCAAGGCCTCCTGCGCCACTTCGTGCCCATAGAGCACCACGACCCGTTGAGAGCCCAGGTGGATGGTGAAGATGGGCCCGTACCTCTGGCTGAGCTGTGAGAAGAGAAGGGAGGTGGCAGGCTTCCTTTGCGCAAGTACAGGCTGATCTCTCTGGGGGGGCCCTCAGCCTGCACCCCAAGAGCCCCGGCCCAGCCTCCACCACCGAGGGCTGTGCCCTTCTGGGCTCCTCACTGGGAGCACTAGAAGAGGGCCGCTTATTGTGGCAAAACAAGTTGATGGGACTATGCTGAAATGGCAAAATTAACTGGGAAGTTCAGAAATCAAGAAGACAAGAACTTCACAAAAGAATGGGGAAAGTTCATAATTTATTTACGAGACCATTGTAAGCAGGTTAAAACATTAGCAGGATTTTAAACACACTTGTAAAGTAATGGAAAGTATGGATAATTTGGAAGGACAAAAATTTGGATAAGTATTGATATGCAGTTGTAAATATTATCATTAGGACCCATGGAAGGGATGTGGGGAAGTCAGGAAATTCAGAGTAATCTTGATAGCTGGATCTTGTATTGTTTTTTGTTGTATGTTTATATATATTTTAAAATCAAATAAAAATATATTAAAAAAAGAAGAGGGCTGCTTATTTTGAGCCAGGTGCCTTCGGCGCACCTACCTGGGCAGAGTCTCCTTCGCTGGCGGTTTCTGCAGCCATTTGGTGCTGCTGTAAGGAGGAGCTCCTAGGTGGTGCCTCTGGGCAGCTGAGAAGGGCAGGGCTGCCCTTATTGGGCCCCAGTGTGTCCTGCAGCCTCACCACCACATGTGTGTCTCCTTGAGACAGGGTGGCAGAGGCACGCTGCAGGATGCGGTCCCCCCTTGCTCCAAAGCAGCCCTCCTGGGAACCCTCACATTGCAAAGTGAATCTCAGTCTGCAAACATCTGGGGCCTCCTGACTGTGAAGACCAAGAGGGTGAACTACTCAGGCCTCTTGCTGGGCAGGCCTGGGGTGGCACAGGCCCCATCTTGCCGTGGGGCTCCATGCCAGGCTAGCCTGCCAGCCCCCACCGGCCCGTACTGCATGCTGGCTTACCTTCTCCAAAGATCTGGGGAAGTCCTTGGTGTCCAGCTGCAGGATGTTCCCCACCCAGGGCAGGGCCTGGGGGCCTGGAGGGAGCCTCTGGCGGCCAGGCGCCTTCCTCCGGACTGAGAGGAAGAAGAGGCAAGCAGCACATAGCAGGAGAAATATGCCAGGGGCCCCCCAAGTCTCCATGACCAAAAACTGCACTTCACCAGATTGCAGGACGAAGGGAAGCTGTTTATTACTGTCCAAAATATGCAAAACTGCTCAGATGAAGGTGGGGCTGGATTGCTAGCCAATCGCCTTCTGTTGGTCTTCAAGATAACAACTGCAACCTTCTGTGGCCAAAGGTCACCGCTGGAGGTGTGTGGGAGGCCCTTGAAGGAAAGCCAAGGCAGATACAGGCACACGCAGCCACCCGCAGAGCCTCCAAAATGCAGGACTCTCCTGGCACGTCCGGATCCATGAGAAGGTCCCTGCTGGCTCACAGCAAGGTGGGCCCAGCGTGCAGCACCCCCCCCAAAGGCCCACCAGGCACCTCCCTGGAACCCACAAGCCCCAGCCCCAGCTCCCTGCTTTGGGGTGTCCCTGCTTCTCTCTTTCACACTGCTGCAGCGTCTTTTCTGTCTCCTGCAGTCTGTCACACTCTGAATTTTGGGTTGTTTTAAGGCGGCCAGGAATGAGACACAGCATATTTCATCATGCAGCAAATCTGCTTTTCCTTCCATCTGCTTGCCCAGGGAGCCACAGCGACTGACCAAGCAGAGGTGGTGGCAGGGAAGGAGCTGCTTGCTCGTTGTCTGGGGTGCAGGTCCAAGGGGATTCAAGGCACTTCATTGGGTTCAGGGCTTTTGCATTGTCCCTATGATGTCACCCTCATCCAAGGGACAACCTGAACTTTCCTCCCAATTAATTGGGGTTTCCCCAGTCTATGAATAATCTGATGCGGGTTGATAGTGGGGGAGATCAACATAAAATCACATCCTACCCAAGTGTGGACACTGAAGCAGATACTTCCACATGATGTTCTTGAGAAGAGCCTGCTGGACCAGGCAAATGACCCTTTCTAGTCCAGTGGCCCAGCAGATGCCTTTGGGAAGCCGCCAAGCAGGATTTGAGCACAAGAGCAATTCTCCCCTCCAGTAGTTTCCAGCAAATGGGATTCCGAAGTATTGCTGCTTCTGACCAGGAGGCACAGCATAGACATCCTGGCTAGGAGCCACCCATGGCCTCTCGGCCATTCCTCCTCCTCCATGGATTTGTCTCGTTCTCTTTCAAAGCCATTCAAGCGGGTGGCCATCTCCGCCTCTTCTGGAAATGAGTTCCATAGTGTAACTCTGTGTGGCTGACCTGCCTTCAAGATGGAGGTCTACTTCTATTCTGGGCACTTCTGACAGACCTTCTTAATAAGCTCCAGCTTAATATCAAATAATGGAAAGGTATTCTGAATGGGCTCACTGAGCTTGCATTGCAGGCCCCCAGACAGTGGGTCCCTGAAAGACAGTGTGTTTCACTTTGAACTTGTTTTTAGAGCCTTTGAAAATCTGCACAAACTTCAGTACAAGGATTGTGAATGGCAAGCTTAGCATCGTTGTGTCTGCCCAGAGACCCAGGCAAAAATGTTCCCATGCAACCAGACCTTTGGCTGATTAGCAGTCAATGTGCTTTTAAATGTGTTTTTTGGACGGGAGCAGGAGCATTACTGTTTTGTTTTTGTTCTTGTTTTTATTATGTACTTTGAGGGTTTTACATTGTTAACTGCCTTGTGGTTTTCAGATGAAGGATGATATACAAATTTAATTAGGAGGAGACAGAGGAGTAATAGAGGGCAATATCACTTGTAACAATACCAGTCTTGTTTTTCTCTTTTGTTTTTGAAGACACAAGTGAAAGATTCAGAAAGTCACAAACTGAAAACAGGAACAAAAGAATATCTGAAGACACCATGGCAGAAGCTGCAAAGCCTGCAACAGGTATAAAGCCGGGGTGGGGTGGGGTGTGGAGAACATTTTTCAGGTTTCTAAGATATGTCAAAGACTTATAGGTCAGCCATACTGAAAACAGGCGTCTCCTGCTGGAGTCTGAACTGCACTTAGCAGCCCCTTTCATGATGGCGATAGCCCCTCAGCTGCCCTCTTCAGCCTCCGCTCTGAGGTGCTTATGGGGAAGAGGGTTCTGTGGCCTTCGCGCAGTGGCTGGATCCTGCCATGTCGCCCTTCTGGTTTCTCTGGCCTGGTATCAGTGCTGCAATCACGAGAGGAATCCAGAACTGCCCCCAGCTGCAACTGCAAGATCTGTCACTGTTAAGACAGACAAGGCAAGAGCTGGGGGGTGGGGCAGAGTTCTGTTTCCCAGCAGGGGCCATTTCTCACAATGCTTAGGGAAGCAGCAGCTGCAGCCTCTGGAAGGCAGGCCAGGTGAGCCCTAGAAGCCCAACCCCACGGGGGGGGGGGGGGGCGAAACCCTGACCAAGGGTGTGCCCTGCACGGTTGCCCTGGAGCCTGAGAGCAGGACTTCTAGTGGATCAGGCCCTGTTTAGAATGCTGACCTCCTGCTTTATCAACCTGAGTGGCTCTCCAAGGCTCTTTTACGCAAGACAAGCACAGGAGCTGCTGCTTTGGACAAACACAGCGAAGTCGCCTTGCGGCAAAGGGCTCCGCTTCCCCCAAGAGAGCACCTTGTGTGCCGAGTACTTGGCTGGAGGGGACCTCAGAAGCCCCCAAAGGAGACAAAGTGTGCTCTGGTGCCAGAAGGGCAGATAGATTTTTTAAAAATAGGAACGATCCAGAAGTGTATGGGTCGCATAGAAGCCAACTCCTAAGGGTCAAGGCACCTTCACCCCCCCCATAAAATATTTGAGGGCATTGCATGGCGGGGCTTACCTGTGCCCCTCATTATTTTATTCACATTGGCCCTCCTGGTGTGCTGGGCAGTTGAATCACATGTCCAGAACAGACATCAGGTTTCCTAGGTTGGAGGAACACGTGCATGTTTTCCCCATCTTACTGTTTTTTACTGCAATTTGGAGCAAATCTGCAATATTGGAAAATGTAAAGAAAGAAAGAAAAGGGGACAGGGAAGTTTAGTTTCCCCAACTGCCTTTAACCAGCTAATGAACCTTCCTGCCATTTTTCTTAGCATTTTGGCTCATCATTTGGTTTACATTTATTTTAGAGCATAAATAGAGGCATTACATGCTTTTAGTGATACCTTATAGTTTTTATAAACTCTCAGTGTGCTTATTGCTTTTAAACATCACAGACAATAAATAAGAGAAGAACCAATGAGCCCATGTATGGGATGCATCCAAGCAGCAGGCAAAGAAGGGGTGGACAGAAAAAGAAAAAAGGAATGGTCTAATTGTAGAGCAAATCACTTGCTTACAGGTTGAAACCTATTTGTTAGCCAAATCAAGTGGACAAGAAGTTGAAAGAATAAGGCACTAAGGTACAGGAAAAGAATATTTAGCATTATAATTTGTCACCATGTTTTGCGGTGGGTTTTTCTACCCACTCCTGAAGCAGAGCAGCCAAGGAGAGAGAAAAATGAATTAATAGCAAGGACCGTTGAGCAAAGTGCATATTTGAAAAAGCCACAGAAGGTGGGGGTAGTGTTGGTAAGCTTTTGCTGCCTGGCGGAAGCCTAACAACTCTGTTGTCAAAGGGAGCTTGCCTCCTTGCTTGAATTTAAAAGGGGGGGCAGAATTCTGCAGTTAACCTGAACAAACCTAAGGGCAGTTGAAATATGAAAAAATAAAAAGTCCAGTAGCACAAACTAAGTCTGTTCTGGGTATAAGCTTTCGTGTGCATGCACACTTCTTCAGATACACTGAAACAGAAGTCACAAGATCCTTATATATAGTGGGAGGGTGGGGTATTTCTCAGAAGGGTAGTAGGAGATGGGTGATAGACTCAATGGGTATGGTAAACCTGTTGACAACTGTTAACAACTGCAATTAGTCCTACAAGAAAAAGCAAGGGATAGCATGCAGATGATCAGCACAGGCATAGGCAACCTCGGCCCTCCAGATGTTTGGGGACAACTGCCATCATCCCTGACCACTGGCCCTGTTAGCTAGGGATGATGGAAGTTGTAGTCCCAAAACATCTGGTGGGCTGAGGTTGCCTATCCCTGGATCAGCATATGTAATGAGACAGAAAAACTCCACCCCACCCTCCCACTATATATAAGGGTCTGGTGACTTCTGTTTCAGTGTATCTGAATGCACTGCACATGAAATGCATGCACCTGAATGCATGCACACGAAAGCTTATACCCAGAACAGACTTAGTTGGTCTCTAAGGTGCTACTGGACAATTTATTGTGGTTTTTTAATATATTTTGACTGCGTCAGACCAACACAGCTAGCTACCTGAATCTAAAACCTAAGGGCATTCACTCAATCTTGTCTCTCTGAAATGCAAATTTGGCTTGTCTACAGAACCTTCTCCCTCCTTCCCTTAGGTCCACCTCCCAACAAAGGAAGGAGGAAACTGCATGGATGGACCAGTATTGGCATCCATTAGCCTAATTAGCAGCTGGGAAGAGCTCAGAAGAACATACATAATAAACCGTTCATCACTTTTTGTTGTCATTATTATATTTTTTAAGCTGTATTTTCAGAAGTGCTCTGGGAAAGACTTACCTCTCATTTACCATTAAGAAGTTTTTCTGCAGGGACACTCAACAGAGTCTTTGCCCTACAAGTAAGTTGCCCTCCTGAATCGTGAATATAAACTGTGAATGGGGTGTTAGGAGAGCGGCACAACACCCCAAAGCAGCATTTTGCTCTTATGGCAGTTTAAAAAGGTTCTACCCTCCACCTTCAGGGGGGCTGTGGAAGGCAAAGGTTAGCAGACCTTCCTTGAAGAATTTTCTCAAAAGAGACCATCTTCCTGAGGATGTTTCACCCCTCCCATTGCAAGAATCTGCAGACAATGTTTCAGAAAGGAGGGGGCGGATTTTGCTCATTGCTTCTTCCTCTCCAGCCTGTGGGAGTCTGAGTGTTATCTGTATATAGATAAGGTGACTGCTCAAGCAGCTGTAACACTCATGCAGCCCAGCGTCTCAGATTAGTCTTTAGTTAGTTTATGCAGTAGCTGTAGAGAATAAAAGAAGTTATACTTCAGAGCTGCCGTTCGTGTGGTTCATGCTCTGCTGTGCTCCGCTGACTCTTGGAACTGAGTTTGGTGCTCACAGCTCTGAGTTGTGAGTCCACAGCACTTAGACCTGCTCCCTGCAGTGGAAGGTAGGTCTCTGGAAGTGCTTTTCCAGCTCGCCTGGCCCAGTCGGGGCTGAAGAGGTTGAGCCCAGTCGTTGGCACTGGCTCAAAGGCGAAGCTGACACTTCCCCCGAGTTCCGCTGGTTAGAGCCTGGTGCTTATAATGCAGGTTCAAACCCTGTATGGGACAGCTGCCTAGGCTTGCATTGCAGGGGGCTGGACTAGAGGATCCTCAAGGTCCCTTCCAACTCCACGATTCTATGATTTGATAAGAGCCAAAATGCTTCTCTCATTCCAGCTGGTATCTCCATGGGTGGGAAGGTCAGTGAGCCCAGAAGAAGCCACGAGGCAACACCCTCCGACTGTCACATGAGGGCTGGTATGAAATGAAGGTCCTTTGGAGCAGCCATTAGCCACCCCTTCCCCTCCACACCCCTCCCTCTCTGACAGCCACAGCCCCAACCGACTAGCCAGGAGCAGACGGGCTCAGCTCATGTATTTAAATATATAAAAACACCCTTTTATTTGAGGATTTTCTTATGACAAAACACTTTTTTTTACAGTACAACAATCCAACATATGTTCAAATTATATACACCCTCCTCAGAGCAATCCTTAGGAATCCGCCTTTGGCCGGCAGTTAATATTTCCCAGCAGAAGCAAGGAGCAGCATCTTCTGAGCTGAAACAAAGCCATGAAGAGGGGAAGGGGAGTCTGTCCTGCCATGGCCTCTAAGGCCCATCCTGCCTGGGTGCCCTGGAGGACCCTGTAGCAGAGAGAGACCCCTCTCTCCCTGAACCTCACAGGAGATGCTCGGTGTGGGGTGAGTCTGCCTCCGTTTCAGAGGGAACAGCTGCCTTCCTTTCCTCCACAGCACCATCTGGAGTTGTGGGCAGGACCCCCACTTAGACCCAGCAGCCACCTCTGCTCTGGAAGCCAGACAGGCCAATGGTAGCTGATCCGGGGTGGGGGGGGGTGAGGGTCAGGTGGGTGTGGCTGGCCTGTGTGGAGGAAGTCTCTGTGGCTGTGGAAGAAGAGCCCTCGCAGGGAGGGAAAGGAGGCTCCTCACAGGAAGAGAGAGGGCAGGGTCCAGCCAGTCTGTGCTGCCGCCTGCTCACTCCCGCCCTGGCCCTTAATCTTCCTGGGCGAGGTCAAAGGGCTCAAAGGCCTGGCGGAAGTCTTGGGCTGCCGTGGCTTCTTCCTCCTGCCCCGCCTGGCAGCTCCTCCAGTCTGCCCGCCCAGGCATGGCCAGGATGGCTTCGCTGGCAAGGACCTCCCTGAGGGGAGAGAGAGGACACCCAGGAAAGCGTCAGCCCGGCCTGCTCTCTCCAAGCGCCCCCAACCCCACCAGGCCCACAGAGCAGCTGGCTTCCTGCCCCCTCCCCAAACCACTCCTGGTTGGGGGAGGTTGAAGGGGCAGAGATACTGGAGGTTTCCAAGCAGAGGCTGGATGGTTTCAGTTGAGATTCCCACGTTGCAGGGGGCTGGGCTGGATGACAACTGGGATCTCTTGCAACTCTACAACTCTAGGATTCTCTGACCAAGAGAATCCTGGGGCTCAGCAACCACCCAGCATGTGCAGAGTCCCTGTTATTGGGGGTGGGGACAAATGACAAACCTTCCAAACTGGAGGGGAAAGCTCTTTCTAATACGGTGGAAGAGCTTCTCCCCATTATCGAGCTCCACATAGAAATAAGGCGTCCCTGGCTGGACTATCTGAAAGACAAAACCAAAGCCTCAGAACGAGACGCTGGGGCAGCATTTCCGCTGCTGGGACCCCAGGGCTCAGAGTGGACAGAACACCAGAGCAGCCTCCTCCTTGCCTTGCCAGCCCCAGGCTGAGCTGGAGGTGCTGGGCCAGCCTTGTAAGAGCTTTCAACAAGTTATTTGCTAAGTTTATCCTGCCCGTTGACCCAAAGGCAGCAAATATGCCAGGGGTAGGACCCTGCCCACTTGCAGCCAACTTGCAGCTTCGGTTCTCAAACATTTTGGAAGTCAAATGGTCTTCCGGAACGGATTACATTCAAAAACTGAGGTACCACTGTATTATTATTATTCATGGCTGCAGCAGGACCCAGGAAATCTGGAGACCCTTAAAGCAACCACAGAGTGATGGAGAGGCCAAGACTCCCTCCCCCCCCTCCCCGCGGGTGGCTCTGTGGGCTGGCCCAGGACACAGATGGTCTGGGCAGCTGCCCTAATGGCTACTGAAGAGGAGTCTTCACACAGCCTAGGAAGGGGAAGCCAAAAGGACTCCCGTTCAGGATCTGTCAGCAGCAGATGCTGGGTCTGCATGACTCTCAGGCCTTCCTCTGATTACACCTGCCCCGCCCCCCCGGAAGGGCCCTGCTATAGGCCTACTTCCCTGAGTGCCCCCCTCGGCTGATGGGGAGAGAAGCAGAAATGGCTCCAGGTTAGGTGAGCCACTTTGCAGTCAGTGACTATGGAGCAGGCGGCAAAGGAAGGACTAGTGACTGAGGTCCCCTGGATTAGCTGTGATTCCTGGACCAGATGACCCTTGAAGTCCCTTCCAACCCTGCAATTCTGATTCCTGGACATCCAGATGAATTGTGCATAAAAAGGTGGCTCCATGCAGCCACCAGCCTTCTCTGAGCATGGCCCACCCAAAGGGGTTGCTCCAAGGAGGGGGAGCTCCAGCCTCACTACGGATGAAATGGACCTCGTGGCCCCAGGAGACCCTGGTGTGCTCCTTCTACCTGCTTGAGAGCCGAGTGCTCTGGGATCTCCAGCAACTCGATCCGCTGCTCTTCTGCCTGGACGATGAAGGCCTCCTTGATGTCTTCCGTGGTGCAGCAGTTCAGGGGAACAGGAACCACCTGGGGGTGAGAATCAGCACAGAGGAGTTGGCATGGTGCATGGCAGCCTAAGAGCAGAACTGCAAAGCAAGCTGAGAGTACCATCACAGGGGCCCACAGGGCGTCCCTCAGTGCAGCTTGTCATCATGGTGAAAGGCAGAGAGCCTCTCCTGCAGGCTTAAACTTATGAAATTTGAGGAAAGAAGGAAAGGAAAGCTTTCCTGTAGCTGTAGGAGGTGAGCAGCAGCAGCAGCCGGGGACTCTGCACCCTCCAGGAGCCCTCCGCTAACTGGCATCCTCCACACTCTCTGTGACAGCCAGACGCCGCTCAGATACTGTCTCTGGCCGGCTACGCAGAACTGCCACAACAGCTGCCCAGGCGCTGAGAGCCCAGCAGCAACTGCAATCTGCTCCCCAGAAGGAAGGGGGGAGGAGCACCCCACTGCTCTTACGCCCATGGCCATCCCTCGCCGGTTCCTGAGGGACTAACCCAGAGGCCTCTCACCTGGAGCTGGAGGTGCTGACTGCGGTAGTTCCTCTCAAAGGCCACGAATCTCTTCCCTCTGGCCCCGAAGAACCTTTTCAGGGCGGACTTGTACTGCTCTACTTCCTCCACCACCTCTGATGCCAGGTCCACCATCGACTGACAGTGCCCAATGGGCAAGATGAGGACATGGTCTGGAGTCAAGCCCCCTTTGGCCAGGGCCAGGTAGCACTGCAGCAGAACCAGGCGCAGAGGAACACAAAGGGTGAGCACCCCACCCCGCTAGCGACACCAGCCGGCTCAAAGCTGAAGCAGCCCAGAGCCCCAAGGCAGCTCTCCCTGTGGTCATACTGAGGTTTCCCCGGAACAGCTGCTGCTTCCTTGCACACTGAGAGACACCAAAGAGCAGCTCAAGAGCATCCAGGGACGGGACAGAAAACCACGGGAAGTCCTTTAAGAGGGAACCAAGCCTCCCTGCCAGACTTCCCAGCAGCCTCCCCTCCAGGAGGCCAAGTCATGGCCAGCCTCGCTGCATCTCAGTCATGCTGCAGCAACTCCTGTCCTCAGCTGTGAGTCCATCTCAGACCCACACAATGCCCGGCAAGCTCCGAAATGGACCAAGGCAGAAAGAAAGAGGGACTCACGTGCGTGCCGATGCTCACCACCAAATGCTTCTCGACTTCTGGGCTAGCGAGGCAAAACCAGCAGGCGGCCGTTGGCAGGGCTTAAACAGGCAGGTGGAGGGGGGAGAGACACAAACACTCACACATGTGCCGCAGGATGGCCAGCAGGAGGCAGCAAGAGCACTGTTTCCTCTGGGCAACTTGGTGGGCCAGGCCTCCAGAAAGACCCTCCTGCAGGCCCAGGCTGTGCTGGACTCATGGGGGGAAGCTGACATTCCCTCGCTTCTTGCCCCTGAGCCCCCAAGGCAGGGCCACTGCTTCTTCCCAAGCACAATGGGGATCTCAGGGGCAGCCCCACAGGCAGAGAACAGGCATGTGCTACGAGGGGGCTCAAGGCAAGGGAGCCCACCCCCTTGAGGATCAAAAGCCCATCCAAGGTGGGAAGACTCTTTCAGCAGCCAGCCACAGACAACTCCCTTCTCTCAGCATAGGACAGTAGCCTAACGGGAACCCTCTGGGCAGGGGGAACTTGGCAACCTAAGGCTGGACTACTGCAATGTGCTTCATTGGGGGGCTGCCCTAGGAAGCGGCTTGGAAGGCTGAATTTGTGCAGCTGCTTGACAGTTGACAGGTTGGAGGCAAACAGATCCTATAACGTGAATCCTGTTGCAGCTCCGCTTGGAAGTGATTGGGCACTTCCAAGCCTCATTCAAAGGGCTGGTTTTGACCCAGGAAGCTCTTTGCAAATTAGGGATTAGCCCTAACGTTTTATCATGTATTATTCTTATTCTTATTATCATCCTGTTGGTAGCCGCCCAGAGTGGCTGGACAATCCCAGCAGATGGGCAAGGTATAAATAAGAAATTATTATTATTATTAGGATCCTGTTATCTTCTGGAGCCCCTCTCCCACAAAAGAGACCTGCCAGACCCCCTGAGGGAGACTGGGAGGGTGGTGTAAGAGAAGGGCCTTTTTTGCTGTGGCTCCACATCTGCAGAGTCCTTTCCCCAGCAAGGTCGCCTGCTGCTGCCTCCACTGTGTGTGCGTGCTCTTTAATGGTGTAGTGCAATTACCTTTATGTTTTGTACTGTGTTGTAACAAGTGAGTAGCAAGTCTAGAGCCTCCCCCTTAAGTGGCTCTGTTCTCTGCCTGCCGCCCAGTCAGAGTCTCCATGGAAGAAGTGCAGAAACAACCCCACAAAAGGCAAATCCAATTCCTGGCCCGAAGGGAGAAGTCCACCCTCTGCCAGCCCATGGAGAGAGGTGTGGGCCTGGTACTCACGGGGCTTGCCAGTGGCACGCTTGGGCTGCTGCTCCTCCCCACCTTCTGGTCGGCGCTTCCTTCCTTTTGGCTTGCTGCTTAAGTCAAAGAAGAACTGGGGAGCCGGCTCCTCCTGCAGAGGAAAGGAGAAGGGCTGCTATCAAGCCACCACCTGGAGAGCAGACCGGGGAAGGGCTGCTTCCATGTACCTTGAGGCCTGGCAATCCTTCCTCTGGAGCAAAACTCTTTTCTGAAGGAGCTGCAAAGCGGGACTGGGGAGCCCCAAAATAGTGAGCAGCAGGACGAGCAGACAGGGCACAGCCTGCTGGAAGTTTATTTCGGAGGAAACTTGGGAGATGATCCAAATTCAACTCTTGTGCAGTGCAGAGGGGGGATCAGTGGAACTCAGTGTTGTGCCAGGATGAAGGCTGTGTCTGAGCAAGCATCTCCGCTCCCCAGGTGGAACAACCTCCCCTGTCCTCCCCCCATGAGCTGTTTTTGGGGGATGTGGGGGGGGGGGGAGTGGCAGTCCTGCTGCGCATGAAGTGAATTCTGACCAGGATCTTCTGGATGCAGAAAAGGGAATGGCTCCTTCTACTGACCATTCCCTGGCTGCTGAAGCCACCAGCTCCGCAACCTCCCTCCCCCACGTGCCTATCACCCAGCCGGCCAGAAACGGCCAACCCTCCTGATCCCAAATGCTGAGCATCGCAAGTGGCTGGCGTGCCGCTTGGGGGCTCCCCACTTGGCTGGCCATAAGAGAGGAAGAGGATGTGGGACTGAATGGGTCCCCTTTGGCCTGATCCTGCTGCTGGGCTCTCCTTACATGTTCTTAAACATGCCAACTTCCTCTCAGGGCAGGAAACAGACTAGTGATAAGCCAATTAAAGTTTGTGAAGACAATTCCAATGCAGAGGCAAAGGGGGGGGGGGGCTCTGCTGGAAATGCATGTGTGCAGCCCCCGCCCCCAGTACCTTTTCATCCGGCAGCAGGTGGGCACAGCTCTTGCCGCCCCCAGGCCTTCGATAGGGGTTCTCCGTCACATCTTGCGGCTGCTTGACCAGCTCTGCAGGCTCCATGGAGCTCATTGGGAGGATACTGAAGGCGTAGAGATACTGGAGAAAGCGAACAGCAAAGAGAGTCAGGAGAAACGCAAACAACTGACTTGTTTCCATCAAGGAAACGGTGATTCCTTTGACAATTCTCATCAGAGGAGACAGGAGGGTCCCTGGAACTCTCTGTACCTTCCTCTTGTCGGAATTGCCGACCCCGGCCAAGGCGATGAACCTGCTGACATGCTGGGCTGCCTCCTGGAGAACCGCGTGGTTCCTGCAGAAGAGAAGAGTGAGGCCACTTCCAGCAGGAATCAGAGAAACCAGAGAAGTGCCATGCACAGGTCAACATGGAATCTGGACAGAGTTGAGCTCCTTCCAGAGCAGCTCAGCAAGTCACACATTGAAAGCCTCCGGGGAAGGAGATTCCAAAAGTCCCACGCTGAAAAGTGTCCGGCTTCACAGCACCGCTTTCCAGTTATGGGAGGGGCACGAGATGGGCTACAGGTGGAACCATCAATGCAGAACAAATTTGGAATTCTATAAAATCCCAAAATATCAGGGTAGCAAGCAGATTCCCCCTCTGCCTCTCCCAGAGGACTCAAGGCAAAGAAATTGCTGGGAGAATTTCAAGAGGCCACTTATGCACAGCAATAGTTATCACATAAATAATAATAATAAACAATATTCCTCCCTGGCCTAATGCATGGGACTGCATCAACACAGAGACACCAGCCAGTCAGCAAAGTGCGATCCCAGGCTCTGCGTACCTGTAGGGAAGCCTTTCGTAATAGACCTTTTGCAGGGCAGCAAAATGGTACCGTGGTTTCAGACTCGCAGCTAGTAAAGACACCAGGCCGGAGCCACATTTCTTAGTGTCTATGTCACCCTGTTTAAAACACAAAGACACATATTGTGTTTCACATTTCTGTGGCTTTGTTAGCAGCCCAAAGAAAGAAAGTCCCCCTCTGCCCATGTTTGCGAACTGCAGAAGGAAAGGATTCTTTTCTTGGGGAAAGAAAACCTGCTTCCTAGAAAGCCTCTCCCTCCAGCACAGCCCCCTCCCCATCTGGGCCAGGCTGCTGAAAGCCTGTCTGGCTGCCATGGTAAACGGCTCACCTGTGGAGGTCTCTGAAGGGGGCCTCGTGCTGCACCCCCTTCGTCTGATCTCAGGCTGGTGCCTGGTGGCTCCCCCATGGTGGCCCCAAGCCTGAGAAGGGTCTCCAGCCAGAAGCACATCTGGCCTCCTGGCTCTCAATTTAATGGAGACTTTCTTCTTCTCTCAGACTTTTGAAACAATGGCAGCATTTGGTTTCCACTCCCCATTATAAACTTTTTGGAGATAACTGTTTACCACAGTTTTGGATATACTGTTATGCATTTCCTTTGTCCATTTTAGAAAGGGTTGGGCTATTTCCTGTTACTTTATTGTCACTGCAAAATTTATTTATTATGCCTGCATCCCACTCTTGTAGTCAGCATTTATTTTCTTCCAACGCTGAGCCACATTTATCTATTGCCATCCCCTGGGTTCAGTATTGCATCACCACATATTTTTGTTTCAGTTGACTTTGTGGTATTCCTTACTGTTCCTGCTTTTCCAAAGTGGTGTATAATTTCAAGCACAGATTTACAATCACCACCACCACCAATCCAGAATGTGGATTTCTATGGAACAGAACATACAAGCCCCTCCCACCCAAAACTGGATACTTACAGGGCTATTTCCAAAGATTTCTACTCCTTTTGGCCAAGAAGATGTCAGCAAGATGTCTACGCCTTTGAACTTAGAGGCAGACAGCAGGGAGTTTTTGAGATCAGTCACATCCTTGGTGCTGAAGCAGTGGGCTGGAGTTGGTTCCCCCCCTGTGGACTCAGTCCCACTGAGGTAGGCAATCTGCAGCCCAGAGGCTCCGCTGAAGACCCCTTTACGTCCTACATGCACAGCACAGAACACAACGGTCAGGATCAAACCCTTTGACACACCAGCAACGTGCCTGAAGACTGAACACAATTAATTCTACAGGGAGAACCAGAGAGATCCTAGTTGGGTGTATATGCTGGAATTCTGATTTGTTCAAGAGACAAGGAAGGAGCCTCTCTGCCTTGTGCTGGAAAGAACTTTTCCCTGGCCAGTAAAAATTCCCAGTCTTTTCCCAGCCCCTGGTAGAGCCTGGCAGATGCCTGCATTATGACCCATTCAATTCATGGGTCAGGTAGCTTGGCATGGAGTGGGGTGGGGGCTGAGTGAACAGGGGGAGAAACCTTGGGGAGCCCCACACCATCACCTTCTTGGGAGCACCATCAGAGGAGCACCATCCCTCTCCTCCAAACAAGAAGGCTGAAGATCAAAAATCTTTGTTCTCCACCAAAGAAGGGGCAGGTGGCAGCCGTGCTCCCAAGCCCAGACCCTAGCAAGGAAGGACCCAAGTGAGAATTCTCATTTGGCACAGTAACTTTCCATTTGGAAAAAGAAACAATTTCTGGTGGGGATCAGATAAAATCCACACCCTGCTAGTTTGAAGGAAATACAAAATATGGTTCCCTCAGAGCCCTAAATTGGGGCCCAAACCATGCCTGAGTCCCAAGAGCAGTCAGCTCCTCCTCCCCTCGTCAGCTTTTAGGTGCAAGCCTGAAACCTTTCTATTTGCCCGGGCTTTGGTGGTTCTTCACCTCTATTGTGGTGCTCATCTTTTAGTGGGCATGGGGAGGGATCGTCCTTTTTATTGGATTGTTGGACGAACAGTTTTAGGATTCTGTATGGTACATCATTTTAAATTTGGCTTTTAACTGATTTATCTCTCTGTATCTCTCTGTGGTCTAAACCACAGAGCCTAGGGCTTGCCAATCAGAAGGTCGGCAGTTCGAATCCCCGTGACAGGGTGAGCTCCCGTTGTTCGGTCCCAGCTCCTGCTCACCTAGCAGTTTGAAAGCACGCCAAGTGCAAGTAGATAAATAGGTACTGCTCCGGCAGGAAGGTAAACGGTGTTTCCGTGTGCTGCTCTGGTTTGCCAGAAGCGGCTTAGCCACATGACCCTGAAGCTGTCTGTGGACAAACGCCGGCTCCCTCGGCCTATAGAGCGAGATGAGCGTGCAACCCCAGAGTCATCCGCGACTGGACCTAACGTCAAGGGTAACTTTACCTTTATTTTTTTAAGAAGCTACTCTCAGACATTTTCCGCCTTCCTTTTAATTAAATGTAGTAAACAATAAGCATAGTTACCCAGGTAAGTGATGTTCTCTGCTAGTTCGCATCCGCTGGCATCTGGAAAACATCGTGCTGTTTCACTGTTGTTGGCACCCAAGACGTATGTCTGTATAGGAGCTGAGGGAGACAAAGGCACCATGGCCCAAATGAGATGAACTTTGCAGGGCTGTTATTTCTCGGTGGTGGCACCCGCCCTGTGGAACGCCCTCCCATCAGGTGTCAAAGAAATAAACAACCATCTGACGCTTAGAAGACATCTGAAGGCAGCCCTGTTTAGGGAAGTTTTTAATGACTGATGTTTTAATGTATTTTTAATCTTTTGTTAGAAGCTGCCCAGAGTGGCTGGGGAAATGCAGCCAGATGGATGGGGTATAAATTAATTAATTATTTAAAGAGAGTAAGCTTCCTACATGGAAAGGGGTCCTTCACAGGAGAACGATGCAGATGTGTGACCCCACAGTGAAAGTCTGAAGGGCTGCAGCCCAGACACAGATCACCACCTTGGCTGGAAAACAGCCTGAGGTCAGGGAGAGGGGCTTGGAGTCAGGGTTTGAAACGCTCATTGTTCTGGGCGCATTTTGTGAGAGGCAATTTCCTTAGCACGAGCAGTTTCTGAGCTCTAGGTGCAGGAGATGTCAGATTAACACTACAGAGTGGAAGGAGAGGAGGACCCTTTTCTGTCCCCCACTTCCAGCCACACTCTGAAGCCTGGAGAAGGGACCCCCATAAGAATATTAGGGGGGCGGGCAGGGGAAGCATGGCTTTGTTTTTTGCAGTCTACAGATGAGGACTAGGCCATGTGAAAAATGAGCCTCAGACTTTAGCTGCAGTTCATTCATTTTCAGCTTTGTCTCAGCTCCCCGTTTTCCTGTCTCCTGCCACCTCGCCCCACCTTTCTTGTCTCCCGTCTTGTACGCCTCCCATTCTGGGTCGTGGGCCGAGCCGAAGAAGTTCCCCACGCACAAGAGGAGCTGCAAGAGAAGACCGGGGGAGACGGTCAGGAGGAGGCCCCGAGGGAGACTCGGCCGCGCCCGCCGCGGAGGAGGGGAAGGGGCGCCCTTACTTACGTCGAAAGAACCGCTCTTGCTCTGCGCCGCCTGGACGCGGCTGTACAGGGAGCCCAGGCGACCCTCCACGTCCCCGCAGACCAGCCTGGAGGGGGAGAGAGAGAGAGAGAAGGCGCGTCAGGGGGGGGGGGGGGAAGGGGGGCGGGGCCCCGGGGAGGGGGAGGGGGGGGGGGGGGGGGGGGGGGAGGGGAGGCCGGCGGGGCCTCTCTGGGACTCACACTCTCAGGGCACCTCCGGGCGCCATCGCTCTCCCGCCCGCTTCCTCCTTCCGGCGGGAGGGCACTTCCGGCTGGGGCGGGCGGTGCGTCGCCCAAAGTCCTCCGGCCCCTCCCTGGGAAACGGGGAGGCGCTTCTGCACAGGCGCCTCCCGAGAGAGCGAGAGAAGGAAGGAAGGCAGCGCCATGTCCTCCGGGGGCGGCGGCGGCGGGAGCAGCGGAGGCCTGGCCGGGGAGGGGGAGGCCCGTCGCTGGCCCGGCCCGGCTCCTCCGGGGGCGCCGCGCTCCCTTCCGGCCCGCCCGCCCCGCTGGGCCGGCGCCGGGGCCAGTCTGGCCGGGGCGGCGGCGGCGCTGCTCCTCCTGCTGGGCGCCTCCGTCCACAAGGTGCAGGAGGGCCACCTGGCCGTCTATTACAGGTGCGGCGGGGCGAGGGAGGGAGGGAGACCCAGGGACCCCCCCGGACCCCTCCGGCCTCTCCGCTCAGCCCCCTCTCTCTCCCCCCAGGGGCGGGGCGCTGCTGGCCACCCTCAGCGGCCCGGGCTACCACCTCATGCTGCCCTTCGTCACCACGCCCAGAGCCGTCCAGGTCGGTATCTCCCCTCGGCAGCTTGGCCTGGCAGGGAAAGAAGGGGCCTCGGCCGACCCGCGGGGGGCTCCTGCCGGGGAGGAGCAGGCGGGACCTTCCCCGCCCCCCCCCCGCCCCCCTGCTGCTGCTGCTGCTTCGGGGCTTGGCAGGGACCCTCCGCCCTCCCTCCCAGGGCTGCTCAGTCTCTCTTCTGTTTCAGACAACGCTGCAAACGGACGAGGTGAAAAACGTGCCTTGCGGGACCAGGTGGGTCGCCCTTCTTATGGCCCTTGCTGTGCCGGGAGGAGCACCTCAGGCTGGGTGCGGTGGAGCCTGGGCGGCATTTTCTGGGCTGGAAGCACCCAGCACCCCGTCAGTGGCTCTGCTTCTTGGCTGCTCAGTGAGATGTGTTGGGCAGGATTCTGCCAAGAATCTCTTCCGGAACCAAAGGGCTCAAAGGCAGTTTGCTTAA
Organism: Podarcis siculus; assembly: GCA_034642415.1. NCBI lineage: Eukaryota > Metazoa > Chordata > Lepidosauria > Squamata > Lacertidae > Podarcis > Podarcis siculus. The sequence goes on from JAXCMG010000059.1 coordinate 43,500, forward strand.
TGGAAGCTGCAAGCAGCCACAGGCTCATCTTGGGAAAGATGCTCTCCTGTGGGGCTGCTGGCCTTTCTCTTGCTGGGGGTTGGGGGGGCTAGTCAGGTTTATGGCAGGTGGCGCAGTCTGGATCAGTTGTAGCAGTGTGAAGGCAAAGAAGGGAGCTGGGGTTGCCTCTAGAGTCCTGTGTTGCTTCCTCTTCATTTTCTCTTGCATGTTGCTCAGTAGAGGTGTAGGTTAACCTTCAGTCTGTGCCAATAGCAGTGCAATAACTGTGGGACCTGCGTCTGTTCCAAGTCACTCGGCTGGCGGCTTCATTGCTGTTGTCGTCATTGGCTCTGGCAGGAGTTTGTGTTGTGGAGGGAAGTGCTGCTGGTGCAGCAGCCCAGCTGGGCAGTCTGTGCCACTTGCTCCTGTGCCCATTGTTGAGGGCCAAAGGTTATCTGGGGTCTCCTGGTTCTAACCCTGAGACCAGCCCCCTGCCCACCCCTGGCTCTCTTGCACTTAAACTCTGTGCACGCTGTCTCTGCCTCTCTCCCTCTTGGTGTAGAGAAAGGCTGCAGGAAACTGAGTTTGCCCCAAAGGGTGGCATAGCTCATCTTCTTCCTTTTTTCCTTGCAGTGGAGGAGTCATGATCTACATTGATCGGATAGAGGTGGTGAACATGTTGGCTCCACATGCAGGTATGGCTCCTTTTCCTGTGCCTGAAAGCAAATCCTGGAGGAAGGAGAGAAGCAGAGCCCCTCGGAGACAGGGGCAGGGGGGCTCACCAGCAGAGAGAGCTGAGGGAGGTGGAGGGTTGGTGGGCCTGGAAAGGGGCTTGCAGAGGGAAGTTGGAGGGGCTCATGTTGCTGAAAAGGAGGGTTTCCTGTTGACTGTTCCTGACTTTTGATGTTGGCTCAGTAAGGATTGCTAGGCTGATGTAAAACAGCCAGGGGTGGGTCCGGATTCTGATGCTCTTCAGTGTTGTTATTGGTGACTGGCATGAGCGAGACTTACACCCTCTGAAGGAACTGATTTTGGTCCAGCCGAAAAGGCTAAATTGTTTCTGAATCTGTCAGAGTCAAAGGCGTGTTTGTCTGTGTGGGGCAGGCTGAGCAGGCAGAGAGACTCTCCTTGGGCACCTGCAGGGGAGGCAGTGGGCAGAGCTGTTCTGGTGGGGGGAGTGGCTGGGGCGGCAGGAGGAGGGGGAAGAGAAGGGAAGTGGGGTCTGGAAGGGCACCAGCTGGAAAAGGAGCACAGGACAGGGCCTCTTGGGGATGGCAGAGGGTGAGCTCTGAGAAGAAGCTTCGCAGCTGGGCTTCTAGGAAAAAGCAGAGACTGACTCCCGCTGGGGCCTGGCTCTCACCACAGTCCCTGCGAGGCTTTGCAGGATGTTGGGAACTGCTGCTCACTGGACTTGTAAAAGTGGAATTCTGTATAGAAGCCTTCAGTTGCAGTTGACATAGGAAGAAAAATATTATCAGTCTCCTGTAACATCACATTGTAATGTTTTCATTAGAGCTGCTCACTTTGGAACTGCTGAGTAAAAATTAGGACGTTTGCTCATTAGGCCACTGCCATCGGGGCAGCAGCCTTAAGCACACTTTCTTGCAAGTAAATCACACTAAAACCAGTTGGACTTCCTTCTGAGTAAATATAGCTAGGATCTGGCTTCAGATGTGTGGACAATCTTTTATACTTACAAGTCATATTCAGTTGTTAGATAGAAATTGTGATTAATTCAGAGAAATAGCTCCTATGTGTTCAAGAAACTCTGAGCACCAGCATCTTGAATTTGCCTGACAGGTGAGAGAGCACCAATGGCATCAGAGTGACTTTCCGGTGACACTTCTGCTGTTCCTTTTCTTAGTATACGATGTTGTGAAGAACTACACTGCAGATTATGACAAGACCCTCATTTTCAACAAAGTCCATCATGAGCTCAACCAGTTCTGCAGTGCCCACACCCTCCAGGAGGTCTACATTGAGCTCTTTGGTAAGCAGGTGACGGGGGAGGGGGCTTGCTTTTGCTGGTGCTGTTTCCCCAAAGCACATCCAGTGAATTGGAAATGGAGCAAGGATGTTTACACAGTTCCACCCCTCCTCTTCTGGGACTGCATGGAAGAGGAAGCCCACAGAGGTCTTGTGCCTCTTGCTGGGCCAGGACTTTGTCCTCCAGCTCTCACCTGATAACGATGATGATGGTGGTGGTGATGAGGATAATATTTTCTCATAAACATCATTCCTTAAAAACGTCCCTTAACAGTGCTGCCTTCAGATGTCTTCTAAAAATCAGATAGTTGTTTATTTCATTGACTTCTGGAGGGAGGGTGTTCCACAGGGAGGGCACCACTACCGAGAAGGTCCTCTGCCTGATTCCCTGTAACTTCGCTTCTTGTAGTGAGGGAACAAGCAGAAGATCCTTGGAGGAGGACCTTAGTGTCCGTGCTGAGCAATGGGGGTGGAGACGCTCCTTTGGGTATACTGGACCGAGGCCATTTAGGGCTTTAAAGGTCAGCACCAACACTTTGAATTGTGCTTGGAAACGTACTGGGAGCCAATGTAGGTCTTTCAAGACTGGTGTTATGTGGTCTTGGAGGCCGCTCCCAGTCCCAGTCTAGCTGCCGCATTCTTTATTCATTGTAGTTTCCAAAGGTAGCCCCACGTAGAGTGCATTGCAGTAGTCCAAGCAGGAGATAACCAGAGCATGCACCACTGGTGAGACAGTCTGCAGGCAGGGAGGGTCTCAGCCTGCATACCAGATGGAGCTGGTAGATAACCTGCCCTGGATACAGAATTGACCTGCGCCTCCATGGACAGCTGTGAGTCCAAAATGATTCCCAGGCTGCGCACCTGGTCCTTCAGGGGCACAGTTACCCCGTTCAGGACGAGGGAGTCCCCCACCCCCTGTCCTCCAAGAACAGCACTTCTGTCTTGCCAGGGTTCAGCCATCCGCCAACTGCCTCCAGACACTCACACAGGACCTTCACCACCCTCACTGATTCTGATTTGAAGGAGAGGTAGAGCTGGGTCTTCCTGGTCCTCCTGAGGTGCTGGATCAGGAGGAATGCAGGAGCCTTTTGTGTTGTTGGACCTGCTCCCATTTCAGAATCTGCACTCCTGTTTCCTTAGAGATGTCTGGCAGGCAGGGTAAGAGGCTGTGTGACCAGACTGGGATGGAGTGCTTGGGGAATTTGGGATTTCTGAAGGAGGAAGAATATTTTTAGGAGAGAGATGCAGCTGGCAGCTGGGCATTGTGTAGAGACATCCACAGAGTTTCAAGTATTCTGCTTCACATTAAGCACCACAGAATTACTCTTGGTAGTGAGAACAATATTTATTATGGCATCCTGATATTTTGCCAGCTGTTCTTGGGCTTGTCTGGCAGATCCGATTCTCTGCTTTTGGGAATCTTCGACTGGCTTGCCTGAGGGCCCCGTCCACAGCTGGGCAGTTGGCAGGGCAGTCTGGTGTCTTTGTTGACTCTTGCCTGTGGTTGGCACAGGGGGTGCATGTGGTTCAGTGGCGCAACATCTGCGGTGCATGCAGAATTCCTGTGGGTCAAGTCCTGGCAGTGTCTCCAGTGAGACTGACCTGGAGCCATTGCGGCTGGTCAGTGCAGGCAGCACAGAGCCAGCTGGAGAAATGCTGGGACTCTTGTGTAGCGGACTCTCTTTGGCTGATGCTGCCTCTCATCTTTTCTCCCCCTAATCCTAGATCAAATAGATGAAAATCTGAAGTTGGCCCTGCAGCAGGATCTGAATGCCATGGCTCCAGGTCTCACCATCCAGGTAATGCCCCCCTTCCCTTTTCCCTTTCCTGGCTCTTGGTGGATTTAGGACTAGCCCACTTCTCTGCGTGGGGATGCAGGTTGAGGAGGGAGAGCTTCCCTCTGTCGAAAGTGGAAACTTGCCATATTGCTGGCTGGGGGGTCCAGCCCAGCAGGACAGGCCCAGATGCAGGGGCCGCTTCCTTTCTTTGCAGCAGAGGAGCTTGCACTTGGGGGGCAGCTGCAGTCTTATGAGGTCTGCTGGCTTTTGTGTGTGTGCAGGCAGTGCGTGTGACGAAGCCCAAGATCCCAGAAGCCATCCGAAGAGATTTTGAACTTGTGTGAGTATTTGCTGAGAGCATCAGAGAAAGGTCAGGCCAAAGCACAGGGCCAGGGAGGGGCTCTAGGCCGGTGTTTCAGGATTCCCATGGGGGCCAACCAAACATCTCTTCTGGGAAGCCCTGGCAGGCAGGCTGGACCTGAACTCCACCAGTTTTCACCTCCCCTTGGGCTCCTCAGCCCCTGCTCTCCTGAGGCATCTCCTCCGCCCGGCAATGAAGGTAGCACACAGCCACAGCGTGGTTTCGTAGACATGGACAGCCTCCTCCTCTGTGGATTTGTGCCCTTTTCTCAGAGGTCACTCCCCATTCTGTGCAGCTGATGCAAAGGCCAGGGTGGGAGAAGCGCCTCTCAGGCGGCTTTGCTTGACGTCTCCTTCTCAGGGCTTTCAGGCCTGGGCTGCCCTCCAGTTGCCAGGAGAACCAGAGCGGAGTGTCTCTGCTTGCCAGGCCCCTGCAAAGAGGAAAGAAGCAACCAAGGCCATTGCTGGATTGCTCTGGGCCATGCCTGAGATTGCTCAGGTCTGGCCCTTCTATGGCGGAGGGGCAGGCATGTGAAGAGAGAGATGGTTATTCGGGGGGTTTGGGGCTTAGATTCTGGCATATGGAGAAGTAGCTGGCCATCAGTTCTCGGGCAGCTCATTAACTCTTCAGGGCCGGTGACAATCTGAAGTGCAAATGTTTATCTTTTGGGTTTCCCCCCCAAACACACCATGTATCTGAATGAGAAAACATTCTGTCTAGTGAAGGGAAGGGCCAAGATCCAGTGCTGGAAAAGGAAACACGTGAGTCCGGAGCAGGGCAAAAGCTGGAGGGGATTTAAAGGCCAAGCTCCCGCTTTGCGCAGCACCTTGGGATGCAAACAGCAGAGGGGGGGTCAGCCACCCCCTCCCAGGGCGGGGGGGCGGGCGGCTGGGGCCCCCCACCAGGGAGGAGCAGGGAAGGACCTTTCCTGTTTTGCCATTCAGGGAAGCAGAGAAGACGAAGCTCCTGATAGCGACCCAGAAGCAGAGAGTGGTGGAGAAGGAGGCCGAGACGGAGAGGAAAAGGGCCGTCATAGGTAACCAAACTCCCTATGGGAGAGTCTCTCTCTTCCTCCCACCCCCGGTCCCTTATCTTCCCTTGGGACAGAAAATTGGGGCGGGGGGCGGGAGGCATGTGTGGCACAAAGACCTTAGATTCTAGGCTTCTGGCTGGATCTAGACACATCCAAAAAGCATTTCAGGTAAATGCATTGCAAACCTCATGAAAAACGGAACTCCACAGTGCCATATTTGTTTCATACAATTTATATACCATGTGATTGTTAAAAAACCCTAAAGTGGTTTATGAAATGCATAAAATGAATAAAGCAGTTAAAGTAAGCTAAAGATGGATAAAACATCTTACATTTTTGGGCAGGCTTGTCTTAAACAAAATATTCTTAGCAGGCGCCAAAAAGGCCACAGTGATGAAGGCACCTGTCTGGTGTCAATAGACAGGGAGTTCTGAAGTGTGGAGGCTGCTGCAATAAAAGATCAATTTCTGGCAAATGCGGAACGAGAATCCTGTGGCAGCTGTGTAGCTTATTGCTTGACATGGCAAACAGTTGCTAGCGCCTGGTTGCAAAGACAGCCTGGAGCAAGAGACTCTGGAGAGAGGCCTGTGGCGACCACACCTTCACTTCTAGCAGAGGCCAGAGTGTCTTCTTTCCCAGGCCCAGCAGGCCTGAGAAGAGAACGTGGCCTGTGAGGTCACAGTGACGGTGTGTCGCAAGCCAGGCCTGTGGGCCCTTCCGGGCTCTTGGTTGCCTGCTGCTAGAGCTCTGTTGCCACGGATTTCCTCTCGGGAGTCCTGGAGCGCTGGCTGTGGGGCTCTGGAGCATTGGTGGCCTTGGCTGCTGGTGCTGCTGGTGTTTGACTGACTGCTCTCTCCTCACAGAAGCAGAGAAGGAGGCTCAGGTGGCAAAGATTCATTGCCAGCAGAGGGTCATGGAGACTTTGATGGAGAAGCAAATTTCTGAGCTTGAAGGTAGCTGTGCAGCCCTTACCTCTACCTCCTCCCTGCCTGCAAAGCAGAAGCTGTGAGCCAAATAACCCCGCGTCTCTGGCTGTGCTACCCACAAGCATTTTGCCTGCAGTCAAGCAGAGCAATGGGACTTTGCCTGTCTTCTGGGGACTGAGAAGCCAAGTCCGGGTGCTGCCTGGGTGTCTGGCCGTAGTTGAGCATTGATGCCTTGTGGATGCCACGGGGGGGGGGGGGGCAAGGCAGGGGCTCCTTTGCTTCAGATTCACTTGTGTTCACTGGCTCAGATTGCTTGAGCCTGAAAAACAGATCTTCAGGGCCTGCACAAGCCATGTGCCTCATGGAGAGTGAAAAGGGTGTGTGTGTGTTGTCCCCAAAGCCTTGTGCGCAAAGCATAATCCAGGTCCCCAAAGCCAAGGTGGGCAGGGGGGAGGCAGGCAGAAAAGGGGCTGCTTTCTGCTCTGGTGAATCCTCTGGGTTGGGGCTGTTTATTATCTTCATCCTGGGTGGAACCAGTGAGAACCCAGCCTGTGCTTGAGTGGGATGTTGCTTTGCTGTGGGTTTCCAGGGCCGTATCCCCATGGGGCACCCTGGTGATCCTCCTTTCTCCTGAGCTGCCTTCCTTGGTCCCTTCCCAGACACGGCTTTCTTGGCGCGAGAGAAGGCGAAGGCTGACGCCAACTTCTACATGGCCCAGAAAGCAGCTGCCTCGAACAAGGTGGGTGTTGACTCTTGGCTGCCCGTGTGTGCGCTGGGGGTAGATCCTGAGCCATCCTCTGGGAGAAGGAAAAGGATTTTGCCTCAGAAACGCAGAACTCCTGCTCATTTGGAAGGATGGCTGCACTGTGAGTATCCCGTGGATGCTCATGGCACAGAAATCCTTGCCTCATTCGTTCTCCTCCTCTCTCCCCCTGCCCCGTGCAGCTGAAACTGACACCTGCCTTCCTGGAGCTGATGAGGTACCAGGCCGTGGCCTCCAACAGCAAGCTCTACTTTGGCAGCAGCCTCCCCCCGAACCTCTTTCTGGGCTCTTACGCCTTTGAGCCGGCAGAGGCGAGGACTGCCAGAGACAGCCGTCTCCTCTCCAAAGCAGGGAAGCTGCGCCTCCAGCACCGGGGAGGCGGGGCCAGCTCTGCCACGGCAGCCGCCACATGATGCCTCTGCTGCACCAGCCGTCGTGTCTGCGCCATGGTCTGAAACTGCAACTCACTGGCTGCCTCAGATCTGCCTTATTCAGGGCAGCACAAACCGTCCTTGAAGTTGCGTGGTCCTCCACAGCCCAAGGGCCAGCTTTCATGGGAGTTTTATGGCTGCTGCATCTGCCCCACAGGGGAGGGGTGTGTGTGGGGGGGATGCTCTGGAGGACCTCAGCCGTTAAGTCCGTGGAGGGTAGACTCTACCGCAGACCTCCTGTGATGACAACATTGACACAGCAAAAGGGGGGGGTCTGATTTTACCACTGGTGCTTGCATGGTCATGGGTTTTGCTGGAAAGCTGCTCTTTAGCCTCCTGGCAGGGTTTGTTTGTGATGAAGGAGCATCTGTTGTCCTTTTGGAGAGTCTTCCTCACTCAAAACCTTCCTCCAGGTAGTACTTTCAAGCAGATGGGCTTAGGGTGCAAGCTCCCTTGGGTGTGGGTGTGTTGTGCTGCTTTATCGTTGCTTCTTTCTCTGTGTCCCCTGGGTGGGGCATTGCCCCTCTGCGGAGCCCACCCCACAGCATGGCACTGGATGCTCCTTGCAGAGATGCCCAAAGGCTCAGAGTGTCTTCATTCTGGGGGCCAATGTCCAGGTTGAATGAACCGTGATGCCAGGGCATGTGCAGAAGTGGGGGCGCATTTGTTGGGTTGTAACTGTAAACTGGATTAAACTGGTGGGCAGACTTTGCTTCAGAACTTAAAAATGCATTTGTGGAAGGTAAACCTACTGACTGGAAGTGTTTCCTGGCTTTTTTTGTATGGCTTCTATTTCAAAAGAGCGAGAGAGATATATGCAAAATGTTGAACTTTGGATTAAGGGAAAATAAAGTTATTTTCATAATCTTTTCCTGTGGCGTCTGTATCTGTGCTGCATCTCCTCGATGGTTGCCTTCTAGTCTTTAACAAGCTGCTCTTCATCTCACACACACTGCATTTCACCAGAGCAGATTAGTTTCTCTCCCAGCTCCCAAAAAGCAGAAAGCTAGTGGAGGGGGGTTGAAGAGTGGGTCGGAAGTGCCAAGTTTCTCAGCTCCAAAAAAGGCAGGTTGCAGCAACATTGCCAATGCCGTATGAACAAGCAAGAAGCTTCCCTCCTTGCGGGTGTGTGTGTGTTGGGGTGTTGTTGTTGTTTAGTCGTTTAGTCGTGTCCTACTCTTCGTGACCCCATGGACCAGAGCACGCCAGGCCCTCCTGTCTTCCACTGTCCCCCGCAGTTTGGTCAGACTCATGTTTGTAGCTTCGAGAACACTGTCCAACCATCTTGTCCTCTGTCGTCCCCTTCTCCTTGAGCCCTCCATCTTCCCGCCACTGTGTCACATGTGTCCCGCCTCCCTCCCGCCACTGTGTCACATGACAGGACTTCAGGAACTGCTTACAGGTACTTTTTATGTCAAGTAAAATACACCAAATTGTTCAGCTGCGTTGTAAAAGTAGAAGCATCCAGAAACGCCACAATTCTTTATGGACAAGCAACGGCGGCTGCAGCGGGAGTGTGTTGCTGCAGCTCTAGGCTACCTATGCAATAAAAGTGCTAAATTTATGTGGGGAGTTCTGGGTGCAGCCCCCGGGGAGAGGGAAGGGGGTCACTGGGTGGCCACCAGAGGCCTGGGGGGCCCCGCCTGCAGCACAGCTTTCTGGCTCCGCTCGGCAGACATGTGCTCCAGCCGCTCCGTGTAGAAGCCGTTGAAGTCCAACCTGGGGGCGGAGAGAGAGAGGGAGAGGAGGGTGGAAGCAGCACAGGAGCGTGACCAGGAAATCCCTCTGCCAGAGCAGAAGAGCAGGCTCTGCAGAGCCCAACCTCCTCCTTCCTGCCATGGCCAAGCAGGCGCCATTCCCTGCACAGCCGTCCTGATGCTGGGAGGAGGACAGAGCCTCCACACGAGCCCCAGGCTCCCTGCTCACCTGTAAATGATGTTGATCATGCTGTGCTCGCAGTCGTTGGTGCTGTAGATGCTCAGCTTGTCCAGCAGGTCCAGGAGGTGGGCTGAGAAATTGCTGTCAAACTTGTTGATTGTGGCCTCGAAGCCAGAGGTGACGTGCATGGTGTCGGCCTGCTCTGCTGACAGCTGCAGAGGTGGGGGGGGGGAGAGAGTTAAGGCTCACAAGGGAGAAGGGAGGGCAGGCAAGGAAGCGGCCCTGGCCTTGCTGCCATGGTTCATCCTGGGGCAGGATTTCCTGGAGAGCACAAGGACTAGGGAAGGAGCCAGATAGTGCTCAGCACCACGAGAGAAGGGCTCTGCCCAAACCTGAGGTGCTTTCCTGAGCGAAGGGCTGGGATCTCCAAATGAAGAGGCACCTCCACCCTCCCCTGCACCCCTACCTTGTTCGCCAGCTGCTTCCGGGAGGATTCCTCTGTGCGCTCCTGCTCGGTGGCGGGCCCCCTCATGGTCCCGTGCTCCACCGTCAGGCGTCCCAGCTCATTGTCCAGCTTTATGCTGTGGGATAATCTCTGGTGGGTGGGACAAAGGCAGGCATGAGCCCAGAGCACGCTGGCGCACCCAGGGGGTGCCCCTCACTCCCCGTGGCACAGAGGGACCCAGGAGGAAGCCCACCTGCATGCAGTTGGTGAACATGACGCAGACAGACATCATCTTGGAGAAGATCTTCAGCAGCTCTGGGTTGGTGAGCATGCAGTCCTTCAAGCAGTTGTCCAGGAAGCTGGTATGGTGGCTCAAGACATCATCAATATTGGAAGCCTGCCCAGAGGAGACAGCAGCCCATCAGAAACGCCCGAGGGAATCGGAAGCAGCCATGGCCAGAAATAGTTCTCTGTTCCTTTTGCTACAATCAACATGCAGAGCTAGCAATGACAAAGCCTTATTTTCAGGGGCTGAGGCAGGTGGCAAAGGGAGCTCCACCTCACTGTCACATTGGAGGAAAGGGAGCACACTAGAAGCCAAAATGTAGCCAAGGAGGTTTCTGGGCCAGTGGCCTCCTGTGAGCAGCGACTTCAGGCTCTCCGGCACAGCAGAAAGCTCCTTACCAGCCAGAACCTTGCTTTCCCAAAAGAGCCTGACACCCTTCCAACTCACAAATGAAGCCCCTGTTTTAGCGGAAAAAGAAGAAAGCCCCTTGGGAACAGAGGCCCCACCCAGCCCCACCATTGGGGGGGGCGAAAGGAGGACTTGGGGGCCTGGTGTGGCCACTGGCCCAAAACTGACCGACTTCAGGTTCTTCTCCAGGATGTGCCAAGTTGGCTCCATCACTTCGAACATCATGTAGTACTGGATATTCTGCACAAAGTTGAGCATCCGTTGGCGGAGAGTGAAGGCGCCAGCAAACCTGGGAACGAGAGAGGGAGGAACCTGGAGGGGTAGATGGGAGGAGAGCCCCTGTGGGGCTGCAGGATGCTGCCCAGGAAGGAGCCCAAACCAGTGCCAGGCAGGAGGAGCCCTGCAATTGGGGGGGGGGGGGGGGGGAGAGGGCAAAGGGGAAAAGACACGCCCCCCCCCCCCCGCAGCCAGGTCTGACTACCAAGGTCTTTGCCCCTTGAGCGGCTTCTGAAGCCTCAGTGCCCCCTTCCAGAATCTGAAGGGGGAGCTCCCAGGGCCAGAGGACTTGCAGGGAGAGACCCTCTTGCTGCCAGGGGACAACCTAGCAGCCCAATGCCCTCCCGTTGGCCTCGTCCAGCCAAGAAGGTGTTCATTCTGCAGAAAGCAGGAAGGCCCAGGAAGCGGCCACAGCTCAGTGGGCTGAGCACCCACGGCACATGTGGAGGGGCCAGGCTCCGCTCTAGGCCTCCGCCTTCAGAGACTCTGCTGGCGACTGGGCCTACTTGGCTCTGGGAGAGCTCACCATTTGGAGGAGTGCAGGGAGCACTGCTTGGCCGTCTTGCTGCTGATCCAGACGTTGCACAGCTGGCGCTCCACATGTTTGCAATAGAACATGTGCCGGAAGAGCATCTGGTAGCGCGTCAAGGCCTTCCTAGGAGACGGAGAGAGGCGTGGAGGAGCCGCTGCTTGGCCAGGGCCAAGGCAGGTTACCTCAGGGCCAGGGGCCAGCCAGCCCTCTTTCCTCCAGAGGCACCGAGGAGGCCTTCCCAGCACCTCCTTCCCCTCCAGAGTTATGATGCATTGACTGAGGCACATGCACGGAGGAGGATCAGGATCAGGCCAATGGCTGGCTGTGCTCTGCCCCCTCTGGATGGAAAGGATGAGCCACCATCAGCTGAGCTGCTCTGCCTTACCTGTTGATGATCAGCGAGAGAGGCCACTTCACGATGTAATCGAAGGAAAAGGCTTCCAGGCCGCTGAGCGAGAGCTCCGTGGGGTCTGCGTGGATGATGGCCTTCTCCTGCTTGGTTTCGATGGCCAGGACTCTCAGGAGCTGCGTGATGAGATCGTGGGGCATCAAGTCAACCTGGAAAGAGGGGAAAGGGCCGCGAGAGGAAGGAGGCCAGTCAGACACTCAAACTGCCAAACAGAGCATGTGACCAGACTCAACAAACAAATGATAGCAAATATTTGAATTTTCATTCACTGACAGTCCGTGAGGCCAAAGTCAAACCCTGAACCAGCAGAAACGCTCCATAGTAGTCTTAAAAAACCTGGAATAATAATAATAATAATAATAATAATAATAATAATAATAATAATAATTTATTTATTTATTTATTTATTTATTTATTTATTTATACATACCCCATCCATCTGGCTGGGTTTTCGCAGCCATTCTGGGCGGCTTTCAACAAAGTATTAAAACACATTGGTCCATCAAACATTAAAAGCTTCCCTAAACAGGGCTGCCTTCATATGTCTTCTAAAAGTGGAGATGTTTTTCTCTTTGACATCTGGTGGGAGGGTGGGTGCCACTACCAAGAAGACCCTCTGCCTGGTTCCCTGTAACTTGGCTTCTCACAGTGAGGGAACCACCAGAAGGCCCACAATGCTGGACCTCAGTGTCCGGGCAGAACAATGGGGATGGAGACACTCCTTCAGGTATACTGGACCGAGGCCATTTAGGGGTTTAAAGGTCAGCACCAACACTTTGAATTGTGCTTGGAAATGTATTGGGAGGCAATGTAGGTTTTTCAAGACTGTTGTGTTATATGGTCTCGGCGGCTGCCCCCTGTCACCAGTCTAGCTGCCACATTCTGGAATAGTTGTAGTTTCCGGGTCACCTTCAAAGATAGCCCCACATACAGCGCATTGCAGTAGTCCAAGCGAGAAATAACCAGAGCATGCACCACTCTGGCAAGACAGTCCGCAAGCAGATAGGATTCCAGCCTGCGTACCAGATGGAGCTGGTAGACAGCCGCCCTGGACACAGAATTGGCCTGCGCCTCCATGGACAGCTGCGAGTCCAAAATGACTCCCAGGCCGCGCACCTGGTCCTTCTGGGGCACAGTTACCCTGTTCAGGACCGGGTAGTCCTCCGCACCTGCCCGTCCCGCAAAAACAGTACTTCTGTCTTGTCAGGATTCAACCCCAATCTGTTAGCCACCATCCATCCTCCAACCGCCTCCAGGCACTCACACAGGACCTTCACCGCCTTCACTGTTTCTGATTTAAAGGAGAGGTAGAGCTGGGTGTCATCCGCATACTGATGAACACCCAGCCCAAACCCCCTGATGATCTCTCCCAGCGGCTGCATGTAGATGTTAAAAAGCATGGGGGAGAGGACAGAACCCTGAGGCACCCCACAAGTGAGGGCCCAGGGGTCTGAACACTCATCCCCACCCCCATTCTGATCATGGCCCAGGAGGAAGGAGTGGAACCACTGTATAACAGTGCCTCCAGCTCCCAGCCCCTCAAGACGGTCCAGAAGGATGTTATGGTCGATGGTGTCAAAGGCCGCTGAGAGATCCAGCAGAACTAGCAAACAGCTCTCACCTTTGTCCCTAGCCCGCCGGAGATCATCAACCAGCGCGACCAAGGCAGTTTCAGTCCCATGGTGAGGCCTGAGTCCCGATTGGAAGGGATCCAAATGGTCCGCATCCTCCATGTGTGCTTGGAGTTGTTCAGCAACCACCCGCTCAATCACCTTGCCTAAGAATGGTAGATTTGAGACTGGGCGATAGTTGGCCATATTGGCTGGGTCTAAAGATGTTTTTTTAAGAAGCGGTTTAATGACCGCCTCTATCAGTGGGTCTGGGAATGTTCCCTCAGAGAGAAGCATTTACCACTCCACGAAGCCCATCGCCCAGCCCTTCCCGGCTAGCTTTTATTTGCTAGGATGGGCAAGGATCAAGGAGACGAGTGGTTGGTTTCACTCGTCCAAGCAGCCTGTCCACATCCTCAGAGGTAACAGATTGGAATTGATTCCATGCAACTTGACTAGACAGGATTCTAGCACTCTCCTGGCCTGACCCTGCTTCCATGGTGGAGTCTACCTCTTCCTGAATCTGAGCAACTTTATATGCAAAAAGTCTTTTCTTTGGTTGGGTGGGCAAGGGCTCCACACCAAACGTCCCCCAGAGCCCTGCTAGACAAGCCAAAGCCACTCGCAGGGTTGCCCTGGCTCAATGGGGAGACACCGGCAGCACCTCTGGGGCTCTGAGGCCTTGCCTTTGTGCCGGGCATCCTTTACCTTCAAGTCATCCTTGAAGGGGTCTGTGTTTGCTGTGCTCATCCGCAGGGCCAGCTCCAGCAGAGCCTCCAGCCGGGTGGGGACAATGTCGTCCACCGGCTTCTTCAGCTCCTCTTCGGTGAGGTCCATGAAATGGACGTAGAAGTCCCCCTGGTCCATGAGGAAGTAGTGCTTGATGGACCTGCTCACAGAAAGGGGCCACCAGTCAACTCACTGCGGCAGGAACAGAGGAGGCAGGAGGGACCCCTCACCCACCGCCTGCCTCCTCCCACCCAGTAGAAAGAGGAAGAAGCGGACCTGGCTTTTGGAATAAGAAGGGCTGCAAGTATCTTTATGCCATCTGCAATAAAGCAGCCCCTTGCAATTCAGCTGGGAGGCAGGAAATGGGAGGACTCTCTCTTGGAGTGGGGGTCCCATGGCCCCTGCCCCTCCACCCAGCTCCTCCTGCAGCCTCAGGGCAAGTCTATGAAAGTGCCTGCTTCCCGCCCCCTGCTCCTCCACACTTTTGCCCCTTCATTTCCCAAATCAGCAGCCCCTAAAACTGTCCCAGTTGGCATGGAGAAGAAAAGCAGCCTGCAAGAGACGCCACTCGGAAGGAAGCAAACCTTAAGTGGGCCACAAGTTCTTTTTCCTCCATGAGGAAATCGAGCAGCACTTTGCTGGCGTAGTTGTAGGCTTTCTCGATCTGCTCCACATATTCCCGCTCCTTCAGTGTGTAGATGACCTCTTTGGCCAGGGGGCAAGTGACATCACGGCCACACTCCCGAACAACATTCAAATACTTCCCTGCAGGACGGGAGGGGCAAAGGGACACGAGGACAGGCTCAGCTCTTCACTAAACGCTCTTCAGACCTTGTACACAAACAAATGAGCACATTTCCTCTCCCTTCCCTGCTGTCCCTCTGATCCTCCCAATGCATGAAACTGAAGCACAGAACCGGACATTAGTCTCTGCTGAAACTCATTTTGTTAGTTTGGGCTGACTTCTCCAATCCGTTAAGGTATTTTTGCATCCCGATTCTGTCTTCTGCAGCATTAGCTACCCCTCCCAGTTTGGTATCCTCTGCAAATTTGATGAGGATCCCCTCAATTGCATCATCTGTCATCTCCCTCCTTGACGGAAGGGCAATGGAAAGAAGCCAGATAAATACAACAATCGGCTTTTGGAGCTTGAGAAAAAATCTCACAGGATACCCTCCATACAACTCTCCCAGAGGCAGAAGGGAAGAGCTGCAAAGGGAACCAGACCTCCCAGGCACTCCACAACCGCTCCCCCCCCACCTGGGGGCTTCTCCATCCACTGCATGACCCTCCCTCCTCCCCTCCCGCTTTCCTGTCAAGCAGGAAGTTGGCTCCTCACCTGTGCTGAGAATTTTGTCTGCAATCTTCTGGAGGAAGGAGGGGATCTGCTGCTGGACAATTGTGTACCTCTGATCCCAGTACTTGTCATTATAGTCCTCTTGGATCTTCTCCTTCTGGAGCTCATGCTCTTCCACCATGAATTCACTGTGAAATTAAAAAGTGGTTAGGCCCATGGCAGGGAGGCGCAGAGCAGGAGGCTCCCCAGGGCTCTTCATCCAGGCAGTCCCAGGACACAGCACCCTGCTTGGACTCCCAAACAGACCACAGAGGTTTCTCCAGCTCACATGCCAAGAGAAGGACCACAGGTTCCTCCGCCCACCTGTAGGGATCATTGATGATGCCTCGGTAGATCCATTTCTCCAGGATTTCGAAGTAGGGGACGCTGGCAGCCTTGGTCAAGTAGAGGCAGAGCTCCTGGGCTTGGCTGTCTCCCGTGTAGTTGAACGTCTTATCGTGCAGCAGGCTGAGTGTTGACCCTCCAACACACTCCCCCTTGTCCACAGAAGTGGCTGCAACAAGAAGCAAAGGCCAAGAAGAGTCACATCCCGCTGAAGCCAGGGTTGGTCAGGGCACAGGCGCCCATCCCTGGCAGACACACCTGGATGTTGCAGGAGCTCCCCCCATCTGAAAAGGGGTCAGCAGGAGATGGCTGCTCTGGACCGTGGCCTGGGACACCGGCTTACGAGGTGAGCGCCCAGAGTGGAGGCAGGGTTTCCGCAAGGCTCAATGGGCCCTTGGGGTTGGTGAAGTGAAACCTGCCTCTCAGGGATCACTTGTGGCCCCCAAAGGTGCCCAAGAACCTCTGAAAAGAGGCTACTGGCAACCACTTCAGGAACAGAACCTCTGCCACTCCCTGGTTGTCCTCAAGTGCACTTATCGCGATTGAGGTGCTCCAGCCAATCCGCTGTGCTGAATCTGAATCATGTAGAACTGTTTATTCAAAGAATGTCCCCCCACCCCACCCTATTCAGCTGATAGAAGCTTCTGCAAAATCAACAAATAGTGTACAGCTCACAGGCTGCAGACACACAGGAACAGAGAGCGAGCACGCCAGCATTATTCCTGCAGTCAGCAGGAGGGGCCAGGGGATTGGTATTAATAACTGTATTATAAGTTGGTATTGTTATAACGAGGCTATTATCGGATTGTAATTGCAAACTTCTTCTTCTTCTTAATTGAATTTATATACCACCCTATACCTGGAGATCTCAGGGCGATTCACAGAAGAGATCAACCTTAAAAACTGTAATATATATACAGTAATCAAAATGAAGACACCCCGACATCCCTCTGGGGCAACTTTATAAAAATTATTACCAAAATAAGGAGGGGCCAGAGGATGCCCCCTTCTGCTCTGGGGCACCAGGGTAGGGGGGACTTGGAGGCTTCCACAGCATTTGGGGGGGGGAATGTGTGTACAAAGGAAGCTCCCCTTCAGCTCCTCTTTCTAGGGCTGAGGGATGGGGCTCCTTGTGGGAAGGAGGAGGAGTGGCATTCCTAGGGGGCCCTGGTCCTCCCTCCAGGGGGTGGGTAGGCCCAGAGGGAGCCCCTTTGACTTTGCTGCCCCCAGGAAAAGGAATGACCCAATCACTGGCCTCACCTGAGACTGACTGTGGCACGAGGGAACCCCTTTCAGCGCTGGGCTGCTGGCCTCCCTTGGAAGGACCCTCCCTGCAGCAATATCCCAGCAGTGGGCAGAGCCAGAGGCCCACCTGGACACACGGACCCAGCTCCTTCCACCGCCCCCCTTGATGAAGGAGAGCCAGCTCGGCCTTTCCTGGCACTGGGGCTCCAAGGTCAAAGCCTCCCTCCCTCCCTTGCCCCCTCCAGGGGAGCAGGAGGCAAGCAGACAGAGAAGGCGGCTGCCCAGAAAGACACCCTGCTCACTGCCCCCCCCAGAGAGACCTTGCCCCGCACTCACCCAGGGAAGCCAGGATCTCCATGGTCCTCATGGTGGGCTGGATGTAGAACCAGAGCTTCTGCAGGGAGAGCAGGCCTTGGCGCTGCAGGTGCTCCAGCTGCGTCACCAGGGTCATGTATTCCTTGACCAGGGCCCTCATGGCGGCTGCCAGGGCGTGGTTCACCTGCCCGTACTCAAAGGAAGACTTCTCTTCCACGAACCTGTCAGGGGGCAGGATGGAGAGCTGCTGGAAGCCAGCCCAGCACCTCTGGGCCCCACCAGAAACGTGGCCCACCAATGCCCCCCCCCCCGCCTGAGATGCAAGGAAGCCTTGTTCTTGTGCAGCTCAGCATTGAGAGGAAGCAGGAAGCTCCCCAGGTTCCAGGGGCCTTTGGGGCTCTGAGCTGCTGCAGCCCCCAGGTGGGAGGAACCCCAGAGGCCCCCCCCCCAGCCCTCAGCCGGAGGGATGGGACACAGGCTCTCACTGCGTCCTCTTCGCCTCCCCCAGCTCCGTCCCTGATGAGGAACCCCAGGCTGCTACCTGGTGACGATTGAGTAGCTTGCTGCCACGGGGAGGATCCTGGTGACCAGCTCCTTGACTGACATATCCAGGTTGGGATCCACCAAGAAAGTGCGGCTCTCTCTGCCCACCAGTGGCTGCGCAGTGATGTACCGGCCATCCACCCCAATCAGGACGTAGAGCAGGTCCTCCACCACAGCAGATTCCTGGGCCGCCAGTGGCAAAGTCCCTGGCAGAGGAAAGCGCCACTCAAACAAATCCATCTGGGGAACCCGCCTGAGGGCCAGAAGGGCAGCTGGCCATTCTTAAAAAGAACAGGGTCTCCCACCACCGGGAGAGGAGGGCATTTGACAGGTGGCTGCCTTGAAATGCTCTTTGACTTTATCCCTATTGATATTTTGTGTACCTGGACACGGTTTTGTGTGCTTATTTTTTTACGTCAAGCTGTTTGACAGTGTTTTTACTGTGCCTGCTGGGCTCACGGATAAAACTCTACTCATATTCGTGTGTTTTTAATCTATGGTAAGCTTGTTGGCAGCTATGGGAGAGGAGAGGGTTCTTGGGCTTGGATCCTGCCAATGGATTTCCCACTGGGGGCATCTGGTGGGCCCCTGTGAGGACAGGATGCTGGAATGGATAAGCCCCTTTGGCCTGATCCAGCCGCCCCACTCTTCTTGTGTTCTGGACCTTCCACGCTGCACTGCCCAGACCCACGTTGGCAGAGCATCACCAGCTGCCCATTAAGGGTCCCAGAGAAACATCCAGCAGGCAGGGGAGGCAGAAACAGCCCCAAGCTGTGAGAGCCTCTGCTCCTCTCGTGCAAGACTCACCGATAGGCACCGTGGTGTCCAGGCTCAGGCTGGAGCTCGTGAGGAAGTCCCCGATGAGGGCCGGCCTCTCATACACCCAGGTGGGAAAGGACGGGATGGGCTGCCCAGAGTTCTTCCTGTTCTGCTTGTCCCTGAGCGACTTCCGCACCAGCTCAAGAGACTGCCAAGGAAGAGAGCGAGTGACAGGCCAGCCCAGACACTGAACTATCAAGCAGCCATGGCAGCAGGGTGTGTGGCAGCTGGGCTCCCACTCGCTGCCAGTTCCTGCCCCCTTTGCTCAGGGGGCAAAAGAGGCTGGCACAGTATTTGCACCCAGGGAGGCCTTTCAGGACACACCCCTAGTCCCCTTGGCAAACCAGAGAGCAGCCCACCCGCCCGGAGCGTTGGGCAAGGCAGAACTTCCTCTGAAGTAGGCGCTACAGGGAGCCCAGCTAAGGACCTCCTGCAGCTGCCCACTGAGGTCACTGGCTTCCCATCCCAGGCTTGCCATGTGTGAGAGAGAGATCCCAAAGGCTTTGGCTGCAGCAGAACCCTCCCTTCCCAAATAACAAATCAGGGGACCCGAGAGAAGAGAGGGACCTGTGGGGCGCTGGAGCTGGTTGTGACAGTGCCCAGCTGCTTCCGTAGCTCCTCCAGCTCCTGGACGGTCATTTTGGCTGTTGTTGAGGGGATGGAGAAAGTGACGCTGCTGCTGGCTCCGCCACTGTTGGCCGCTGCATTGGCTGCTAGCTCTGCCCTTTCCTTGGCATTTTGCTGCAAGTACTGGAGCGTCTGCAAAAGCCCCACAAAAAGCAGAACTCAGGAACGGCACCAAAGACCCCAAGAGCCACAGCCCATGAGGAGAGTGGATCTCCCAGCTGCCTCCCCAGTCTTGATATATGACAGCCGAGGTGGGCAACCTGCAGCCCTCAGGGGGCCGAATTCAAATTCAGGCCTCAGGCCAGAGCAACCTGTCTCTCTCTTGTCAGTCTGCCGGGTGGGAAGGGAGAGAGGGGAGCGGGGGCTCTGGACCCTCCAACCCTGGGCTGCAGGTCCCACCCTCTGCTTCTTCTCTTGATGGGGAACCGGTGAGCCAGCGCTGGGCTGGCTGGGGCTGCTTCTGGGGGGGCCCCGCCGAGGTCTGCCCCGTCTCTCTGTCCCGCCCGCCCGCCCGCGCCGCTGGCCCCTCCTCACCTCCTTGTCCTCGGTCAGTTTGGAGAGCAGCTGCACCAGCGAGTCCAGGTGCCGCGTGTTCTTCGACTTCAGCTCGTCGTACTTGGTCAGAAAGTCTTCCGGCGTCCGAGAAAACTCCGCGATCTTCACCTGCGGGGAGACGGGGGGGGGTCAGCCCCGGCTGGGGGGGGTCCCTGGGCCGGGGGGGGTCCCGGGGGGTCCCTCCCTCCCTCCCTCCCTCCCTCCCTCCCCCGGCGGGGCCTGTCTCGCCTTGGCTCCGAGGGCGGCGGCGGAGGTGGCGAGGAAGGGCCCGCTCTGGCTCCTCTGCAGCAGCTCCACGTAGCCCTCGGCGCCGCCTTCCCCGCAGGAGCCCCTGGCGCGGAGGAGCCGGAGAAGCTCGTTCACGTCGTGGTGGAGCCGGAACTCGCTCATGGCCGCCATGGACCGGGCGGCGTCTCCCCGGCAACGGGGCCCCGGAAGCGCCGCGGCGGGAGAGGAAGCGGAAGCGGGAGGGAGAGAGAGAGACCCGCCTCTTCCGGCAGCGGGCGAGGAAAGCGGGAGGATGCGGGACGAGGAAGGCGAGCGGGACGCGGGAGGAGGCGGAGGCGGAGGCCCCTTCCGCTTCCGCCCGGCCAGGCTCCGCTTCCCTGCGCAGGACCCCTTCTTCGAGGCAGGCGGGCTGGGGGGGGGGCGGGAGGGGGAGAGGGGAGCCCGGGGGGCCCTCCCGGAAGTGGCGTCATCCGGTTCTTCCTTCCTTCCTTCCTTCCTCTTAGGACGGCGACGTCCAGCGGCATCTCCGCCTCCAGGATGCGCAGCCCAGCGCCCCCCCCGGAGGGGCCTCCCGGTGAGCGGCGCCCTCGGGGACCCCCGGCGCCCCTTCTCCCCCCCCCCGCGGGGCGGGTCTGGATGGCCTTTGGGTGCCCCTTCCGCCCCCCCCCTCGCCCGCTGTGTCTCCCGCAGGCCCCCCGCCGCCGCCTTCCCGTGCCCGGCCGTGGGCTGCGCGCAGGTCTTCGACTCCCTGGCCAGCTGCGAGCACCACTACGGCCTCCTCCACCGCAGCGCCTGCTCGGCCTGCCAGCGCGCCTTCCCCTCGGCGCACCTGCTGCACCTGCACCTGCTGGAGTGGCACGACGCCCTCTTCGGGGTCATGGCGGAGAAGCGCAGCTTGGTGAGAGCCGGAGGCCCCTGGAAGGCAGCCCACATCCTCCCGCCTGCTCCATGAAGACCATTGCACCAGTAGCCAGCTTCTTCTTCATGATAATAATGTTATTACTTGTATCTTTTCCGCCTGACTGTATTGCCCCAGTCACTCTGGGCGGCTTCCAACAAATTATAAAAACGCAATAAGACATCAGAGATTTTTTTTTAAAAGCCCCCCTCTGCTTGAGTGGTTGGGACCCCAAATTCTGACCAGCCCCCTCTTGCCCCCTTTCCTAGTACCAGTGCCTGGTTGAGAGCTGTCCAGAGAAGTTCAAGAACAGCAAAGAGCGCAAGGAGCACTTGGTCCGAGTTCACTGCTACCCATCGGACTTCCGCTTTGATAAACCCGTGAAGGCAAAGAGGTAAGTACTCAGGTGTGAGTAACGGGGGCGGGGGGGAGGCAGACATGCTCACTGTTCAGCAGACTGGCTTCGGACATGGAGCGGGGGGGGGGAGCAGACAGATCTTCTAGACAAATCTAGTACTGTTTGGCTTTCTTTGGAATCCTGCCCTTTTCGCCCAGGAGCCAAGGTAGGTGAGGCTGAGAGGAAGTGCCTGGCCCCAAAGCCACTTGGTGAGCCTCATGGGTGGGAAGGGATTTAAATCCTCTTCTAAAAAGTCTTTGCCTGCCACTGTGGCTGCTGCAGTATCCAGGCTCCTGCCTGCATGTTGCAGGAAGAAAAGCAAGGCTGGGGGGAGAAGAAGCTGACAAGGGAGAAGGGCCAGGACTCACAGACAGCCTCCATGTGGTGAGAGAAACTGGGGTGGTGGCAGCAGCAAGGGCCTCATGTCTTTTCATAAAGTTTGCAAGGGTTTTGCTCTGGGCTGTGTTTTTGCGCCAGCACAAAGGCAGCGAGATCTCTCTCCGGAGAGAGCGCCTTCCCGATGGATGTGTGGGAGGGAGAAGACTGCAGGGAGCCGGCAGCGGACGATGCCATGGAAGTCGGCCCCAGCGAGAGCACAGAGGAGAAGCCGCCCCAGCCTGGGGCAGAGGACACGCCAGCCTTTCCACCGCCTGAGAGGCGGCTCTACAGGTCCAGGTCGGTGCCTCTCCTGGAGCGGCTGTCCTCGTCTTAGCACCCGCTTGTTCTTTGTGTGTAGAGAATGATGTCAACGCTTGCTTCTTCTGTCAGCCACAAACTAAAAAGGGTCACAAAACCTCCAAGAGAAAATAGGTATCTCATCTTAAAATCCTGCCCCAAATCTTTTAGAATGGCTGGAAGCTGCATGAATGACATTGTGTGAGTGAAACTCGGGGCGATTTGGCACTACTAACTAATATTGCTGTTTATATTAAAATTATATCCCCTTTCCTCCTGAAGAAGCACAGGGTAGTAACGTCTTGAAATGTGTAAGTCTGGCCTCTGGAATAAGTCAGGAAGAGCTGTTCTGCTTTTGGAATATTGTTTGCATGTATATATGTTTGCATAGCTTAGTTACTGAACTGGTGACTGAGTAATTTTTTTACTACTCAAATGACAACGCTTCATGCACTTGTGGTAACATGAGCTCAATCTGGAGGTACCAGAAATGAGTTAAAATAAGGAACTACACCCATTGTTGAGCCTGAGGGGCTGAGCAACAGGAAAGCGTAACAAATTTCAATAGATTTCAGGGCCTTCTGTAGTCACACAAGTTATCTTAAACGGCAACGCTCACATATGGCATTTGGAAACCTGAGAAGCCTCAGCCAAGCCTCTGATCCACCCGGAGCCCTTTTTACTGCTGGCCATGAGGACACTGAAAGCTCTCTTGCTGTTCCTTCTCTTCCAGTGTCCCACACACTGTTTGCTTTGGACAAGGGGCAAAGCGCAGCTTCCAAGGCAGAAAAAAGAAGGCCTGAGGGACCCAAGAGGAACTTCAGGAAGTGGCGGAGTGAAGAAAGGCTTTTGCAAAGCCCAAGCGGCCTTTCCTCAGGCAGAGGAGCTGGTTTTGACCCTTCAGCAGAGGCAAAGTGGGCTCTGGTGCAGGGAGGTGCGCCTGCCCTACCTGGCAGAGACAGTGAACTGGGTCCTTCTCCAACTGGGAGCTGCTCCTGCAGGCCAGGAGTCCCCAGGACCAGAGTTGCGTGCGGAGGGTGAAAATCGTTTCTGTATTTTTGAAAATAAAATGCTTGGTGTTTACAGAATCCTGGATGTTGAAAAGAGCAGCTGGTTGATTAAGCCACAAGAGGCAAATGGAGGGTCATCTCTCTCTGAACCAAATGCACAAAATACACAACCTGCATCTAAAAATAATCTGTTCCTATGTTGCAAGAGATGTCCTATCGTCTCTCCATTAATCAAAAGGGCCAAAGTATTATCTTTCCAGTCAATATCAGTCTTTTGGCAGAAGTAAGGGCACAAAGAGTCCATCTAGATCGACCAGCTACCAAGCCCCATATAATTGGCATGACATTTAGGATATTGTTATCATCAGACAATTTTATTTCCCCCCAGATATAGTATTTATACATCCTAAGACTTTAATCCAGAAATTCATAAACGTCAGACATTGCTTAAACTTATGTTTCAAAGAAGCATTTTCCTAATTACATCTTCTGCAACATGTTGTGAATAGTCCCTTTCTGTACAAAAGTACCAGTCCAATTCTAAATATTATCTTTTGTTGCCCGAGATGTAGTTTATAATCTAACAACACATTTGCTATGGAAGCTAAGACATTATTACGTTTCTTAGTGGCTTTATACAAAGAAAATCTCAAAGCAACTTAACAATACAGTTTATAAAATAGAACTGGATAAAACCAGTTGAAAATTGGGGTGGAGGGAGACCCCTAACATACCTATGAAACATTTCAATCACCAGTAGATGCTGGTAGTTCTATACAAAAATGTATTGAGGTGGCCTCTCTTAAAAGGACTGTTTCCAAGAGATACCTAAAATGTGGCAGGGAGTTCTACGGGCATCCTTCTCCTACCTGTGGGGCCACCAGCGCCTTGGCCAGCTCATTTCTCAACCAGGGAAGCCCCCCCCCCCCCAGCGCAACCAGGTGCAGACGGCAGGGAGACCCCCTCATTGGGGGGGGCTTATCTCGCCCCCCCCGCTGGAGCCGGTGCTTCTTTTGTTGGGGCTCAGGGCAGCCCCCGCCCGGTCACCCAGCCTGCGCCCCTGCACCTGCTCGGACTGGAGGGACAGGGAGGGGTCCCTTGGCTGCAGCCCCTCTTCCTCCTTCGCCCCGCAGCTCCCCCCGTTTCCATGGCGACGG
This sequence comes from Podarcis siculus, assembly GCA_034642415.1. Taxonomy (NCBI): domain Eukaryota; kingdom Metazoa; phylum Chordata; class Lepidosauria; order Squamata; family Lacertidae; genus Podarcis; species Podarcis siculus. The sequence goes on from JAXCMG010000059.1 coordinate 67,480, forward strand.
GGCGGGGGTGGGGAGGGACATGCCAGCTGCCTCTCCCCCCCCCCCCACGGAGCCCGGCCGGCAGGAGGAGGAGGCGGACGCCGCGCAGCAGCCGCGCCTGGGACGGAGGCGCCGCCAGGTGAGGGGGGGGAGGAGAGGGGCGCCGCATCCCCCAGAGAAGACCCGGCTGGTCGCCCCGGATGGGCAACCTCGCCCTCCCCCGCGGGCGACCCAGAGTTCTCCCCCCCCCCGGCCGGGATGGGCTTCCGTCTGCCCCACAGGACCCCCCTGGCGGCCCTTCTTTGTCCCTCCTGATCCCTCTCGAGACGAGGCTTCTGCAAGAAGGCGCCCTCGGCAGAAGGAGCAGGGGGCCCTTCCAAGGCTGCCCCCCCCGGCTTGGCCCTCTTCGGGACCAAGGGGGACTGCCCTGCGGGGGGGGGGTGGACTAGATGCCCCGGGGTCCCCTCCAGACCTGGAGCCGGGGGCCCCGCCCGGCCCCTCCCGCGGGGCTGCTCTGCCTTCGTCCCTCTCTGGCTTCCTGCCCGGGCGAGAACAGGAAAGGTGAGTCATGTTAGCTGAAGGTGGCTCCGTCCAGTCCCGTGTCCGTCCTCCCCCCCCCGGCCCTTCTCCGAGGCGCCCCCGGCAAGAGGGTCCCCCGGCAGAGAGCAGGAGGCGGCGGGGGCGGGCAGGTGAGGCGCCCCAGTCCGGAGCAGCAGCGCCTCCCCGCCGCTCTGGGCGCGCCAGGGGCGGAGGTGGATGCTGGGCACCGGGGGGGGGGGAGAGGGAGGGAGGTCCAGGCTCTGCCCGGAGGAGGAGGAGGAGGAGGAGGAGGAAACGGGAGCCTCGTCTCTCCGCTGCGCACGGAGCTCCGGAGCGGCCGGCAGACGCGCCTTGGGGGCTCCGGACGCGGAGCAGAGATCGCAGCAGCAGCAGCAGGTGGGTCTGGGCCGGGCTGAGCGCTGCCGGCCGGGGCTGGACTGCGCGGCGAAGGAGGCAGCGCTGGGGGTAGCGAAGAGGGGGCACCGAGGAGGGAAGAGTCAGGCCCAGCCTGCTTTGGCCCCTCGGAACCTGGGTCGCTTGGGCTCCCGGCAGGGGGACGGAGGATTTCTTTGGCTCTGCTGACTGCAAGGGGCGCCCAAGGAAGCAGATGCCTCTTTTGCAGAACCGGGTGGCAAGGGCAGGTCTGCCAGCCACTTCGGAGTGGATCCTACTTGCCAGAGTTCAGCCAAACAGGTGGCGGGGCCTGTGGGCAAGATGCCTTTGATGGTTCTTTTTTTATGTAACGTGGAACCTATAATATTTATTTATTTGCAGAATTTGTTGAAATTGTTGAAATTTTCAAGTCAGTGCTGGGGGTTTTGTGCAAGAGAAGTCTAGAAAGTGTGTGTGTGTGGGGTTATCTCTCTGCTGTGACTTGGGGGGCAATTTGTATGAAAATAGCTTACATACATTTTTGCTGAGCCCCCCACTTTTCTTTCTGGTTGGTATTGTCTGCATTTGGGCCTTCAATATTTATCCTTTTAGAAACTCCCATCCTTCTGGGACTCCCTTCTCTTTGACGGTGGGATCACACCCAGTAGCTCCTTCAGCTATATGAAGTTGGCCTTCTTGAAGTCCAGAGTCTGTGTCCGACTCCCCTTTCGTTTCCCCTTTCCTCTGTATCCTGACACCCAGGAGAAGAGGATCACTTCCTCCCAAGTTTCAGAGTTTCCAAGTGCTTCCAGCTCCTCCCTATTAGTGAGGACCAGATCCAAGATAGATGATCCCCTTGTTGGTTCTTCCACCTTCTGGGAAATGAAATGGTCAGCAAGGCAAGTGAGGAATTTGTCAGACCTCACACGCTTGGACCAGAAGATGATGCCCAGGGTCCCTTTCAACTCTACAATGGCACAGGGGGAAGGGACTTGGGATGTATGAAAGTTGGTTTGAGGTTTGGCTTTTTGCTTTTTTGTCCCTTGGCAGCAACTGGTAACTCCATTCTATTACCACCCCCTCCCCCGGCACTGTGATTGGGAGAAGGAAGGAGAGCCTGGCCAAGGTGCTCTCTGATTAAAGGCTGGTGCTGCCAGTCACCTCCTCCCCTCCTGCCCTGGCACATCCCTTACATGGCAAGCTTCATGAAACAGGCAGTGTGGGCCTGGCATGGAGGGGGGGGTGCAATGCTGCCTTATACTGAGTGGGACCCATTGCTGCATCTCACTCAGTACTGTCTGCACTGACTGGCAGCAGTGGCTCTCCAGGATTTCAGGCAAGGAGTCTCTCCCCAGCCTTGCCTGGAGATGCCAATGACCTTCTGCATGCCAAGCAGCTGTTCTACCACAGACCAAGTTATGGAGAGCAGGGAGGAAAGTGCAGCCCCTCTCCCTGGCAAGTCAGCCCAGCCTAAAGGAATCCCCTGCCTTGCGCCTCTCCCTAGGGAGGCCTGTTCTGCAGACAGATGTTTTCATCTGTTTTAATGGCAGCTCCTGCTCTTTGCTGTTGTGGAGCAGCAGACTCCAAAGTGCTCGGGGGGCCAGAGGGGGATCTGGTTGGGGAGCAGGATGTGCCCAACAGAAGCCTGGATCCTGGAAGCTGAGGTGGGAGTGGGTGTCTTTATCACATTTGCATCGATTCTTGGCCAGAGCTGCAGGCCTTATTAGATCAGCGCAGTTAAGTGGATTAAGTCAATTGGCTTAGCCCCGTCCTCCTCCCTGCTGCAAAGGCCAGCTGTGTGCTGTGCAGCAGAACAGGCCCCCAGGGTACCCACATCCCTGGCAGAGGGGCAGGGAGATCCAGAGCCCAGCAACGCAGCTGGGGGACAACTCACCAGGCTCCTCAGAGGCATTGCAGGCTCTGCTTCTCCACCAGCAAATGGTGGTGCTGAGGTTTTGCCCATAAAGGTAAAGGACCCCTGGACGATTAAGTCCAGTCAAAGGCAACTATGGGGTTGTGGCGCTCATCTCGCTTTCAGGCCGAGGGAGCCGCTTTTTGTCCATAGACAGCTTTTCGGATTGTGTGGCTAGCAGGACTAAACCGCTTCTGGTGCAATCGGACACCATGACAGAAGCCAGAGCACACAGAAACGCCATTTAGCTTCCCGTCACAGCGGTACCTATTTATCTACTTGCACTGGCATGTTTTCAAACTGCTAGGTTGGCAGGAGCTGGGAAAGGGCCACAGGAACTCATTCTGTTGCGGGGATTTGAACTGCCGACCTTCTGATCAGCAAGCCCAAGAGGCTCAGTGGTTTAGTCCTGGTTCTGCCCATAAGCACATCTGGGCTCCATCCTGCCCCATCTTTGGGTGGAGGCTCAGTAGAAGAGAAGCTGGAAGGCAGCCTGCAGGCGGTGGTGGGGGGGGCGGTCAGACTTTGCATTTCCCTTTCCCAAGAGCAGAGGCTCTTGCTTGGATTGGGAACTCCCAGTGCAGAGAGGACATCATCATTGTTGGTTGTGGCCCAATGAAGGCATTTTTGTGTTTTCATGGGGCTTGTGTTTGTTTTAAAGGGGAGGATGTTTGCAGACCTTTCTGCTGTGCTGGGTCAAAGTGCAGAGAAGGACCTGAAGATGCAGGTGGGGAACAAGCATTTTGGGTGAGGGACTCCTGGGGGGAGTTTGGCCAGAGTGGCCTTCCCCAACATGGTGCTTCATGCCTGCTCAGATGTTCTGAACTCTCCAGGTCCCATCAGGTACCCCAAAACATTGCTGTATGATGCCGAGGAAGATGGGAGTTGTAGCTCCCAGTTGCAGAAGGTGGAGGAGCCTCAGACTCTTGCCCCACAGTTTCTGCTTGGGCTCTCTGCCCCAGGGCCAAGTGGGGCCATGCCAGCTTCCTCTTCTCCCTGATCCTTATAGAGCCACGAAATGGTGAAGGACGCCTGGCCCAGCGTCTTAGTTGTGTATGAAAAGTATTCATAGAGCACCTTTCGTGCAAAATTCCAGAGCAGTGTGTAGCAAGCTTTACAAAAGAGATAAAATATCACTTTAAAACAATGCAGACAGATAATTAAGAATCACAACGGGCTCCACTGGAAGTCCAGCGAGATCTTGAGGGCCACCTTTGGCTCGTAGAGTAACTGGTCCACCCTCTGGGCCTTCTTTGGCCACTGGAATTAACAGAAGATCTGGTGACGGGTGCAGCTACTCCAAGGTGCTGCTGCCAAGTGGGACAAGGAGGGGTGCAGGTCTCCCCCAAATTCCAGTTCCCCCGAGATTTCCAGAGGCAGCCCCTGCCTTCCCTGGGTCTACCTGCTGACAGCTGTGCTCTTCTTGTTTGGCAGCCCCGGGCTCTGCTGAGCACAGCATGGAGGATTCTCCGGCCAGGAGCGCCAGTCCATCTGGCCTCACCTACGCCGTGGCTGCTTCACAGGTGGTGGGCCTGGCCGTGATCACCCTGACCGGGGCCTGGATGGGCCAATACCGGGGCGGCATTGCCTGGGATGGATCCAAGCTGCAGTTCAATGCCCACCCCCTGTGCATGGTCATTGGGATGGTCTTCCTCCAAGGAGACGGTAAGGAAGTGGTGGGAGGGGAGCCTTTTGAGAACTGCCTTCCAAGGGAGACAACTGGGAGCTGCTTATTTCAAACCCCTCCCCCTGCTGTAACTGCATTCACAATTTAGGAGAGGGGGCAGAACAGGATGTGCCCCCCCAAGGGTCCACAAACTGTGTCTGCACATGGTCACATGATTAAGGCAGATGCTGCACTAGATTATCTTCCCCTCTGTTATTCAAATCCCAGGCTTTTGAGAGACCCTCAAACCTTTTCAATTATTTGTTTGTTTGTTTTTAAAAAATATATTTATGAATTTATAAGTGTACAAAATACAGAACTGAAGAACGCTACTTGTGGGGTCTGAGCGGAGCAGTTCCTGGCCAGGGGGGCAAGAGCCAAGCCCCCCTCTCAGTCAGCCCCACACCTCATTGCCCCTCTCCCCTCCCTCTTCTCCTCTTGCAGCCCTCCTGGTATATCGGGTCTTCCGGCACGAGAGCAAACGCTCCACCAAAATCCTCCACGGGCTGCTCCACGCCCTGGCGCTGGTCATTGCACTGGTTGGTGAGTCCTGGGGGGGGGGCAGCTGGAATAATCTGCCCCATTTGCTTGAGCCTCAACCTCCTGCCTGCCTTCTCAGAAGCCCCTCTGAGGGGCACCAGGCTCAAGGGGGTGGTCAGAGGCTTCCCTGAGTCTCAGGGTCAACCCACAGCTCCTCTGAGTTCTCCAATAAGCTGGAGGAAGCGGGCATGTTTTGGGCCTCCTCTCCCATAAAAACATATGGCTGGAGTGGACGAGGCCGTGGGTGGCTTACTGTGTTCCTCACATATGTGGATTGGAATACAACTAGCAGGGCTCCCCCAGACAGACAGTCTCCACCACCTGCCATTTCCACCCATGTGCTTCTTCCCAGGCAAGTTGGACCTGCCCATCTCCCCATCCCTCGTCCCTCATGTTAAGTGGGGTCCCACTCTGGTGCAGTTTTGCCTGAGGGTTGGGATGGTGGGGAAAGGCAGGGGGTCACCTGAGGCCTCTCCCTCCCTCCAGGTGTGATAGCCGTGTTCCAATTCCACAAGAAGCAGACCATCCCGGACATGTACAGCCTGCACAGCTGGTGCGGCATCCTGGCCTTTGGCTTCTACTTTGTGCAGGTGAGGCAAAAGCAGAGCGGGAGGAAGAAAGGGGGCTGGTGTCTGCCTGGCCTCCTTCCAAAGCAGGTCTGTGCCCCAGAGAGCAGCGAGGGAGAAATGCATGAGGGGCAGGAAATCAGAGCAAGAGAAAGGAAGAAACTCTGGCTGTTGAAACAGCATCTGGTGCTGGGGCTCCCCAGATTCCTCAGCAACCTTGGAGGGGGGCTTGAGCTGCCCAGGGGTCTGTCTGGACACAAGCGATTAGAGGAAGGACACCCTTGAGCCACATCCTTGCTGCATGCTGCAGCCTGACAGCTTCAGAGCTTCCAGCAGCCACCCACATCCATCTCAGGGGGGCCTTTGATTCCAGGCGCTGGATGGGGGATCTCTGGGAGGGCTCCATCCACACTGCAGAAACAACACGGGGCTCTTGACACTGTCTGCCTGGGGAGCTGGGTCTTGGCTCCCAGGATCCTCATCGTTTCCCAGAGCACAGCTGATCTGCATTGCTGGGAGCCCTTCCTGCGCCCACCTTCCTCCTGGGGGGTCACTTGCAGTGGCACCACATAAAATCTTAAGAGTTGGAAGGGACCCGCCCAGGGTCATGTAGTCCAGCCCCCTGCAATGCAGGAAACTCAGCTAAAGCATCCATGACAGAGGGCCATCCAGCCTCTGCTTAAAAACCTCCAATGAAGAAGGCTGATGCTTTGAATTGCCCTTGAGCCAGCCCTTGAGCCCCCCCCCCCAGTTGTGGCTTCCTGGGATCAGAAGGAGGCCATGGGGGTGGATAATTGGAAGGGAGACCTTTCACCCCTCATCCTGGGGCACCACCCGCCTCTCACCAGAACTTGAAGGCGGTGGCGGCAAGGGAGTTTGCAGTGTTTGAGGGCTGGCTCCTCTTTGCCTCCTGATTGTTTAGTCAATTCTGGGGGTGGGATGGGCTCCATGGGAGACGGGCTGCTGTCTCCTGACTTTGGGGCACTGCCTCCCCTTCCTCCTCAGTGGCTGCTGGGCTGGAGCTTCTTCCTCTTCCCCGGAGCCTCCTTTTCGCTGCGCAGCAGATACAAACCGCAGCATGTCTTCTTTGGGGCTGCCCTCCTCATCCTTTCCGTTGCCACTGCCCTGCTGGGGATCCTGGAAGTGCTGCTCTTCAACATCAAGTGAGTGGCCCCCCACTTTGTGGAAGTGTTTCTGTTTTAACTTACAACCTGATGGCTCTGTCTCTGCTCGGCTTCCTTCTGAGAAATCTGGAATTCTGGGCTGCAAAGTGAGGGATGGAGCAGAAATGACTGCCTAGGAGGGGTGTTTGTTACAGCTTTTTGCGGTTTACTTGGCTAATATATGCTCAAATCAACATCCTGCAAAATGGCAGCAGTGCTGGGCTTGGAACTGAGTGCTGTGTCCATTGCCTCCTCTGGCCTGGAAGGCAGAATGAGATTCTGAACATGTCTGGTCAGCAGACGAGTTGCCCAAAGCCTTGAGCTGCCTTTTTCTTAAATGAATTAGAAATTGGGGGTGGGGTGGGGTGGAGATAAAGTGCTTGTGCTAATGTCAACCTTTCTGTTCTTGCTCAGGGAGACTTACAGCTCCTTTGCCCCGGAGGGAGTCCTTGCCAACACCTTGGGCCTCCTGCTGGTGGCTTTTGGGGCCATTGTGGGCTACATCTTGACAAGGGAGGAGTGGCAAAGGCCCCCCTTGGCTGAGGAGATGGCCCTGTCCATGGATTTCAAGACCCTCACGGAAGAGGGCAGCCCAACAAGCCCCCAATGACGGCCGCCATCGCCGCCTGCCTGTGTCTCCATGTGGTGTCTCTCGCTTGTCGTGCAACATGGTGGCTGCCACCTTTCCTGCTGGGCCATGTGTCAGCAAGCCCTCTCCAGAGGACTCTTTGCCATCCCTTTTCCTTCAGTGGCCATTGCAAGGGTCTCGTTCTGAGCAGGGGTCTCCTGCCCCTGCTCTGCTCACAGGGGGTCAGTGCCTTGGCCACTCCTGTGATCTGGGGTGTTGTGCCACATTCCCTGTGAAGAAGGGATTTAACAGGGACTTCCAGTTTCTGCTCTGGAAGCGGCTCCTCTCTTCCTCCTCTGTGTTCATTAATGGTGGCAGGACAAGGAGTCCCCTGGGGCCATTCCCAGAAGGGGGGCTGACAGCACTCACAAAAAGGGTTCAGGGGTGTTGGGAGGGCAGCTGCAGATTCTGTGCAGCTGGAGGCTGTGACTTCTTGCAGAGCTGCATCAGTAAAAAACAAAATTCTGAAGGCTTTAGACATACACACCTTCCTTCAATTAATTGTCCAAAAGATTTAAGCAAGCCTGAATATTTGTAGAGTTTCTCCTGTTTACACAGTGATTATCAGGCATAACAACTGGGAGGCTGAGGCAAGAATGTTGCTTGTGCAATTCTGTCTCCTCTTTCTCTACCAGCAGATATTTGATTGAAATGTTTGTTTTTTCCAACTCCAGAAAGCCCTAAAGTTGACAGTCTCTCACTTATCCTGTTTTCTGGGGTTTGGATGCAGGCATTTCCTCTGACGCAAACTGCTCTGGGAGATCTCTGTGGGACCTGGATGTTTAATCTCTCCTAATGGCTCAACTATATAAAAAAGATTATACAATGCTGCAGGTTTGCAAAATCTTTGTAAGAAAAAGGTGGGACATTATCCTATGGAAGTATTTGAATTGAATGCATCAGGTGTAATAGGGGGTTGTGTAAGAATTACTTAGCTAAGGATGAGGACCACTATGAGCACTCAATAGGCACTATGACAATACTGATCTTAAGTGTGAAATTATTTATTTTCCTGGGGACTCCTTGCCTTAATACAAATACACTCTCTTGTGTACTGACCAGTATATATTGTGTTTGGTGGTTGAGATGAACTTCAATAAATATTTGCAGCAAGTTCTTGAATTGTTTGAAGTTGAATTGTCAGTGAAATCTCAGCAGGGCCCTTTAGGACTGGATCTCGGCTGCTGGTCAAGCTACACTCCTGAAGCTACTTAGTCCTGCTTAGCTCTTTCAAG
>JAXCMG010000059.1:76090-93022 GCA_034642415.1 Podarcis siculus
GTGGCGCAAGGCGGGGCCACATGTTGACAGGCAGGCGGAGCAGCCAACGCCGAGACCGAAAGGCGAGCGCGGGGGGGGGGGAGGGGAGCCCAGAAGCGGCTCTCCGGAGTTTCCCGCCCTTTTCTTGGTTTCGCCTGAGGCGCTGGAAAGGGCGGGAAGGAGGCGGCGGCGGGTGTCCCTCGCCCCCTCGCCGGAGCGAAGCCCGCTGCTGCTGCGCCCTTGGCGGGTCCTCCTCAGAGTTAGCCCACAGAAGTCGAGGAGGGCCCGGGCCCCGCAGAGGAACTGGTCTGCCTGCCTGTGGGGAGGCGAGGAGAGGAAGGCCGCGCTCCCCGCTCGCCCATCCCAGCAGCCGTGGACAGGCTCCCGCAGAAGCCCGGGAAAGCAAGGAAGGCATTCTCCCTGGTTCCTTCCAGGCCTGCAAGAGCTTTGGGCGCTTGGTCTGGCTTGTTTTGGCCGCCCCAGGACTCCTCGCGTTGCCTCTCCATCCCAGAGTCGGGGGCAGCGGCCTCAGATGGTGCCCTTTGGAGACCTGGACTCTGCCCTGGGGGTCGAGCCCCCTCCGGAACCCAGAAAGCGCCGGCTGCTGGCCGCCTCTCTTGCCTCGCCCAGGACCCCCCTCCCGGCCCGTCTGACTACCTTTCAGGCACAAAATCTGCCGTAACTCCTCTGTGGGGAGATAATGTCATGTTTCCCCTGTCAAGAGCAGAGATTTAGAAATAATCACCAGTATGAAAGTGCTTATGTCATTTGAGTAGGATTAGGCTGAAACAGAAACCACGGAGATGAGGAATTCTATCTCTCACAATCAAATTAAAGCGTTTCTGCCTTTTGTGAAATGCCAGGCTTCATTTGCCTTAATAGGTTGTGACAACTTTAGGCTTTGGTGAAATCCTCTTAGTAAGAATGTTAGGTGGCTTCTTTGTTCTCCACCCTGTAATCATGGAGCCAAGAACAAAGGTGACATCTCTCGCCTTTGTAGAAGCACGAATAGCGCCTCCTGCAAGTGTGGAATAGTTTTAGCTTCTGCATGGTCATATCCGTTTCTCAATGGATGCAGCATTCAGCTCTGGATAACCTGAATTAAGAAAGAACAAGGATTACAGGGGGAAAAGATCCCAAAATTTCAAGCAGTGTGATACCAAGGTTTTGTGACAAAATATTTGTGAAGTCAGGAGTCCTGCAAGGGGCATCCAGGCATATAGTGCTTACTCTTGAAGTGACCCACCTGCTGCAAATTTCATACAACACTCCAATGAAACATCAGGAACAACTCCTGGGTAAGATCCCATGGTCAGAAATACTCAGAGAGAAGGGAGTCCAAGACTGATGGGAGTTTCCTTAAGATGAAACATTGAAGGTCCAAATGCAGACATTTCCAACAAGAAAGAAAAGTGGGAGGCATCTAAGGAAACCGGTGTGGCTACATGAGGAGCTTACAGATGAACTGAGAGTTAAGAAGGGAATGTATAAGAAATAGAAGAATGGAGAAATCACAAAGGAGGAGTATATACAAGTAGCCAATAGATGTAGGGTGAATGTCAGGTGGGCTAAAGCTCAGTATCAGCTCAGGCTTGCAAGAGAGGTTAAAAATAATAATGAAGGTTTATTCAGCTATGCTCGAAGGAAGAGGAAGAACAAGCAAGTGGTAGGTCATTTGCATGGAGAAGACAGAGCAATGCTCTTGGGTGACAGAGGAAGGCGGAACTGCTTAACATATACTTTTTCTCTGTCTTCACACAAAAGGAATGCAATGACCAACCTAGTGACAAAAGAAATGATGCAAAAAAGGAGTTGTAGCTCATGAAAGGAAAGGAGGTAGTAAGGGGACATCTAGCTACTTTAAATGAATTCAGATTTCCAGGGCCTGATGAGCTGCATCCAAGGGTACTAAAGGAGCTTGCGGGTGTAATCTCAGCCTTTGTGATCTTTGAGAATTCTTGGCGATTAGGTGAGGAGGTGGTCAAATGTCCCCATTTTCAAAAAGAGAAAAAGAAGACCCAGGTAACTACCGACTGGTGAATATAACATCAATACCAGGAAAGGTCCTAGAACAGATAATTCAACAGTCAATCTATGAGCACTTAGAAAAGGATACTGTGATTACTAAGACCCAGCATGGGTTTCTCAAAAATATGTCATGCCAGACCAATCTCAATTCTTTTTTTGATGGACTTACAGGCTTGCTGGATCAGGGCAATGCTGTGGACATAGTGTATCTTGATTTCAGTAAGGCTTTTGATGAAGTCCCTCATGATGTTCTTGAGAGGAAGCTGGTAAAATGTGGGCTGGATGAGATAACTGTTAAGTGAATTTGTAGCTGGTTGACTTACTGAACCCAAAGAATACTTGTTAATGGTTCCTCATCATGCTGGAAAAAAAGTGAAAAGTGGGGTGCTGCAGGGTTGTGTCCTGGGCCCATTGTCTTTATAAATGACTTGGATGAAGGAATTGAGGGGATGCTCACCCAGTGACACCAGACCGGGAAGGATAGCTAATGCTACAGAAGACAGAATTGGGATTCAAGATGACTTTAACAGATTGGAGAAGACTGGGCCAAAACTAACAAAATGCATTTCAATACTACTACTACTACTACTACTAATTTATACCGTGCCCATCTGGCTGGGTTTCCCTAGCCACTCTAGGCGGCTTCCACCAAAATATTAAAATACAATAGCTTCCCTAAACAGGGCTGCCGTCAGATGTCTTCTAAAAGTCTGGTAGTTGTTTTTCTCTTTGACATCTGGTGGGAGGGCGTTCTACAGGGCAGGTGCCACTACCGAGAAGGCCCTCTGCCTGGTTCCCTATAACTTGGTTTCATGCAGTGAGGGAACCGCCAGAAGGCCCGCGGCGCTGGACCTTAGTGTCTGAGCAGACGATGGAGGTGGAGATGTTCCTTCAGGTATACTGGACCAAGGCCGTTTAGGGCTTTAAAGGTCAGCACCAACACTTTGAATTGTGCGCAGAAACGTACAGTAGGTCTTTCAAGACCAGTGTTATGTGGTCTTGGCGGCCACTCCCAGTCATCAGTCTAGTTGCTGCATTCTGGATTAGTTGTAGTTTCTGGGTCACCTTCAAAGGTAGCCCCACATAGAGCACATAGCAGTAGTCCAAGCGAGAGATAACTAGAGCATGCACCACTCTGGCGAGACAGTCTGCGGGCAGGTAGGGTCTCAGCCTGTGTACCAGATGGAGCTGATAAACAGCTGCCCTGAACACATAATTGACCTGCGCCTCCATGGTGATACGGAAGCCGTAACAATGGACAGCTGTGAGTCCAAAATGACTTCCAAGCCGTGCAGCTGGTCCTTCAGGGTCACAGTTACCCCATTCAGGACCAGGGAGTCCTCCACACCTGCCCACCTCCTGTCCCCTGAAAACAGTACTTCTGTCTTGTCAGGATTCAACTTCAATCTGTTAGCTGCCATCCATCCTCCAACCACCTCCAGACACTCACTCAGGACCTTCACCGCCTTCACTGGTTCTGATTTGAAAGAGAGTTAGAGCTGGGTATCATCCGGATATTGATGAACACGCAGCTCAAGCCCCCTGATGATCTCTCCCAGGGGCTGCATGTAGATGTTGAAAAGCATGGGGGGGGGGGAGGAGGACAGAACCTTGAGGCACCGCAAAAGTGAGAGCCCAGGGGTCTGAACACTCATCCCCCCCCCACTCTCTGAACACGGCTCAGGAGGAAGGAGTGGAACCACTGTATAACAGTGCCCCCAGCTCCTAGGGGGACAAATGGAAGCTTCTACACTTAGACAGGAATAACCAGATGCACAAATATAAGATGAGGGACACCTAGTTGCCAGTAGTATATGTGAAAATGATCTAGGGTGTCACAGAGTGAGCTGTCAGAAAAGCACACTGCTTAAAGTTGGAGTTAACTCTTTATTGTAAAGACACAATCTTCACAGATTTTGCTGAGTGTCAGATCTAATTGCAGAGACTGAAACTCATAGCTTTCCCACAGCCATCGAAGTCCTCTCCTCTCCGGGGCTTCCCCCAAGCAATCTGAGACTGTGTCTGCATGCAGCCTGCCCTTCCTCCTCCCATTTCAACCCTTTTTTGGTTCTGGGAGATGGGAGGAGAGCTTGTTGCAGCAGCAGGGGGAGATCCCCTTGACTCTTCACCTGTGTACATCAATGGCTGATCATTACATGTTCCATGACAGTGTGATCCATCCATCCCCCCCTTGAAGTTGCTCTGATTGACCAAAGCCAAGAGACTTGAGTCCATGAATGGACTGGAGGTGACCATCCTAATGAAGCTCGAACTCTCAAGATCCCAGACTGCTGCCAAAGCACTTGGTCTACAGCACTCAGCTGCCTGTGCTTGGCACTTGCGACTGAAATTATTAGAGGCACTTTGCCCAGTGAGTCCCAGGTAGCAAACGGCACATGGTCTCAGCTGCTTGGCAAAGGCTCTGTGTCCAACAGCCCCTCGTGATGAAGTGTAGGCCTGGTTACTGAGAAGGAGCCATTTCACGTTTCGGAAAGTGTCAGTGTGACGCTTCTTGGTCTGCATGTTAATCATGGCCCCCTGGCCCAGATTTATGCACACTATGAGTGCCTCCCTTTATTCCATAATAAATCTTGCAACTTCTGCTCCTGCTTTGGCCATACTAAAGAGAGGTTTTAATAGCAATTGTGAGTTCCAGGAATGAAACTCCCAGCATGCCATTATCCTCAGTCTTGATTACCTCAAAACACCTTGAACATCTCAGCACTGATAAATTGGGCACCTTGATTTCCCTAATTCAATGATAATAGAACCATTTTTTAAAAATGAAGCTCCTGAATTTTGAAACATTCTTTGTTCTAACAATTCGTTCTCATGAATTATTTTGCTTCATTAATTTCATACATAAATTACATTTGAATCATTCTGTTGCTGAGTAAAACACTCGAGATTAAATGTATCGTGCACATGAGCTGCTGATGCTGTACATGGACACATTAATCAACCCTCCCATTTTCTCCTATCTGGTCATGCATCACATATTGATCACATTCTTATTTCAGCCACTCAAATGACTTCAGGGCTGTGCCTTGGAAGCCAAAGGGGGTGGGGTGGGGGATGAAGGCAGGGCAGGGCAACCCCATCACAACATGAGCCTGTGATGTGGCCCATGACCAATACTCCAGCCTCTCCATCGCACCAGTCCTCAGCAATGTTATTGGTATAAGGCAGGTGAATTGTGGCTAGTGAAGAGCACTTGGCAGACCTCTCAGTGTGGCAGGTGAGAAGGCCAGCTGGATTCCTGAGCTGGTGAGCCTCCCAACTTAGTGTCCTGGTCACTGATGGACTCTGGGATTGTGGCACTCCAGATGCAATTCATCAGGCCCAGATAAAGATTGGTTTTCATTCCGAATGCCTAGGAGTTTTCCTTCCCAACCACAGGCTGCCCTTGGTGGACCTACCTCTTCCTTGGTTCTCCTCTTCCTCTAAACATAGTCCCAAAGCCCCGTCCTCCCCTCTAGGTGCCAGCTGGTGGCAGCAGAGCCTTCCAGAAAGTGCTCCCAACTGAGACGCATGAAGGGAGCATGCCTCTGGGACACTTGGACGTGTTTTATAAGGATGAAGAATGGGCTACTTGTGCCCCTCGTGACAAGGAGGGCCCTTTTGATTACACATTGTCAACTGCAAGCCTCTCTGAAACGTGTCTGCCAAGGTTGCCGTTAGTCAACAGCCGTTGTGGCTAAGCCCTTCCTCCAGGATGTAAAGAATTAGCCACACGTTAGCGAACTTATTGAATCCTTTCTGAGTCATTAAACTGTCATCTGTACATCATGTCTTTTGGGTTCACTTGCCAGCAACACTGAAGGAAAGGTTCACTCAGGAGTAACCTCTGCTGGTGTGCCGACAGACCCCTTCAAATGCTCCCTTCCGTCGCTGGCTGTGGCATTGTCCAGAACCATCATAGCACAGCTTCTGTCCTGTACAAATGTGCGGAGTCCCAATCCTCCTCCCCTGCTGGCACTGCTCTGTGGGAATGTCTGACTGCTCCACAGGCCTGCCTGTTGCCCATGGTGAATCAGCACCACTTTTGCTGGGAGCAGTAAGCCATTCCATGGGAACTCCAGGCTGGGCCCCAAGATCTGATCACCCCCAAAAGACATTCCCTACTTGCACAGGCACTTGTGTCGCTGTTTTTGGAGGGGCAGGAAACAAAACTTTTGGTTTGCTTATTGAGACACCCCCAATCTCACACACAAAGTGAACAAAAGCACCACATAAAAACTTTGGAAGAGCCTGCTGGAGTCCAGCATCCTTTCCTCAATGGCCGGCCAGATGCCTCAACGAGAAGCCAGCAAGAAGAACGTGAGCACAAGAGCACCTCCTCCTCCTGTGGATCCTAGCAGCTGGTCTTTGGCAGCATTGCTGTCTCCCCATGGCTATTGGCCTTTGATAGCCCTCCTCTCCTCCATGAATTTGTCTAATCCACTTTTAAAGCCACCCAAGTTGGTGGCCATCATGGCCTCCTGAGGCAGAGAGTTCCATAATTGCTCTCTAAAAAGAGAGGCCCTTTCCCTTTGAACTAGGGTGCTTTGTAAATCTGGATGGACTGACGGATGGGAGACAATGGGGGCTCAGACTTGCCTGGAGGGAGAAGATGATTCAAGAAGTCAGGGCAGAATTCCCTCTTCAGCCCCAGGAGGTCCTGGTTACAGGAACACTGGAGCAAACACAGCCACGTCTCAGCCCTTGGCGGGGTGGGGGGAGGGCTTTGCTTCAGGGCTGCAGTTATTAATTACTGGCATTTATTATTCTTGTCAGCCTCTTAATGCCCATTAGATTTTTCAATAGAAGCACTGCAATAAAAGTACAGTTCTTTGGATGGTTTATGATGCATGTTAATGAGGACACACAAAGGCCTTCTCAGTTATGCACTTTCTCTTCTGGAAGACAGACTTTCCTGGGAAAGGTGGTGGCTGCAGTTGCACAGGATGTCTGGCCAAAGCCAAGTTGCCATGTTTTCAAGTAAGTAGTCTTGCAAGGAGTGATGCTTCTGAGTGAAAGGAGATCAGAGTCAGCTGGTGAGAGATGACCAGGGTCCCTGTTGGGACAGCCACGTGTTCTCGCCTGGCACTTAAAGATATGCAATGAAGGTGCCAGGCGAGTCTCCCTGGGGAGGGAGGGAGAAAAGTCTTGTTTTTGTGTTGCTGCCCTCTGGACTTCTGGACTGTCTCCAGAGGCAGCCCCACATATAATGCATTGCAGTACTCTAACCTAGAGGTTAAATAACAGTAATTTGGTTCCCATAGTGCACAGGCTGAGGCCATTCAGCAGAGAATCCTGCTGACTTGCAGAACGACTTACTCCTAAATGATACCAGTTTTGAATAGCTCCAGATTCATTCAAACCACAGGACTATGAATCTTTTGCAAACTGCCTGGCAGAGATTCCTCCCCACTCCCCTAGAATGCATTTTCTGCAAGGTCTTGCTCTGCTTCTTGACCATCTGCACCCAGGGGTGCCTTTCACATGATTTATGCATTGCCATATTGCTTTCAGCACTCTGCACCAGGAGTGCTGCTGGGCTTGCCTTCTTCATTGGCTCTGCCGTCTCGTGAGAGTCATCTCTGGCTGGCTTTTCTTTTCCAGCTATCAGTTATCCAGATGCACTGTAATGTTGAGTAGGGCATGCCCCCCTGCTCTTCTCCTCCGCTTTGACCAGAGGGCTACATCATGCTTTGGGGGCTGGGAGTAGCAGTGGTACCCTGTTCAGGCAAAGACCAGGCAGTGCTCATGACAACGGTAAGGACACCTTATTAGTATTATTACAGTTATGTGTTGTTTTGCAGCCAGAAAGACCCTTGAAGCAGCAGGCAACAATAACGAGATGAGCATCAATAAAAATAAGCGACAGGAAACAATAAGCAAGAAAACCAGCTTCTCAAGGGCCGCAAATCACTCAAGACTGAAAGTCGGTCTGAGCAAGTCTGTTTTTGCCATTTTCCTAAGAATGAGAAGAGAAGGGGATTGGCGGGATTTCTGACAGATGCAGGTCCAGAGTCCAGGGAACAACCAAGAAGGCATCACATACCCCACCCAAAACTCTCTGCATACTCACCTGCCCCATTTTACAAGGTCATGGATGTGGAGCAGAGACTCTGTGGGCAGGCACAGGCATAGCAAGAGCAAGCTGTTTTTAGACATCCTGGATCAAAAAGGTGATGCTCACCTTTAAATCGGGCTCAGGGAGGAACAGGAAACCAGGACAGAGCCATTTAGAGGATCCCCAATTGAGTTAATCCATGGCTGTCCAACTGGGCCGGATTCAGCCCCCAGTGATGCTATGGGATTTTAGTCAAGGTGGGATTAAAAGGTTTCCTGATTTGTGAGGATCTCTCTTCCTCAAAGAAAATGATAATATTTCACTGGAGTTGAATAGGGGACTCAGCAAGCATGGAGGTGATTGGACTGGATGGCCCTCAGGGTCCCTGAGGGATGATGCTGAGATGCTAGCAGTGGGCTTCCAGTGCCCCTCAACCTTCCTAGCAACACCTATGTAGCACCAAAGAGTCAGCAGACAGGAGAGTGGTTTTGTAGCACTCTAAGGCCCCCTCTCTTGTACTGACTTGGGGGCAGAGGGCTCCGTGGCTTACAGCACTTCTGAGAGGATGCTTTTGCCCCCAGAGTCCTCTTGCACTTTCATGCACTGCAGAAAAAGGAAACGGCACCCCACATTTGACCCCATTTACTAATGAATGCTGTTTCATCAACAGGGAAGTCCATAATCATGTTGGTGGGATTTGAGTATGTTATTTACAGAAAATATTGATAGACCACCTTTCTTCAGCTCAAGGCAGTTTCCATAAATTTCAGTAAAATATAATGCTAAAAGGAAAACCAACATAAGAAGAGTCTGCTGGATCAGGCTGGTGGCCCATCTAGCACAGCATCCTGTTCCGTTATGGCAAACCCCCAAACAGGGCCTGAGCGCAATAGCTCTTTCCCCTCCTGTGGTTTCCAGCAACTGGCATTCAGAAGCACGGCTGCCTCTCACTGTGGAGACAGAGCCCAGCCACCGACAGCCCTCTCTGCCTCCATGGATTCATCTGATCCTTTTAAAGCCATCCAAGTTGGTGGCATCACTGCCTCCTGGGTGAGCAAGTCCCATAGTTTAGCTCTGTGCTGGATGAAGAGGGACTTTCATTCGTCTGCCCTGAATCTTCCAGCGTTCGGCTTCATTGGATGTCCACAGGTTCTGGAGTTAGGAGAGAGGGAAGAGAACTTTTCTCCCTCCATTTTCTCCATGCCAGCCATCAGTTTATAAACTTCTGTCATGTTGCCCCTTCCTTGCCTTTTCTTTAAAATAAAATAAAAAAAGACTGCAGCAAAGCAGCCAATTCAGCAGCCCAAGGCAGAGTGGATCAGAGCAGCAGCCCCATCAAAGGTGCCCTGACAATGTTTCCCTTCTTTTGAATGAGATAATTACTTTGTTTGCATGTTAAAGTCTTGTTATTCTAATAGCTTCCTAATGCAATTAGCAAGTTTATACTGCATTATGCAAATATATATATAGAGGGGAAAAGCAAGTGATGCGAAATCAGCTTCCCTACCATCATGGTGTCATGCTTAATCTGGAATGATTTGGGAGTAAGCTCCACACTTCCTGTTTTTGGCAGGGAGAAATTGCACCTGAGGCTTTGCTAAGCAGAAGGAGCACATTTGACCAAAAAAGGTGATGGATTTTGAGATGTTGCCAAATAGGCTGGCTGGCTTTTCTTTCTTCTATCATTCACCTCACAAACAGCCTCTATTCATCATCATACATATATTCCCCAGATTTCAACAAAGAGCTTGTTGTCTGTTAACTATCCAGCTGCAGCTGGTGGCTTTTCAGAAATTCAGTGGAAATGACTAGAGTTGGGTCTGCGGTTGTGTGAACGCTTCAGAACTGGCTGACAGCCCATCACCAGGAATTAAAGGCTGGACCCCTCAGAGCTCTCCTGTGCCTTTGGCCACCCAGATGGACTATTACCATCAGAAGCACAGTCCTGCACAGACAGGAACGGGAAATGGCCTGACCTTGGCCCCACGTTCCACATCATAAGTCAATAGGCACTGACAGGGAGCCCCACTGGCAAAGAGGGGCTCAGGAGCTCACTTTAGCCCCATGGAGCCCCATCTGGACTTGCCCCATGCTGGGTGGGCATGGTTGTGGGGAATGGCCTTGTGGGTCAACATAGGACCCATGCTGCACCTCATGAGACCTGCAGGCCAGGCGTTCCCCATCTCTGATCTAGCAACACCATGAACTAGGAAAATCATAGAATCATAGAACTATAGAGTTGGAAGGGACCCCGAGGGTCATCTAGTCCTGCCCCCTGCAATGCTGGAATCACAGCTAAAGCTCTTAAAAACCTCCAGGGAAGGACGGTTCATAACCTCCCAAGGGAGACCTGTCCACTTGGACAGCTCTTGCCATCAGAAAGTTCTTCCTGATGCTGAGTCAGAATCTCCTTTCTTGTAACTTGAAGTCATTGGGTTGAGTCCTGCCCTCCAGAGCAAAATCCAAGGAAATGTTACTGAAGGTAAACCAAGAGATCACCACATTGTAGGCTTTGAGAGTTTTTTAGGGGGTGACCTTTGGCTCCCTTCTGTGTGGTGGTTCTACAGTAAGACTGAGGTCTATACAAAAGGACGGCTGGTCTTGCCTACACATCTCTTTGGTGAGGCAGGTGTGTTGCCATGGCAACATGGCACTGGGCTAAGTGTCCAGCCATTTCCCCAGAGTCTTCAGGACTGTTCTGAATGGGGCGCAGCCTGCCTTCCCCTCTCCCAGCAAAGGAATTCTGCTACCTAAGAGACACTATGTGAAAAGAATAGGTGGGTCACTTTGGAGCCTTTTAGGTTGTGGGTGAACATATCAGACGACACAGTGATTCTTCAGACAGCTCTTGTTTATTCACAGGCCAGGACAGAACTGAACTGAAGGGCTCAGTCAGCCTGCTTATATAGAGCTCCAGTACCACGTTACTGTAACAACTTTCTAAAACTATCCAATTACTGAACGTCACTTTCGATCCTTCATTTGCATAACTATCTACAGTATCCATCCAATCATTGAACGTCACTTTCGATCCTTCATTTGCATAACTATCTACAGTATTACCCTGCTGGCCCAGGGTGAGAACTTCAGTACACAACAGAGCCAGTCTGGGACAGAGTCAGAGACCTGGAATTGGAGACTCTGAAGAGCTAACTTGGGAACAACAGTTAACTGCTTTCCTAGAAATAAGTTTGGGCTTGTTGGTCCCTAGGAGGCCAAGTTGCTGACCTAGATGGGGCCTCTTTGGCCTGTTTGCATGGATTTGGGACTATCTGTTGGAGTGTTTAAATTGCACTTCCACAGATGTTCAACCTATGTGTAAAAGGTCACAAGGGAACCAGACCCAGATCTTCAAATATCTGAAGGGCCATCCCATGGAAGATGGAGCCAGCTTGTGTTCTGCTGTTCCAAAGGGTAGGGACCTGAACCTATGGATTCAAATTACAAGAAAGGAGGTTCTGCCTCAACATCAGGAAGAATTTTCCGATGGCAAGAGTTGTTCAGCAGTGAAACTCCCTTGGAAGGTGGTGGATTCTCCTTCCTTGGAGGTTTTGAAGTAGAGATCGCATGGGCATCTGTCTTGGATCATTTAGCTGTGATTCCTGCATTGCAGGGGATTGGACTGGATGACCCTTTGGGGTCTACAATTGGGGTCTCTGACCTGCCCCTGAAATTCCCCATCACCCTGAGAACTGGGACACATCTATCACAGCAGCAAGTAAGGAAACAGTAGCAGCCAAGACCTGAATTTGCCCAGCAGGATTCAAAACAGAGCCTGCCTGCTGTGGGCGGATTCAGGGTAAAGCCCTTTGCTCCACATCCTGGCTTGGACCAGCTGGGGGTCAGCCTAGGGTAGCCCTTAGGATGGGGCCAAAGTGGCATGCAGGGGCCCTGCCCTCTCTTTGCCCCCAAGCAAGGGGCCTTTCCAACCCACCACCCCCATCATAAGGCCTGATCCAGGTCTTATGTTCTTACGTTGTATGCTGTGACTGTTTCTTGGTTCCTCATAGCAGATTGGCAAGGCAAGTCCGCTGGGTTCTTTCTCCTATATATATCCCCTGCACCCAGCATCCCGGGGTGCACAGCCAGTTGGGGTCACTGGCCACATCCTGCACATCCCCAGTTGCTGGGGAAGAGCAGCCAAGGGTGCCATGCTAACCCCCTTCCAGGGGCACCTGCCTTCAGTCCTGAGCTTGCCTGAGTCCTTGCAGGGGAATCATAGAATCATATGAAGCACAGGCCGGGAGCCACTCTCAGGTCACCTGCCTCCTTGGGAGGCACCCAGCACCCTCCAGGTTAGGCTAGTTTTTAGTGCTGGGTGCTGATAGCCGAAATCTTTCCCTTCCCATTTTGCTGCTGGAGGAGACAAAGGCCAGCCATCAGAGGGCGCTGCTGCACCACGGATACTGAGGACATGGCAGTGGTTTGGGGACACGCTGCCATAATCAGTGTGAGCTCTTTGCCTGGCTTCAAATGAATGCTGAGCTGCACCGAGTTAATAATTTTGTACCTTTCTCAGGTTGAGAAGAGACAGAAATGAGAGAAGCTGCCTGACTGCGAGGCTCTCCTGCCCCCCCTGCAGTCTTTATGCCTTTTAAACATTTTGTTTCCCTCCCTGGCAGGGTGTGCGTTGCCTGTGGTTGTCGGGGTGCCCACCAGCCCCTCCTGTGGCCCCCATGAAAGGGCCCCTCATCCCCCCACAGTTGAGCTCATCCATCTGTCTCAGGGGACAATGGGAGAGTGAGCCTTTGGGGGTGATATTAAACCACTGGAGAGTTTCTGTGTCTGCTGTCTCTCTGACTTGGGAAGGTCATGTTTTGTTGCCTCTGGGGGGAAAATGAAGGCGTCCCCCGTTTTGCTGCTTCAGATGCACAATGGCTTTTCTTTGCACTCCTCCCAGTGGTCATTCCTCCTCTGGTCACTGCTGTGCGTGTACTGACTACCTGTTTGTCTCCAGGCACTGCGGTCGTCGTCTGCAAGGGATTTCCACATGGCGGGGTGGATGTTACCAGCCTTCATGTCACATTTGCAGGAATCCCAGCTAAAGCATCCCTGACAGGTTGCCATCCAGCCGCTGCTTAAAAACCTTCCGTGAAGGAGAGTCCAGATCTGCTTGCATAAGGGTTATGTGGAGGTTGGGCTGTCTCTAGTCCTTGTTCAGGAGTAACTCTGATTTGTTTGTAAAGCAATGGATGAGCCAAGAAGCCTCCCTGCCCCTCCCTCCCTCCTGGTTTGCTTAGGGTGTGTGTGTGGGGGGGGGCGCGGGTGCAGCTACACATCTTCCCATCAATCATCCAATCATCCTTCAACCAAAGGTGGACCATCCTGTTAGTCTCCACCCCCCCCCCCCCACCGTGGAGGCAGCCAGGCAGAAGTTTATTTCTGAAGTAGGTAAAGTTACCTGGACCTCCAAGAGTGGTTTCCTTTCCCCAAAGCCTCCACCTCCCTCCCAGCCAGGTGACCCTGGAGGCTTAGCATTTGCCCTGAGGAAAGTGGCAAGCTTGGATGTGGGGAGCCTGGACTGGATAACCTGTTGGTTGCAGGTGATTCCTCAGGAGGCTTGAGGATGCCCATTGGCTGCACAGGCTCCCCAAGTCTCCTTCTCCTGGTGCCTCCCCACTCCCTTCCCTGCTGCCATTAATTTAGGAAAGTTTTTAATGTTGGAAGTTTTATTGTGTTTTTATATTTTTCTGGAAGCTGCCCAGAATGCCTGGGGCAACCTAGTCAGATGGATGGCATATATTATTATTATTATTATTATTATTATTATTATTATTAGATTTGGGAGTTGAGCCAACAGTCACAAGGCCTTTGGAGACGTTTCCCTGACCTTGAACTGACTGGGCTATAAATGGCCTTGCAGCCATTTGACCATCTCTTTGATGTGAAAGTGCTCTTCTGTGGACTGGACTGCTATCTGGCTCTTTGGGGAGAGCCCCTGGAAATGTTTACAGCAGAGAGGAAATGGGAGCACTTGGGCTTCAGGAGGAGGAAGAGCGTGTGTTTGCTTTTGCCCTCGGCCTCTTTCCAAAGGAGCATGGACCCTGGTCAGGCGCTGCAGCCCTGAAATCTCCTGCTCCGTGGGGAGTTGGGGGCACGTGCAGTGCGATCCTCAGCATGTCTGCTTGGAAGTAAGATGACGTGTGCACAGGACTGCAGTGTGCAAAAGCTACAGAGGCCGATGGAGGAAGCCTTTTGACTTCAAAAGGGTTGATCATTCTGCCAAGGAGCAGGAGCTGAGCATTTTCACAGGGGGATGGGAAGCCATAAATCTCTGCTATACTGTACTAAGGTTTGGTTTCCTCTTTGAAATGGTTGTTCCTCCTCCCTGAATCTCCATAAGATTTGCCATTATACGATGAGTGAGCTTCTAATTGCTCTTGAGAAAGGCTCATAATGCCCCAAAAGCACCTGAGATATTTATAAGAGTGGGAAAATATATTTTAAAGATGTAAACGATTTTAAGATGATGGGATAAAAGTAAAGTTACCAGATTTTTTTCAATGAATCCGGAGACACTTTTCAACTTCAATGGATTTTGTATGGGGACTGATTTGTAAATCTGGGGACTGTCCCTGGGAAACGGGGACATCTGGTAACCTTAGGATAAAGAGCACAGAGTGATTAAGGCTAACAATGGTGTGTGGCTGGCTCTTAGTTCAGTGCCCAGCCGTTGTTCCCTCTGGGTGGATGGGGCTGTTTCCCCACAATGCCTTGCTCCATGTGCCTGGCTGGCAGAAGTGTGGTGCTCACTAGGTCATGGCAGCAAATCTCACAGTGGCAAGGAGTTCCCTGGTTCCCCAGTGGCCTAACCCTCATGCAGATAGCAGCACAGCCTCTTTCTCTCTCTCTGTCACCCCACCTCTCCCTGCTTTGATCCTTGTCTCTTGTGATGCTTAGGTAGGAAGGGAAAGGTATAAATTCAATTAAAAAATAAATTGTTTTCTCCTGCTGTGGAGGGCAGGACTCGAATCAATGGCTTCATGTTATAAGAAAGGAGATTCCAACTAAACATTAGGAAAAACTTTCTGACAGTAAGAGCTGTGGAACCGTCTCCCTCGGGAGGCTGTGGACTCTCCTTCCTTGGAGGTTTTTAAACAGAGGTTGGGTGGCCGTCTGTGAGGGATTCCTCACCTGTGATTCCTGCATTGCAGAGGTTGGACTAGATGGCTGTCAGGATCCCATCCAACTCTACAGTTCTATTATTCCACCTGCAGAGGTCTTCTAGGATCTCAATTCTTTCTAGGAAGCTAAAGAAGTCATTGGAAGGAGGGAGATGAGCGGAAGAGGACTTTCCATTGACACCCCGTTATGAACCACAGTGGGGCACTGAGCAGCCTCCCTTGTGGCAATTCTCCCACTGTCTGCCTCCCACTGAAGCTTCCTTTGGGGCACAAGCCCCATGACTTGCTCCAAGATGGGCTTTGGCCACGACAGGTGCTGGGATCCAGCAGGCACTGGACATCTTGGCCTGGTGGGCAGGTGGCTCCTCAGCCCTCCCTATTCCCCTTGTGGCTCAGAATGTAAGACAAGCCCTGCTGGATCAGGCCAGGGACCCATCTTGTCCAGCATCGTCTTCTCACCCTGGCCAGCCAGATGCCCATTTTGGGAAACTCACCAGCAGGATTCGAGCACAAGAGCGGCCCTCTTCCCTCCTGCAGATTCCAGCAACTGGACTCTGAAGCATGACTGCCTCCAACTGCAAAGGCAGAGCAGAGCCATCTTGGCTAGGAGCCACGGATAGCCCTCTCCTCTGTGAATGTGTCCAGTCCTCTTTTAAAGCTGGTGGCCATCACTGCCTCTTGTGGAAGTGAGTTCCATAGTTTAACTGTGCGCTGCATAAAGAAGGATTTTGTGCAGTAAGTACATGTAAAGAAGAAGCCTAACCCCTCAACTCAGAGGTTTCCTGACCCCTCCGTAGGGGCTGGAAGGACTTTTCCTCTGGCAGGAGAGAAGGGGTTGCTCCTCCTTGCAGGGGCTCCCATGTCTGAGTTCTGTGAAGCTTTTTGCTTTGCAAGGACCTGCCTGCCGCTTGCTTGTGCAGCACTTCCTGGGGAGGGTGAGCAAGGAGACTCAGCCGTCTTTAGCCTGAGCCCCAGGGACTCCCCTCCACAAGAGAGAGGGACACCCTGGAGCTTCCCTTGCCCCACTTAGGAGAAAGCCCACCCCCCGGCGTTTCCCGCTGTCTTTGGGGTGCCACAGAGAGCAGGCAGGGCCTCTTCGGAGCTGCTTTACCCATCGTCCGGTTCCCATGGCAACTGCTGCCTCGAAAGAAGAGAGGCCCTGCCATGTTTTGCCGGGGCTGCTGACAGAATGGGGTGGGGGGCTTCAGGCATGGCATTTGTAGCTCCTCTTCCCCCTCTCAGTTGCTCAGAGCTCCTCCTTAGGCATTGGACACCCCAGAGCACCTAGCCTGCGGGGAGGCAAAATGGCCCAGTGGGAAGATGCCAAGTGGAGCTGTGAGGGGATGGCTTCTTCACTTCAACCCCAACATCTGATGATCCAAGGTAGACTCTCTCTGACTGTGGAAGCTCTATTTAGCCATCTCAGCACCAGCCACTGTGCAAACCCTTCTCTCCCATGAATCTGTCTCATCCCTGCCCACTTGCTCCTCACCAAAGCCCTCGTAGTTTGCACATTCTTATCCAAGAGCTGGAAGAGGCAAAGCAGATAAAATCTTTCTGGTGCCAAAGGCACAATAATGCCTGCTTCACACACAGTCCCTCTCTGCAAATCTCTGGAAGGTGGTGGACTCTCCTTCACTGGAGGTTTATAAACCTGTCAGAGCATTCCACCTCTGCAGTTCTATGATTCTATGAATACGTGAAAAGTATTGCAAGGAGGAGGTCACACAGAGAAAGTAGCAC
>JAXCMG010000059.1:93032-131368 GCA_034642415.1 Podarcis siculus
GAGAGAGAGAGAGAGAGAGAGAGAGAGACCCTTCCTCGTGGCAAAAGAACATAAGCAAACTTGCTGGCTCAGACCAATGGCCCATGCATCACAGCATCCAGTTCTCATAGTGGCCAACCAGATGCCCATGATGGGAAACCTGCAAGCAGGATCTGAGCACAAGATCTGAGCCCAAGAGGCCTCTTCCCTCCTGCAGTTTCTAGGCACATTGCTGCTTCCGACCAGTGGAGGCAGAGCATAGCCAGTGTGGCCAGTAGCCCCCGACAGCCCTCTCCTCCATGAAGAGAGCTGCCATCCAGTGTTTTCCCCACCTGTGTTGGCTGAGGTGGCCTTCCTGCCCTTCCGATGTGGGGCAGGCTGAGGCGGCTTGGCAGAAGGCGAAGGAGGGTGCTGTGGCCACGGCCGGCAGTGATGAAAACGTACTTGGTACTTGGACCATCACAAAAGGGGGAGGACTGGCAGCCCCCCCTTCAGTAGCCACGGAGACCTCCTCCTCTTCCTCTCTCGGCCCCTGGCTCTCCAACCCAGCTGCTCCTTCCCACAAATGAGGGGAATGGATTAATCCAAATATATTTAATAGAATCACAGAACTGAGGAGTCGGAAGGAACCCAAGGGTCATCTAGTCCAAACCCCCAGGATGTTACGATATAGAAGCAATGCAGCTGCAAACTGCTAGCTTGAAAGCAAAACATAATGGGAATGTTGGGACTGTCCGTGGGGAACAGAGGGACAGTCAATTCACAGTGCGAAGCACCGGAATTAGCTCAGAGTGTAATATGAGCTGTACAGGAAGTACAGGAAGTGTTTGCTACTAGACTGCTGGAGTTTGAAGAGAGCAGTCATGTTTTTTGTAATGCTGCAAAGACAGAAATAAAGGCATGAAAATACGTTTCTGTCTATCTCTTTCCCCTGACAGGGGGGGCAGGAAAGAGGGTGTGTGTTCTTCTCACGCTGAGAAGGATCGCCTATTGCGACCTAGCCTGGATCTTGCTGGGGAATGCAGCCAGGGAGGTCAACAGGAGATCAAGCTGGGTGCCTGGGAGAGTTGCCAGTTTCTCCTGATATGGGCTTGATTTCTGACACAGGAGAGAGGCAGCTCAGGGCCAAGGCAGCTGCTCTGCCCACCAACCCCATCGCCCACCAAGGCGGCCCCTGCAGGACTCAGGGGGAGGCCAAAGGATCTCCTGCAAGTTTGCATCTCTCTCTCTCTCTCTCCATGGGCTTAGCCAGGATTTATTTTTTGGGGCAGGACACCCTCCTGTCAACATCCTCTGCGCCATCCCATGGTGTTCAACGTGTTTAAAAGAACAGAAAAATAGTAATGGGCTTACTTGAAATATCCACTTCAAAACAATTGGTGTGTCCTAGGTAGGCTGACGCGGCTGGAGTTAGAACAAGTCAATTTCATGTAAACAGGCACTCAAAAATGACCAGGGGAAAAAATCCCAGTTTCCCCATCCGTTTGCAATCTGTACAAAAGCAGCATGATTTGGGTTGTTGCTTCTTGCGTTTGTGGGGCAAGTGGCTTTCTTGATACCCCCCCCCCCCAGCCAAAGAGCTGCCTGTGCTGGGGATGCTGCTTCTGAAGGGTGATCAGTCTGCCTCTGGATCTGCCAGTTGCCTCCATCAGCAGCGGGGTCAGTGCCTGGTGATGCTCTGCCTCTCTCTCAAGAACTGCTGAATTCAGTCATGTAGAGAATTTTGGGGAAATGCAGAATCCATTCATTCCAATATTTGCACCCAGCCTCTTCCAGGGCAGCTGACGTAAAATAAGGAAAACATAAAATCAATTCTTTAGAAAACACTTTTTGATGCCTTCTCTTCCTCTGGGGAGAGGCTGAAGTTTAGTCGATTTGTGGAGTTGGAAGGGACCCTGAAGGTCCTCTAGGGCAATCTAATCCTGCTTGTGGGTTTCCCATGGGGGCCTCTGGCTGAGCATTGTGGGAACAGGATGCTGGACCAGTGGTCCACTGGCCTGATCCAGCTGGAGGCCCCTCTTGCATTCTTAGCTCTGGAGAAAACTATTTCTGTTTTCTCCAGAGAGGCAAATGGGTGGGGGGGGTCTCTCTCCCTGCCTTCATCCAGGTGCTCTCGGTGGTCTCTGGGTCTCTTCTGACTGCAAAGCTGGAGCCCCCAGGAGAGAGCAGGATTGCTTTGCCTCCTGCAGATCTAAGCAGATGACCCAGAGGCTTCTGAAGCCTGTAGGAGTCCCTTGTCAGGTGCCCAATAGCCTGGAAAATTATGGGAGGCAGTTAATTACCCGCAGTCAATGCAAGGAGGTTGTGCCTCATCATTGGTGTGTTTTGCTGCACAACATTATGCCCCCCTACAAAGCTGCCAGACTCTTCTTTCTGCTCCTGCTCTTCACCTCTACCTTCCTGGGAGGTGTCACTTGCTCCTGCACCCCCCCAAGATTGGTTTCCATCCCCTGTACGCCACTGAAATTGCCCTCAGGAAAATAACTGAGGGTCTCTTAACTATACGGTCTGAAGGCTTCCCTCCAGCCCTCACCCACCTTGACTTTTTCAACACTTTGAATACCATTGGACACTTTCTCCTGGCGCAAGGCTATCAGAAGACCACAGCTTCCCAACCAGGCCAAAGCCCCATCTCCACCTTGTTCCCACATAGCCAAGCAGGAAGCCCCAAAGCAGGACCCAAGTGCCACAGCCCTCTTCTCTGCACACTTGTGCTACCCAGCATCTGTTTGCTAAGAGCCTGATCAGGGGAGCTTTAAACTAAATCCTGAGGTGGAGGGAGACAATATTACAGATGACAGGCGAACACTTTATACTGGGGAGAATAGCTATTAGGTCATATTTGCCACCTTGTATTAAGAGCTCCAATTTGTCTTGCTTGTTTCCCATACTTTGTGCATTTGTGTAGAGACAACTGAAACCATGAGTCATGCCCTTCAGCTGATTCCTATTTGTAGTTTCCAGCCCTTTAGCAGGTTTCTGGAGCATCACCTGTTTCCTGTGCACCCATGAAGCCTGGTGGTATGAGACTGGTGGTATGAGACTTGTCTGGAATGTAGAAATTGAGGGGTATAATCTGTTCAAAGGGAATAGACTAAAGAGGGAAGATTATATGTAATGGTTGTGTACACTTGTGAAGAGATCCATGACCTGGAGCATGGAATGCAGATTGAGAGCATACTGCATGTGTAGGTGACCTTACGGTGTGTGTCTGCCATAGACCTCCAAGCCAGACTAAAGACTTCATAGAACAGGTTACGAAAGATTCAAAAAGGAGAAATATAGCAGTCATGGGAGACTTCAACTTCTCTGATATCTGTTGGAAGTCAAACTCTGCCAAGAAGGCTTACTAAGGTCCAACAAATTCCTCCATTGCCTCACTGACCATTTCATTTCCCAGAAGGTAGAAGAAGCAACAAGGGGATCATCTATTTTGGACTTTGTCCTCATCAATAGGAAAGAACTAACTGACAGAGTGGAAGTTACAGGTAGGTAGCCATGTTGGTCTGCTGTAGTCGAAACAAAATAAAAAAATTCCTTCCGGTAGCACCTTAGAGACCAACAAAGTTTGTTATTGGTGGAAGTACTGGGAATCTTGGGAGGAAGTGATCATGTCCTCTTGGGTTTCATGATGGAGAGGCATGAGAAAGCTGAGAGTGGTTGGACATGCACTCTGGACTTTAAGAAGATGCTGTTGGGAGACAGAGGGAAGGTGGAACTGCTCAACTTTGCCTCTGTATTCCCCGGAAAGGAAAACAATGCTCAGGTGTGCCTAGATGAGCCCCCCCCACACTCTTTGAAGACTTCTGCACTTAGATGTTGGATGATGGGAAGGCTGGGTGAGCTAAGACTGCCCCCCAAACCCCCCAGGCAAAGGCTGAGTCTGGACCTAGCACATGGTGGTGGTGGGTGCTAATGCCCCCCAGCTTGTTCCTTCCAAAGAGGGATCGACTGCCAGATGTTTCCGTTATGACTAGGAGGCGTCAAGCCATTAGCACAACACTTTCCACTCTCCTCAAGAACATCGACGCCGCTATCCGGCTTTGCCTCCAATGCATTAATTTCCCTGCTGCCATATGATGGATTTTGTATATTACCGTGTGCAGTGTGCTGTCATTATAAGCCTCCTGAAGGTGATCTGCCATTTCATTTCTAATCCAAACCCCCTCACATCAAGGCCAAGAGCGGCTGTTGAGCAGGGGCGGTGACACTTGAGGCGCAGTGGGACGTGCTGCCCTGCCCTGCCGTTGCTGCTGCCGCCAGTGCTGGAGAAGCGGCTCCAGCGTCAGGACTCACCTCGGGTGAGAACTTGGGCAGTCAGCAAAATTGCCAAGATCGCACCTGAAATTGGTGCTGACTCTGGTGCTGCTTCTCTGCCAGTGGCGGAGGTTGTGGGGCACCCACAGGGGCTTCTGCCTTGGGGGCTTCTGTTGCCCGAGGCGGCAGCATCACCCTGTCTAATGGCTGGGCTGGCCCTGTTTCTGAGAAGCTTCCCCTTCTGCATTTTTCACTTGGCAAGTGCAGACGGGTGGCTGAGTTTGGGGCTGCATTCTGCTCCCCACACCTTCCCCTCCAAGGTGCCTCTCAGCTGGAGGTGGGAAGGGGCAGCTAGCCAAGCAGGATGGGACCAGGAGAAAGTCCACATGGAGCAAGAAATGAGCAGGCCTTTTGAGGGAAGCCACGGCCTCTCCTGGTGCCTCTGACAGATCACAGCTGACCCCAATCCTGCCCTGGGCTACAACAGAGCAGTAGGATGTACCACGTGGCAAGGCCTGGCTCTGGGGTAGCGGTTGCCCATCCTGTAGTAGAGCTAGGGCAGGATGCTGAGGAGGGAGCAGATGTGGGCACCAGGGCCAGCCAGTGGCATGGAGAAAGAAGGGGCCACACTGGTGCCAGGAGTGCCAAGGCTGTTGGGGGCAGGAGCGAGGGTGGAGATGTGGCTGGGCTAGGCACCCACGCTGTGTGGGGCAGCCCAGAGCCCCCTACCCCCTTCCGCCATGAGGCCCTTGGTGGCAGCCCCCCTTGGGGACCCTCTGACCCCCCCCCAGCCTCAGCATCGAAGCACATCGACATGACAAACTATCCCATTCCCCTCTGGCTTAATAGCATCCCATCAAAATGCATCTTCCAGCCTTAAAGAAAACTTCTTCTGTGTGAAAGATTTGTTTTGCTTCATTTCGTTTGCAATTTCATTAATGTTTAATAAAAATAGATTATGAAAAATGTTTGGAATGGTAATCTCCCGAAATGATTATGTCTGTGGAGGTGGATCAGGTGCTCAAGGTAAAGGGAATGGATCTTTGCTGCCGTCTGTGGGAGTTGGGGGGGGTGCAATTTATTTCCCGAGGGTTTGCTGATTGATTGGCAATGGAAGCCCAGCTTAGAAGTACCATATTTACTCAAATCTAATGCTCACTGTTTTTGGCCAGATTATGTTGTGAAAATTAAGGTGCACATTAGATTTGATGGCACATTTACATTTGCCAGCAAATACTTTTTTGGGTTTCAAGGTTCTGAAAATTGAGGTGCACATTAGATTCAGTGGCGCCTTAGACTCGAGTAAATTCTCCAGATGCTGAGTGGCCAGTGAAGGAAGTGGCTCCTTCCTCTGGAACAAGGGAGATCTTTGGAGATTTCCAGAGAGGGGGCCTGAGACCCACGAGGAGGTGGGAGCTGCTGCTCATTTGACGCTCTTCTCCCCAGTTGGAGGCAGCCATGCTTCTGAGTGCCAGGGGCTGGAAACCCCCCAAGGGAAGAGCTGCTCTTGGGCTCAGATCCTGCTTGCTGGTTCCCCACAAGTGTCTCCTTGGCCACTGAGGGAAGGGGGTGCTGGACTAGATGGGTTTAGCCACACCTCTGTATGCCCTGCGCTTTACTGCTGAATTGGAGCAAGTGTCCGTTGGGTTTTCTCTGGATTGACTTATTGCTCTGATTTATTGCTTAAGAGTGGGTTTTCCAGGGGAAGGTGGAGAGGCAAAAGAAAACTGCTTGGCTCCTGCTTTCTAGGCACAGCGCAAGTTTGTATGAGCCCTGAATCAGATCAAGCGTCAAGCAGGTTTTCTGTGGATTGACGTTTGTTCTGATTAAGCAGTAAACAGTGTGTTTTCCTGGGGAAAAGGCCGGACAAAAGAAAAGCCTCTTGGACCCTAGAAATCAGGGGAGAAAGGGATGTATGGCGAAGCCCTATGGCCTCCCTTGATCTGTGAATGCAGCTGTCCAGTCTAGCCTTTGAATATTTCTTCCCTGCTGTCCCTCCTCTGCAATTTTGTGATGAGGATCCCCCCTCCCCCAGCCTGGCCATTCCTCTCCCCCCCCCTTAAATAAGGAATATTTTGCCCAGACAGATGAGGTAGGAAAAGGCCTCAAATACCTGCTCAGTTTGGACAGATTAACTTTATAAAGTTCGGTTCTGTGTTATGACCAGGACAGGCAGGGATCAATACTCAATGATCAGAAGGAGCGAATGTTTTGTATTTGGGTTTTTCCTCTGCTGGTGAGGTTAATGCCCCCAGACATATTAAATATGAAGTGCTTTCTTCACCCTCAGCAATGATCTACAGTTTATTAACTTCTACTGGGCTGGGAATTATCTTCTCATAGACCAATTTATGTTCTCCCGTTGACTCTCACTTTGCCATAAATATATACAAACATCTCTTCATTTTAATAGGTTGACATTTCAAGCTGCTTAAGAGTATATCTGAGAGCCCTTCTGCTCCGAGGGTCTACTGGATGTGAAGAAGCAGCCACTCCGAGTCCCAGTGCCTCAAGGCCCTCATTTGTGGGCCCAGAAACCCCTCACCCTCTTGGCAAGTCACAGAGCGCAGGCACCCCGGAAGTCTCTCAGAGGCTGGGCCAGCACAGCCGTCTTTCCTCTCCTGCCTGCAAGTCTCTCATTCTGTGCCCCACTTTCCAGGCAACACTTTGGAATGGGAAGCAAAACTCCTCTGTAGAAGCTGGATGGAAACAGACGTACAATTCTGGATCTGCAGAACATGCATTATGTCTGAAAACCAGATTTCAGTATCTTTAAATTTCAGAAGTCTCCAAGCTCTGACAGTTTGAAAAAGGAGTTCGTTAATTTTTAACTTTATTTCCAGAATGAACATTTGTTTGGTCTCTAGCAGGAGCCCCAGAAAGACAAGCCCTAGGAGGACAGATTTTGAGAAAGAGAGATTTGGCCTGAGGAAAAAGCTGGAAGGGGAGGAGGAGGAGGGAGTTTCTTCTGTCCTTTCCCAAGAGGCATGAGGGAGGCATCCTTCCGTCCGTGGTTCTTCCTCCCCAAGAGCTGGGCACTGGTGACCCACAGACATCCCTTCTGGGGCAGGCCCTCCTCTCCATCCCTCTCTGAGTTGTGGGTTGCTCCTGACAGCGGTCAGTTGCTGAGCTGAAAAAAACCTGCTGGTGTGTGGAAATCCAGACAGCAGCCAAACGAGAGGTTTGCACTGATGGCCCAATGTGGGAGTGGGGGCTGAGCCTGGAAATCCTGAGAGCAGTTTTGTGATTTTAAAATTGCTGACTGTGGCTGATGAGAGAGAGAGAGAGAGAGAGAGAGAGAGAGAGAGAGAGAGAGACTCTCCACTGCCTCTTTTCTGTGGGGCTGGGGAGGGTGTTAAATTGGCTCCAGAAGAGAGCAGTTCTTGTGGTGGGGGGACCCCCACCTGCCCCTGTGGCAAGCCTTCTCCTTGTATTCTCGTTCTCCCCACAAGCCAGCAGCCACAGGGCAGCCCACCCAAAGCCCAGGGTACCAGGGAGATGCAGAAAGCGGTTGCTAAGCAACAGGAGGAGGAGGAACTTCAGTATTTTGGAGCTCCTCTTGCAGCCAATGGCAGGATCTGCTTGTGTCAGGCCTTTTCACCATTCAGGCAGCAGCAGCAGCAGGAGATACCAAGTGAATCTGGACAAGCGGGGGGGGGGGGGGGGGGTTGGGTCAACAAGATGCTACAAAGGGGGGGGGGGGGGGCAGTTGTGGCAAAGGTTCACAGAGACTGTTGACCCTCCCTCCTCATGAGTTGTGTCTCTGCAGGGATGGAAGGGACTTGCTACTGGTGGCTTCTTGCCCAGGATGAGGGGCTACAGTAGCAACTCTACTGAGGTGCCAAAACGCAACAAAGAGGTGCTGGTACTCAGTTCCTGTGAGTTCTAGCTGAAAAAAGCCCTATACTGTAATCGAATCTTAGAGTTGGAAGGAACCCCCAAGGGTCATCTAGTCCAACCCCCTGCAATGTAGGAATCTCAACTAAAGCATCCCTGACAGGTCACCAACCTCTGCTTAAAAACCTTCAAAGAAGGAGAGTCCACCAGCTCTTGTGGGAGTCTGTTCCACTGCCAAACAGCTCTTACTGTCATTTTTTGTAACTTGAAGCCACTGGATCGAGTCCTACCCACAAGAGCAGGAGAAAACAAGCATGCTCCCTCTTTCCTGTGACAGCCCTTGAGATATTGGAAGAGGGCTCTCATATCTCCTCTTTTCCAGGCTAAACATACCAGTCTCCTTCAAGCACTCCTCATAAGGCTTAGTTTCCGACTGGATCATCTTGGTTGCCGTCCTGTGCACACTTTCCAGCTTGTCTTAAATTGTGGTGCCCAGAAATGGACACAGTATTCCAGATGTGGTCTGACCAAGGCAGAATAGTGTGGGACTATGACTTCCCTGGATCTGAGCACTAGACTTCTGTTGTTGCAGCCTAGAATAGCATTAGCTTTTTTTGCTGCTGCTGCTGCATCATATTGTTGACTCATGTTCAGCTTGTGATCCACCAAGACCCCTAGATCCCTTTCACCTGTACCGCTAGGAAGCCAGGTGCCCCTCATCCTATATTTGTGCATCTGGTTCTTCCTGCCCAAGTTCAGAACCTGATACTTGTCCCTATGGTAATTCATTTTGTTAGCTTGCGCCCATTTCTCCACTCTGTTAAGGTAACTTTGAATTCTGGCTCTGTCTTCTGTGACATTAGCTACCCGTCCCGGTTTGGTGTCATCTGCAAATTTGATGAGCATCCCTTCAATTCCTTCATCCAAGTCTTTTATAAAGATGTTGAACAACAACGGACCCAGGACAGAACCCTGTGGCACCCCACTTGCCACTCTTTTCCAGGATGTTGAGGAACCATTAATGAGTCCTCTTTGGTTTCGGTCAGTCAACCAGCTACAAATCCACCTAACAGTTACCGGTACCTCCTTCAACCCACATTTTACCAACTTCCTCACGAGAATATCATGGGGGACTTTGTCAAAAGCCTAAATGAAATCAAGATACACCATGTCCACAGTATTTCCCCAATCCACCAAGTTTGTAATTCCATCAAAAAAGGCAATCACATTGGTCTGGCATGACTTATTTTTGAGAAACCCATGCTGGGTCTTAGTAATCACAGCATCCTTTTCTAAATGCTCACAGACCGACTGTTGAATTATCTGTTCTAGGACCTTCCCTGGTGTCAAGCTCACCAGTCGGTAGTTACCTGGGTCTTCCTCCCCCCCCCTTTAGAAGATGGGGACAGCATTTGCCCACCTGCCGTCAGTAGGGACCTCCCCTGTTCTCCAAGAATTCTCAAAGATCATAGACAAAGACTCTGAAATTACATCCTTTAGTACCCCTGGATGCAGCTCATCAGGCCCTGGAGATCTGAATTCATTTAAAGTATCCAGGTGTTCCCTTACTACCTCTTTTCCTGTCTGGGCTGCAGCTCCTTCCTTACGTCATTTATCACCATGTTGGGCATCCCTTTCCTTTTGGGTGAAGACAGAGGCAAAGTAGATGTTGAGCAGTTCCGCCTTTTCTCTGTCACCCAATAGCATTTCTCCATCTTCCCCAGATAGGAGAGCCATCTTCAAATATCTGAAGGGCTGTCACATGGAAAAGGGAGCAACATTCATAAGGACAAAGTGCTACAGGCCACACCCAATCCCTGGGGAGCAGTAGCAAGAGTCCAGGGGTTCCAGATGCTCACCAGCACAAACTAATGCCTTTCTGAAATATGGTTTATTTCACACATATTTACACCTGGAGTCTTGAATGGAGAGGGTGCAGAACAGTTTGCCCCTAGAATGTCTCTCATTGCCCCTCTCATAACTTCAGGAAGCAGCCAGTCTTGTGCCCCCCCAGCCAGCGCCCCATGGAGTTCTCCCCACTTTCTCCTTCTTGTTCCCTGAACACCTTGACAAAAACCTCTGTGTAAAAGGACCACTTTTTTCTGCGTGATATCACGTCCACGTTGCCTGGCAACAGCCCCCTTGGTTACTGGCAGGGCCTTTTGTCTTGTGGATGGCTTTCGTGTTGGGTTAATGGCAGGTCCCTCCTCTCCCTCTGCCCAGCAGAACTGCAAGCTCATCCTGCCAGCTCACTTTAATTCTCAAAGCCTCCAAGGAGCTAGAGGGCTCAATCTGGCACCCAGGGATCTAGGGGATCCCTGTCCCCCCCCCAACCCACAACAATATGAAGATCCTGCTGGGTCAGGCCAATGGCTCGTCTACTGCAGCATCCAGTTCTCACCTGCCAGCTGTATGCCCTTTATGGGAAACCCACAGGCAGGATTCAACCCCAGGAGCGTTCTCCTCTCCGGTGGTTTCCAGTAACTGGCACAGGAAGCCTCTCCTGTCTCCAATTGCAGTCGAGCCATCCTGGTTTGGAGCCACCAAGAGCCCTCTTCTCCTCCTTGAAGGGAAGAGTTCCTAGAACAGGGGATCCAGTCATGGCACACGGTGTGTGTGTGTGTCTCCCTCCCGCCCTGCTTTGCCTCCCTCCCAGAGTTTTTCTCCCGGCTGGCTCTGCTTCCCGAAATGACTCTGTCGCTAGTGCAATCCATTCATCCTTTAACGAGGTCCAGACTAATTTATCTGACAACAATAAAAAAGAAGCCGCTACAACAAGGAGGACACTGGAAGCCTCTTAGCAGTGACGGTGCTAATGAAGCCTTAAAATGAAGGGCGAGATTAATTCCCCAAATTCCTTTGAGTCCCTGTGAAGTAACTCTGGCAGGAGGCGGCAGATGCAGAGGCCAAATGGGGACATGATGCGGGGGGGGGGGAGAGAGCAACCCTTCCTGCATTTGTGTGCATTTGTGGGTGTGCATTTGTGTGGGTGCTCACCCTCCATGTGAGGCTTAGGAAGGACAGGAATGAAATGCGCATTTGGATGGGGCCAGGACTTCCCTTCTGGACACCTGGAAGGGCAGAGCATATGGCAGGTGGGTGTGAGGTGCAGAAGCCCTTCTAAAGCCATCCAGGTTGTTGGCCATTCCTGCCTCCTGCAGGAGTGAGTTCCATAGGTTAACTCTGTGATGTTTGAAGAAGCACTACTCTCTGCACAAAGCAGCTCTCAGAGTTCCCCTGGCACCTGCTGCCACTTTATTTTCTATTTGCCCAGCCTCCTTTTGCAACTGCCTTCAGCAGGCAAGAATAATCTCATGACCCAGAGGTGGATTTAGGGGAGTGCGGTTGTTTCACCAGCACCGGCTGCTGCCATGTCTGTTGCTGCAACAGTGACTTAGAACAGAAGGTGAGAGACAGGCGGCCCTGAAATCTGGCCTTGCTCAAGGTGCCACTTCGGTCTGAAGGCCCACGTCTGCCACAGTCACAACCCTTTTATGGGCAGCACAGGGCTGTCCTCACGTCTCCCAGGCGTTCCCCTCTGGAAAGAGGCAGTGACACCTCGGCCTCCTTGGCTGGTGGGAGCCCAGAGGCAATTTCCCTCCACTCACCTTCGATTCCGCTGCCTCCGCTTCACCTTGTGGGAAATTCCTTGTGACACTTCCATGCAGATGCTGTTATGGAGAAAGTCATTCAGCCCAGGGACTAATCACATTTGCAGAAGGGAATAACGGATTGTGGAAAGGAACTGATGGGCTGGCAAATCTGGGTGCCGGGACTGATCCTGAGCTTTTGCCTTTCACCAACCCGCATCCCTCCAGAATGGATGGGAAGAGATTTGCATCTGGATAAGAGAACAATGGCTCAGCCCATTAGCTGACTTCTCTAGACACAAATGAATTCTGTCCATCTATCTGGCTTTCTCCACATGAAAAAAGCTGGAGTCTGAAGGAGAGGGCAGAACAGGCTCAATGCTTGCTCTCTCTCTCTCTGTCTCTCTGTCTTTCTCTGGTGGTGACACTGCTGGGGAAGGGAGTTCCACAGTTTAACTATGTTTTGCATGAAGAAGAACTTCCTTTTATCTGCTCTGAATCTTCTAGCCTTCTACTTCGTTGGATGCCCATGAGTTCTGGTGCAATGAGAGAAAGAGAAAAACTTTTCTCTGCCCACTTTCTCTGTTAAGATGAGCAGACTCTGAAGATCAAGCCTGTCAGTTAACTTGTCCGGTTAGATTGAGCATATTAAGTTTGGTTGATCAGTGTTGGCTTGCTTGTTAATAAAATTTATCTTCTCAATTACTACATTGAATCTGGATTTTCAGGTTGAAGACAACACAGGGTATCAGGAGTGAAGTACATTGTAGGAAAGTAGTGTGGAAGAGTTGAGGGCTCCACATCCTTCATCTGAAGAAGGGAAGAGTGGAGAGTTGAAAGCAGCCAGTTTGTTCCTTTCAGTGCTTCCCCCTTCTCACTGCTGTCAAAGAGCAGCAAAAGTGTGAGTAAAGCAGGGATGGAGGGACACTGAGGAATTGTTCTTTTTAAGAAAATCTATTTTAACAAGAAGAAATAGCAGAGATGGGTACAACACAGAAGTCCACACCAAAAATCTAACACCACAGAACCTTTCCAAACTCTCTTCTCGCTGTGCTCAAACCTTATTTTAAACAGCCTCTTCCCCCTCATGTCACCCCTGTGGGAATGTTCAGGATGCAGGAGAGGATATATTGTTTGATTATATCCTTTCTAACTTGTGTTAACAAGTTCCACAATTTAGCAGAGTAACACTCCCCTTTTTAAACGCACAGCGGATGCGTTTGCTCAGGCTCGCTAAAGCCTCTATGTTGTTGTTGTTTAGTCGTTTAGTCGTGTCCGACTCTTCGTGACCCCCTGGACCAGAGCACGCCATGCACTCCTGTCTTCCACTGCCTCGCCCAGTTTGGACAGACTCATGTTTGTAGCTTCGAGAACACTGTCCCACCATCTCGTCCTCTGTCGTCCCCTTCGCCTTGTGCCCTCCATCTTTCCCAACATCAGGGTCTTTTCCAGGGAGTCTTCTCTTCTCATGAGGTGGCCAAAGTCTTGGAGCCTCAGCTTCAGCCTCTATAATAAGTTTCATTTGTAATTTCCCCCTTTAAAGGTAAAGGTAAAGGTACCCCTGCCCGTACGACCAGTCGTGTCCGACTTTATTTATTTTTTTTAAGAAATTTTATTAAGTTTTCAAAAGTTATAAAAATCATAAGGACAAACATAGAAAAAAACAAACAAAGAAAAAACATACAAAAAAAAGAACAAGTATAAGTTCATTTCCCTTTTTTTTCTTAACCTTACTTCCCCGACCTCCTCATACCTTCCCTTACTGCATTCCAATTTCTATTAATATTTTCAGCATATCCTCTCCTTTAGCTTTGTTTAAATCTTCACATTTCTTCCCTTTTTCTTAATCATTACAGCTGACAACCACTTAATTTCAAAGTCAACATTGTTTCAACATTCATTAATTTTACAGTATTTCTTAAGGTATTCTTTAAATTTCTTCCAATCTTCTCTCGCCGTCTCTCTTCCCTGGTCTCGAATTCTATCAGTCATTTCTGCCAGCGCCATATAGTCTATAACTTTCATCTGCCATTCTTCCAGGGTGGGTATATCTTGTGTCTTCCAATACTTTGCAATAAGTATTCTAGCTGCTGTTGTTGCATACATAAAAAATGTTCTGTCCTTCTTTGGCACCAATTGGCCGACCATGCCTAGGAGAAAGGCCTCTGGTTTCTTCCGAAAGGTATACTTAAATACCTTTTTCAATTCATTATATATCATATCCCAGAAAGCCTTAATCTTTGGGCACGTCCACCAAAGGTGAAAGAATGTACCTTCAGTCTCCTTACATTTCCAACATTTGTTATCGGGCAAATGATAGATTTTTGCAAGTTTGACTGGGGTTAGGTACCACCTATAAACCATTTTCATGATATTTTCCTTTAAGGCTGTACATGCCGTAAATTTCATTCCGGTGGCCCATAACTGATCCCAGTCAACACTCATAATATTGTGACCCACATCTTAAGCCCACTTAATCATTGCAGATTTGACCGTCTCATCCTCAGTATTCCATTTTAACAGCAGATTATACATTTTTGACAAAGTTTTTGTATTGGATTCTAACAGTTCTGTTTCTAGTTTAGATTTTTCCACCTGGAAGCCAATTTTCTTTATTATATGTCTCCAAAATTTGATAATAATGGAGCCAATCTCTCACTTTATCTTTCAACTTTTCAAAACTCTGCAGTTTCAATCTGTCACCTTCTTGTTCCAAGATTTCACAGTATTTAGGCCAAATTCCTTCCATGTTAAGTTTTTTCACAGCTCTGGCTTCCATTGGTGATAGCCACCTAGGCGTCTTGTTTTCCAGTAAATCTTTATACCTAGTCCAGACACTTAACAGTGTTTTTCTGACAATATGGTTTTTAAATGCCTTATGAACCTTGACCTTGTCATACCATAAGTATGCATGCCATCCGAACGCATTGTTAAAACCTTCCAAGTCCAAGATATCTGTGTTTTCGAGAAGTAACCAATCTTTCAGCCAGCAGAATGCTGCTGCTTCATAATAAAGTTTAAAATCTGGCAGGGCAAATCCCCCCCTATCTTTTGCATCGGTTAATATCTTAAATTTTATTCTGGGCTTTTTGCCCTGCCAGACAAATTTGGATATATCTTTCTGCCACTTCTTGAAACATTCTACCTTGTCCACAATTTGTAATGTTTGAAACAAAAACAACATTCTAGGCAATACATTCATCTTTACCACTGCAATTCGGCCTGACAGGGAAAGTTTCAAATTTGACCAAATTTCTAAGTCTTTTTTCACTTCTGTCCACACTTTCTCATAGTT
Organism: Podarcis siculus; assembly: GCA_034642415.1. Lineage (NCBI taxonomy): Eukaryota > Metazoa > Chordata > Lepidosauria > Squamata > Lacertidae > Podarcis > Podarcis siculus. The sequence continues at coordinate 107,991 of JAXCMG010000059.1, forward strand.
ATCTTTAAACAGGTTCACATTTTTAGCTGTCATATTTATGCCCAAATATTTCACTTTCTTAACCACAGTTAAACCTGTCTCCTTCTGAAACCTCTCCCTCTCAAGAGGTGTTAGGTTCTTGTCTATTGCCTTAGTTTTTAACTTATTCAGTTTGAATCCTGCCACTTGGCCAAATTCTTGAATTAATTCTAGAACTCTTTTGGTACTAGATTCTGGCTCTTGTAAAGTTAGTACCAGGTCATCTGCAAAAGCTCTCAATTTATATTGTTTTGTTCCGACCTGCACCCCCTTAACCATCCGGTCCCTTCTAATCATGTTCAGCAAAACCTCCAGTACAGAAATAAAAAGTAGAGGTGAGATTGGACATCCCTGACGTGTTCCTTTTTCTATCTTAAATTCTTCCGTTACCACATTGTTCACAATCAGCTTCGCTTTTTGTTCAGAATAAATTGCACCTATACCATTTTCAAAACCTTGACCCACCCCCATCCCCCGAAGGTTTTTTTCCATAAAACTCCAAGAGATATTGTCGAAGGCTTTCTCCGCGTCCACGAATATCAAAACAGCCTTAGTGTTTATGTCCACCTCTAGCTTTTCCAAAATATCAATTATGTTCCTTACATTATCCGATAAATGTCTTCGCGGAAGAAAGCCAGCTTGGTCTTTATGTATCTCCCCCATTAAAACTTTTTTCAATCTCTTTGCCAAAATATCAGCAAAAATTTTGTAATCCACATTTAATAAGGAGATGGGACGGTAGTTCTTAAGTTGGGTCTTTTCAGTTTCTATCTTTGGTATAAGTGTAATATACGCCTCTTTCCACGTTTCAGGGGCCCTCTTTCCCTCCAAAATTTCATTGCAGACTTCCTTCAAAGGTTGTAGAAGCCAGTCCTTCAGAACCTTATAGTATCTGGAGGTCAGTCCATCTGGTCCTGGAGATTTGCCCGGTTGCATATTTTGAATGGCACCTTCTATTTCCTGATCAGTCACTTTCTGGTTTAATAGCACTGTACTTTCAATGGAAATTTTTTGTAATCCATTTTTCTCAAGAAAACAAGCTATGTCTGATTCTTTTTGTGGCCCTTGTGCATATAGTTGCTTAAAGTAATTCTGGAAGCAATTTCTGATCTCATTTGGGTTGTGGATGCTCCTTCCCTCTACCTCTAAACTTGTGACTGTGTTCAATTTTTGTCTTTTCTTTATTTGCCATGCCAGGAGTTTGCCACATTTATCAGCTGATTCAAATGTTTTTTGTCTCATTTGTTTAATTTTCCATTCTATTTCGTGGTTCATCAACTCCATATATTGTGTTTGATAAAGCTTAATTTCTCTCAGGATTTCTCGTGATTTTGGTTTTGATCTTAATTTCTTTTCTCCTTCTTTTATCTTTTCCAAAATCTTGTCCTTTTTCTCATTTTGGCTCCTCCTTTTTATTGCATTTTGTTGTATCAGGAATCCTCGCATTACAGCTTTACTTGCATCCCAGATCACTCTTTTCTCCACATTTGTTTTCAAGTTTATTTCAAAGTAATCTTTCAAAGTTTTTTGGGCCTTTTTAAGAACTTCTTCATCTTTAAACAGGGTGTCATTCATTCTCCATCTATAGGGACCAGATGTTGTATGTTTCATCTCCATCTTTACTGCGTTGTGGTCGGAACAAGTTTTTGGGCAGATTTCCACATTCTTTACCTTTGGTGCCATTCCTCTAGTGACCCAAATTTGATCTATTCTAGTCCATGTCATTTGAGCTTCAGAGAAAAAGGTCCCCTCCTTCTCTAAGGGGTGCCTTGTTCTCCAAATATCGGTTAAGTCCATATTGTCAGTCATTTCAAAGAAGGTCTTTGGTAACCTTCCCTCCTTTGTAATTGTCTGTCTTTGTGCCTTGTCCATATTTGTAGATACTACTCCATTCATATCTCCCATCAGGATTACATTATAGTCCATATACTCCAACAGCGTCTCATGTAGTTTCTTGTAAAATTCAGATTTTCCTTCATTCGGCGCGTATATTCCAACAATCAAGAGTTTCTCTCCCTGGAGTTGTATTTCAATTGCTAAGGTCCTTCCTTGTTCATCTTTGAAAATTAATTTTGGTTGTAATTTTTCCTTAGCATATATCACCACACCTCTTTTCTTAACTTTGTCTGACGAAATAAATTCTTGTCCCAGTCTTTTGTTTATAAGTAATCTTCTATTCAACCTTGTTACATGTGTTTCTTGTAAACAAATCAGATCTAATTGCTCTTTCTTTAAAATATGGAAAACCCTTCTTCTCTTTTGAGGCATGTTCAAACCATTACAGTTCCAGCTTAAGAGTTTCAGCGCCATGTTGATGTTATTTGTCTTCTCCACCTACCGCTCCAAGAAGTTCTTCCTCTTCTGTCGTTGGTTTTAGTCCAAAGGATAGGTTTGCAATGTCCAATAGTCCTTTTACAGTTGTCTCCTCTCCACGGTCCACCTCTTTCTGCAGATCCTCACCGTAGTCTCGCAGGAATTTGTCTTTTTCACTCAGTGTCTTGATCCTTATTTTCTTTCCTCTATGTTTGAAGGATAAGCCCTGGGGATATTCCCACCTGAAGAAAATGTTGTTCCTCTTCAGCAGAGTAGTCAGGTCTCTGTAATAGGTTCTTATGTCGAGAATCAACTTCGGAATATCCTTGAAGATCTCCACGTAAGAATTTCCAATTTCCAAAGTTTTTTGATAGTGCCAGTTCAATATTTTATCTCTTTCTTCTTTAGATCTTAAAGTTATAAGGCAATCCCTTGGTTTGTTTTTCCTTTGTTTAGATCCAAGTCTAAAGGCACTTACTATTTTGAGATCCTCTTTTTCCTGGTCCAGTTGCCAAAATTCAAAAATTTCAGTTGTCAAAGATTCCACCAGGTTGTCCTTCTCAATTTCTGGCACTAGGCGGATTCTTAAATTTCGCTCCTTCCTCTGTAATTCAATCATGGAGAGTGTCAAATCATGGTCTGCTAATTTTTCTTGGACTGGTGGTATCTTGTCTTGGGTAGCAATTGCCACCTCTCTAGCTTCCTCTGCAATTTTTCGGGTTGTAGACGATTCCTCCAAAAGTTTCTCAATGGACTGTGTATTAGAGTTCACTTTCTTTCCCAATTCATTGATGCTTGCTGTATTTAAGTCAATTTTAGTTGAGATTTCAGCCACTCGTTTATTTGTTTCTGTTACTTGTTTACTTGTCTCTGCTCCTTGTTTTGTTAAAGATTCTAGAGAGTCATTAATCCTGTTTAATGCCTTTGTCAAAGCATCTTCTGCAGTCATGACTTTTGGTTTTGTTGCTCCTGCAGCTCCTGTGGCTCCGGATGTTGAGGCCCTTCTCTGTTGTATTGGTTCAGTCTTATATGGTTTGCCAGACCTGAGTCTTGTGTCCAATGGCACTTCTGATTTCTCTTTTCCTTCTGCGTGCATAGCCAGAGTCACTTTCAAGTCTATAATTTATTTTTTTAAAAAAAACCTTCCAATAGCTCTGTCTGCTTGTGGCTTGGGTAGTATTGTTAAAACAAAGTTTCTTCCCAGGGAAGACCAGTTTCAGTTTCCTGGGGAATTACGTTACTTTTAACTAGCCAAGGTCATTCACATGTCTGGGAGTTTGTTTTGGATAGTAGTTTTCCAGTTACTGTAATAAGTTGTGGCGCAGTTAGTAATGTTGCAAACAAGTTCCTCTAGAGCAGGGGTGTCAAACTCAAATTCATCGGGGGGCCGCATCAGCAGTTTGGTCACCCTCAAAGGGCCGGTTGTTCAGACAGCCGTTGGATCTGTCACATCACAGGATGGCATGCGCTCAATATAAAAACAAGTGGAGGTTTCCTGAATGCGTGTAAAGTGGAGGTTTCCTGTGTAGAGCAGCCGGCGCCGCTAGAGGGCAGACGTTCTCTGGCTTGTAGGCTGCCGCGCATGCGCTGAAGAGGTGGCTTTCTTGTGTCCAAAAAAAAAAGCGAGAATAAAAGGTGAAGGCCGCCGGCGGCTACACGGGCCACATGACGAGGTCTGGCGGGCCGGATTCGGCCCGCGGGCCTTGTGTTTGACACCCGTGCTCTAGAGGGAGATACTTTCAGCTCCCAAATCTAATGGCAACAAATGTAACAAAGTCCCCTCAGCCAGAGCTGCTTTCAGTTTTTCACTTTCCCACAGAGTTCCCAAAACTTAAATTTCTTCTTCTTAATTAACAGTCGTGTCCGACTTTAGGGTTGTGCGCCCATCTCACTTGAGGCTGGGAGCCAGCGCTGTCCGGAGACACTTCCGGGTCACGTGGCCAGCGTGATGAAGCTGCTCTGGCGAGCCTGCACCAGCGCAGCACACGGAAACGCCGTTTACCTTCCCGCTATAAAGCGGTACCTATTTATCTACTTGCACTTAGGGGTGCTTTTGAACTGCTAGGTGGGCAGGAGCTGGGACCGAAAGACGGGAGCTCACCCCGCCATGGGGATTCGAACCGCCGACCATACGATCGGCAAGTCCTAGGCACTGAGGTTTTACCCACAGCGCCACCCGCGTCCCTAATTTCCCCCTTTAGTCCCGCATAAAAGGATAAGACACGGCACAGCCTTCTATAAAAGTATAAAAAGAGTTTACTCACACATTCTGTTTACAATTGGATCCCAGAAGGCAGACTTAAATTACAAAAGTAATATACACCTGGAAACTATCCCATAAGGATACAGTCCCATTGTCCTCTCTTGGCTGCAGGCATCTTAGGCTAAGCAGATGTTGCTTCTTCGACGAAAGTAGTCAGAGAGAGAGAGAGAGAGATGGCGGCCAGTCCTATGCTTTTGTTACCTGCACAGGTGAGGTCACACCCACCTCTAGTCACATGCAGAGGAAGTCTGTTCCAGTGTAGGAGAAACAGGAAGTTTCTTTTCTTTTTTTTAATGCATTTTTATTGAAGTTATACACAAAAACAGACATATAAGAAAATACAAAGAAAAAATTACAAAGAAAAAAGAAAGAAAGAGAAAAAAACACACACACACATCCGAAAAAAGAAAAACACACAATCTGAACTTCCTTCCATCCTTTTGATAAGTATCAAATATCTCCTTCCATTACGTATTTGATTTTCAATCTATAGTCTTAAATTCACTCGCTGGTCGTATTGTTCTAACCCCGTCAGTTCACTTTAAACATTTATTCCAATATATTTCCAAAATTTGCTCCAATTTTTCAGAAATTTCTGTTCATCCTGATCTCTTATTTTACCTGTTAATTTGTCAAGCTCAGCATAGTTTACCATTCTAATCTGCCAGTCCTTTATGTTGGGGATAGTTTCCACTTTCCAATATTGTGCCAACATAATTCTCGCTGCTGTGGTGGCGTAGAGGAATATCGTCCTATCTTCCTTTTTAATTTCTTTATCCATCATTCCCAACAAGAAGGCTTCAGGCCTCTTGGGAAAGGTATACTTAAATATTTTTTTAAGTTCATTATAAATTGATTCCCAAAAGCCTTTCACCTTTTTACATGTCCACCACAAATGATATAGGTCACCCTTCACCTCGCCACATTTCCAGCATCTCTTGTCCTTTAATCTATACATTTTGGCCAGTTTCACAGGGGTGTGGTACCATCTATATAGCATCTTCCAGATATTTTCTCTCAGTGCCATACATGCTGTGAACTTTATGTTACAATTCCAAACTTCTATCCAACTTTCGAAATCAATATTATAACCAAAGTCAATTGCCCATTTAATCATTGCCTCCTTCACCTCCTCGTCCTTTGTGTACCACTCTAATAGTATATCATAGATTCTGGACAGGGTTTTGTTTTTGCCTTCTATTACTTCTATATTAAATTTTGATTTTTTATCATCAAAACCCACCTTCCTCTTATCCTCTTTTAACAAATCATTCACCTGGTGGTATTGCAGCCAACCAGTGAATAATTTTTTTATTTCTTCATAAGGTCTAAGTTTGGGCCCTTGGTCTGTTTTTCTTAACATTTCTTCATAGGTGGCGTTTATCTCCTTCATATTTATTTTCTTGACCGTTAAAGCCTCTATTGGTGAAATCCACCATGGGGTCTTTCTTTCAAGGAGGTTTTTGTTCCTTTCCCATGCTTGATATAATGGTCCCCTAAAAATATGGTCTAAGAAACTCTTGTGGACTTTCACTTTCCCATACCAAAGGTACGAATGCCATCCGTACCGATTATTAAAGCCTTCCAGGTCCAGTAGCTCTCTATTATCCAGTTTTATCCAATCTTTTAACCAAAGTATACAAGCCGCTTCATAGTATAAGCTTAGGTCCGGGAGGGAAAAACCCCCTCTTTCTTTTTTGTCTATCAAAATTTTCATTTTTATCCGTGGCCTTTTCCCCTGCCAGATATACTTTGCCAAGGCTCTCTGCCACTCTTTACATTGTTTTAGGCCTTTAAGTATGGGGATGGTTTGGAATAAAAATAACATTCTAGGCAGAATGTTCATTTTAACAACAGCTATCCTCCCCAAAAAGGAGAGTTTCATCCTCCCCCAAATTTCCATGTCTTTCTTTATACTCCTCCAGGTGGCATCGTAATTATCCTTGTATAAATTTATGTTCTTAGCTGTAACCCAGATCCCAAGATATTTCACTTTCTTAGCTACCGCAATTTCAGTCCTTCTTTCTAAATCTATCATTTCTTCCTTTGTTAAATTTTTAACTAACATTTTGGTTTTGTTTTTATTTACCTTAAGTCCTGCCACGGCTCCAAATTCGTCAATTTTTTGTAAAGCTTCTTTTACGCTATTTTTTGGGTCTTCTAGGGTTAGTACGATGTCGTCTGCAAAGGCCTTGATTTTGTATTCCCTCTTTCCTACCTTGACTCCTGTGACTTCTGATGCCCCCCTCAGTCTCTCGTTTAGTATTTCTAATACTGTTATAAACAATAGAGGGGACAGGGGGCAGCCCTGTCTGGTTCCTTTATATATACTAAAATATTCTGTTGTGGTATTGTTTATTACCAATTTTGCCTTCTGTTCCTTGTATATAGCTTCTATGCCTTTTCTAAATTTCTCTCCCAATCCCATCATTTCCAAACTTTTCTTCAAAAAATCCCACGAGATGTTATCAAACGCTTTTTCAGCATCTATGAATACCAAGGCCGCTTGTCTATCTATGCTCATATCCAAATATTCAATAATGTCTATCAAGTTCCTTACATTGTCCCTTAGTTGTCTCCCTGGGAGGAAGCCCGTTTGATCTTTATGTATACTGTTGTTCAGAACCTTTTTTAGTCTTTCTGCCATTATATCTGCAAATAGCTTATAGTCATTATTTAGTAGTGAAATTGGCCTATAGTTTTTCACTTCCAAGGTATCTGCATCTTTTTTAGGAATCAAAGTAATATATGCTTCCTTCCAGGTATTCGGGATCCTTCCTTCCTTTAATACAGTGTTTCCCAACCTTTTTTGGGCAAAGGCACACTTGTTTCATGAAAAAAATCTCGAGGCACACCACCATTACAGCCCCGTGACGTCAGCGCGCAGCGTCACGCCGGGAGGGACATGAATTGCTAGCAAATTACATAATCACCTCCTTGAGGGCTGGCTCATCTTCTCCGAAGGCAGAACCCCATTAATTAACAGCACAGACTCACACCATAGACAAGACGAGGGGGGAAAACCTCAGTCAATCACAGTCATGCACATGTGGGGGCTAAATGAGGACGAAGACCGGGCAGAGAGCAGGGTTCAAATCACCCCACCTGGCCAGGACAATCCCTGAGTGCTCCCTTGGGCCACTCGCCTGACCCACCTCGCAGGGCTGTTGTTGCGAGGATAACACGGGGAGAACCACGCGCGCCCCCGGGAGCTCCTTGGAGGAGAAAGCGGGCGATGAATGCAATGCACGAAATATATGAGAGGCGACCAGGTTTTGCAGATGAGGGGCCCCCGCCAGCCTCCGCTTCCAACACCCGGCGCAACGACGCCGAAGTTTCCCCCCGGGCTCGGCTCGGGGAGCAGCGCTGCTCCCCCCCGGCTCCCCTTCGCCCTCCCGGCTCTCTCTGCCGCCCACTGGGGACCCCCCTCACCTGCCAAGTCCGGAGTGCCGGTGGAAGTTGCATGCATGCATGCAGGGCGCCGCGTTGCCATTGCATTGCACTGCACTCCATGCAACGCCTGCACGCATGCATTGCCTTGCACGCCCGCCAAGGGGTCTCCCCGCGGTCCGATGCGTCCCCTCCGGCGCGGATGCAGCATTGCAAAAATAAAAAAACCCCGACGCAGCCCTACCTGGGGGGCAGCCTCTGCCTCCGCCGCTCCGCCTCCGCGGGGATCCCCGGGCTCCATCCTGCCGCCCGATCTCCGCAGGGGCGCAGGCAGGCTGCGCGGGGTCTGCGCGGAAGAGCCCCTGCCCGCCCGGCCGCCGCCGCCGCGCTCATTCCATGGCCGGGAGAAGAGCGCTTCAAACAAAACGCCCGGCCCGCCAGGCCACGCTGGGAAACGTAGTTCGCGCACCCCGCGCGGGCGTGGAGCCCAAGGGCGAGGGGACTACGGATCCCGGCAGCCCCCGCACCGGGGACGGAGGGGGAGAGGCCGGGTGCAGGGATGGAGGGACGGGTGGGCGAGCGAGTGAGTGAGTGGCAGCCGCCAAGCCTTGGCCGAGAGCCAGGAAGGGCCTCCCCGGAGGAGGAGGAGGAGGGAGGCGCAGAGCGGGAGGGAGGGAGGGAACCCCAGGGGTCATCTAGTGACGGTGCCCCAATCGAAAATTTGACTTAAAAAAAAAAATCTTTCAATTTTTTAATTTTTCCCGCGGCACACCAGGCAACATCTCGCGGCACACTAGTGTGCCGCGGTACAGTGGTTGGGAAACACTGCTTTAATATATTGTTCATCACTTCTCCTAACACTGGGGATATTTGGTTACTTAGTGTTTTATAATATTTGGCCGAGAGGCCATCTGGACCTGGCACTTTCCCATTTTTCATCTTTTTAATAGCCTTCTTTATCTCTTCTTGAGTAATTTTCTGGTCTAGTATCTCTTTTTCTTCTTTTGGGATTTGTTTTAGATGATGTTCTTGCAAAAAGTGCTCTATTTCTTGTTTTGTTTCCTTTCCTCTTTTATATAAGTCCTTATAATATTTTTGAAATATCTTCCTTATTTCTTTTGGCTCTTCCACAATCCTTTCTCCTTCCCTTATCTTACTAATCGTGTTTTGTTTTCTTCTTTCTCTTATTTGCCACGCCAAATATTTGCCTATCTTGTTTGCAGATTCAAATGTCCTCTGATTCATCATTTTAATTTTCCATTCTACCTCTTGGTCAATTATTGTAGAAAGTTTAGCTTGTAATATCTTTATATTCTGCTTTGCAATCTCCTCACTGGGGTTAATGGTTATTTTTTTTTCATTTTCCATAATCTGTGTTAGGATCTGTTCCTTCTTTGACTCTTTTTCTTTTCTTACTTGACTATTTTTCTGTATTAAAAAGCCCCTCATAACTGCCTTTCCTGCGTCCCACACCGTCTCTATAGCAGTTTCCCCGTTTAAATTCCATTTAAAGTAATCTTCTATTGTCTCTATTGCCTTATTTACGATCTTCTGATCATTAAATAGAAATTCATTCATTCTCCATCTAGTTGTTTTAATATCCTTGCCTTTCAGCTCAATGTAAACCGCATTATGGTCAGATATAATTCTTGGGAGAATTTCTGATTTGATTAAATTCTGAGTTAATTCCTTCGAGATCCAAATGCTATCTATTCGCCCCCAACTCTGATTTGGGTTTGAGAAGAAAGTATATTGTTTTATAGTGGGGTTTTTGAGTCTCCATGCATCAATTAATCCCAGATTATTTACCATGTCAAAAAAGGATCGCGGTAATTTACCTTCCTTCTTCTCTTGTTTTTTTGTTAACTTATCTAAATTTGGAGACACCACCCCATTAAAGTCACCCATTAAAATCATTTTTTGATCCATCCATTCCATCAATTTATCTCCTAATTCAGAATAGAAGGCAGATTTTTTATCATTTGGAGCATATATTCCAACAACAACAGGAAGTTTCAACTGGCTGGTCCAGACATCCCCTTTTATGCCCACTCTAGGGATGTTGTACTTGACTGCTCTTGTATTTCACATCCCACAACCCCAGCTCACTCTACTCAAACCCCAGCCATTATTTAAAACTGTCAGTGTTTTTTCCTCTCAGTGTTGCTCCATCACTGCTTTCATCAAACCTCCACAATTGTTTTAAAAATGCTTTTTTCCTCTTTATCCCCCGTCATGTCTTTTCTCTTTTGCTCCTCTTCCACAATGACTTCAAAATGTATATGGCTATCAAAATATCCAGGCAAAAAATAAATATTCCTGCCCATGGCTTTAGCCGGCTCCCATATGTCGCATTTTCCACAGAGCAGAGTCCCTGGAGATTTTGCTCCCCTTGATCTGAAGTCCTGCCCAGCGCAATCCTTTCACTGCCCGCCTTTCTTTCTTGGAAAGAAGTGCTCGTCCTGTACACCGTTTGACAAAAGCGGCCTCAGCCTCTCCTGAGCTTCACAAAAATGCATTAATTGCCGCCATAATGATGTCTGTTGCTCACAACTTAATCACTATCCAACCTGTAGGGCAACCTTTCTTGCGCACCACGTTTCATATAATTGGTATTTATAATGACACTGCTTTAGCCTTGCCAAAGCAAAGCAAACAAACAGAGAGAGCGATTTGCCATTCCTTTCAAAACATTCCTCATTCACATTACAGTTATGCAGATTAATTTGCTGTTTGCTTTGTTATAGTCATAATCTTCCCAATTATCAGATTTCCAGACTGCTGTGTGGAAAATTCAAACTGATATATACCAGGTTTATTAGGAATTGTGGCTGGCGCTGATTCAGACCGGAGACAATCATGTCTTGGTGGCAGAATTAAAGCAAAATAGATCAGAGGAAGAGAAGGATGGTCCCTTTTTGCTCTTTGGAATATTTACAAGGCAACTGATCTGCATTTGATGCTCTATAGTCCATGCAAAGCTCCTTCTCTGGGTCTCAGCCTGGCAGCATTGATCCCTCTCTCGCTCCAGCTAAGCAGCCCAGAGGGTCTCATCCAGACAGAGGCACCCAAAAGCCCTTCTCTCTCTGGAATGTCCTTTGTTCCAGATATTCTGCTTTTTTCTTCATGTGTATCATATTGATACTTCTCTTCTGCCTCTCTCGGCTTATATTATCAGTTTAAGAAAGCTAATTGAATCCTCTTGTTAGGAAGACTCCTCGTGTCATAAAATTATTTCACATGGCATTTAAAGAGCTTAATAACTTGGCGAAGGAAGGGGGTGCAGTTGAACAAAGCTACTCAGGGGGAAAACTAATTAAGACATGGAAGCTTCCCTGCCACGGAGTGCCAAGACGCCAGCAGGATAAATAATTGACCCTCCGTGACTAATAATCAGAAGGAGAAAAACTTACTCCAATCAAACCAAAGCTGGATCTGGAACTGTGAAACGGGGACGGGGTGTTTGAGTTGTGTGCTGACGTCCCCAGAGGGAACGGGCCTCATCTCCACGGGAATGAGTCTGCCCTGCGAGCAGAAGGTCCCAGGGAAGGCTGGGAATCTGAGACTGTGGAGAGTCAGGGCTGCCAGTCAGTGTAGGCCGTTCTGAGCTAGACAGACCAATGGTCTGACTCAGGATGAGGCAGCTTCCTGGGTTGCTTGGAACTGGAAGGGGAATGAAAAGAGGCAGAGAAGGGTGAGCCCTCTGAGGCCAGCACCAGAAGAGACTGGCACAGGGCGGATCAGGCCCAAGGGGGGGCAGCACCCTCTTCTCACAGGGGCCAGCCAGATGCCCCAACTGGGAGCCCCACAAGCAGCCCTGAGCGCAACAGCAGAAAATCTCCCCCAATCAGCTTTGTTTTAATCTGAGTAGAATCTTCCCAGGGACGGCCCCTCAGGGCGGGCGTCTTCCCGGGGTGACAGCTGCCCGCTGGCATTTGGCTCCCTCCTTTGGGCTCCTGCAAGGGATGAGGGTCTCGTTCTTCCTGCGTTACTTACCTTTACCCTTTTCCCGCAAGTGGAGCGGGAGGAAGGGCCTTTTCCACAAAGCCCAGATGGAAAACAGACTCCATGGGACAAGGAGGGAGCAGCCCTTGCAGTGAGAGACGTGTACACTGAGCAAAATTAAATTAACTCGGAAGAAATGAGCTGAGGCAACACTTGAATAAAATTGAAGTGCAAAAAATATCTAAATCAAATGTGTTCTGATCTTTCTCTCAGTAATATAGGTTGAAATGTCAAACAATTTCAGATCTCCTCTTTATCTAAATCTCTCTTTGGCACATTGCAGCGACTGGGAAAATATCTTGCAAGAATCAACATAAGTTGAACATATGATGATGATTTCCTTCTAAAGCACCTAAATTTTACTAAACGCTGTTCAAAGATCAAAGCCAGTCCCTTCCTGCAGATTTAGACTGCAACAGGCACAGCTTCCTGGTGTGAAGCTATGAGTGTTCCTGGACTGGGAGAGCTGGACCAGAGCAGTTCAGGCCCGGGTGACTTCACAGCTGGATCACTGCAAGGTGCTCTTTGTGGGGCTTCCTCTGGGCTTGACTCAGAAACTGTGGTTGGTGCAGAACGCTGCAGCACAGCTGCTGACCGGAGTGAGGAGACGACAACACAGGACACCTCTGCTCAGAGACTGGTTGTCAGTTTGTTACTGGGCCAATTTTGAGGTGTTATTGTTGGTATATAAACCTCTAAATAGTCAAAGACCCATCGCCCACCCCTAATAATAATAATAGTAATAATAAATGATGGAAGAAGTTAGGGCTGGATTTATTGTTGCCATGGCAATCAACAAAATAGTTACATAAGAACTTAAGATGAGTCTGCTGGATCAGGCCAAAGGGGCCCATCTAGTCCAGCACCCTGTTCTCACAGGGCCAAACAGGGAGCTCAATGGGAAACTCTCCCCTCTTGTGGTTTCCAGCAACTGGTCTTCAGAAGCATTGCTGCCCCAGCAGTGGAGGAAGAGCAGAGCCACCCTGGCCAGGAGCCACCGAGAGCCCTCTCCTCCTCCATGGACTCGTCTAAAGTTCTTTTTAAGCCATCCAAGTTGGTGACCATCTCTGCCTCCTGCAAGAGTGAGTTCCATAGGTTAACTGCAATGCGTGAAGGACTTTCTATTATCTGTCCTGAATCTCCCAACATTCGGCTTCATTGAAATATTCTTGCAGGAGATGCTTGGTGGGGGACGGCATTGGGGAGGGTAGCCTCCACCCCAAATAAACTGAGGTACATATACATATATATGAAAAGATCTTTTAAACACCTAAAGCTCAAGTGGGGCCAGCTGTTGACTAAGAGCCCCTCATTTCTCCATGATTAGTCTGAGGACATGTGACTGATTGGGACTGACACTCCTCACCCTGACGTGGTGCTATTCAGGTGAGATCTGCCTGTCTAGCTGCTCCGGAGGCCTGTCTCAAACCTCCATCTTCGCCACGGCTGCTCATCTCCAGAGCTTCAGCTGAGCGCCAGCCATATAATCACATTGTCAGGGCTGCTCCCTCTTCTCCCTCAAGGGCGGCCAGGCCCAGGGCTGGTGCCTGAGCTCCTGGGTTGCCCACGGTGTCCCTGCAAGGACAGAGGCAGCAGCCGGAGAAGACGGCTGGCAAGGACCACAGAGACCCTGAGGCAACCAGGCTCCCAGCATCACAAGCCCACGGCTGCTGGAGTTGTGAAGTTAGGAGGGTCACACAGGAGTCCCCCCTGCGCTGCCGGCACAGGGAACCAATGGCTGCAGCATCTCCGATGGAGGTCATCCAGCCTCTGCTTCCAAGGATGGAGGCAGGAGGGCTCAGAGGGCTGGGCTGGGGGTCTGTTCTTATTTTCCCTGTGCTGCGGGCAAATAGCTGGATCCACTGCCTTGTTCTTTGGGTCTGGGCCAGCTCTGTTTCACAGAACCAAGGTGGGGGCAAAGGAACAGCTGTGGAGCCAGCAACATAGTCACCAGAGACCAGTGGATTCATACATTAGGAATCACTTTATGAGGGTAAGATCACTTTGTCAGTGGAACAGACCGCTTGGAAGGTCATAGAATCATAGAGTTGGAAGGGACCCCAAGCGTCATCTATCCCAACCCCCTGCAATGCAGGAATCTCAGCTAAAGCTCAAGCTCAAGTTAAGGAGAGTCCACAATCTCCCAAGGGAGAGTCTTCCACTGTGGAACAGGTGGTGGACTCATCTTCCTTGGAGGTTTTGAAGCAGAGGGTGGATGGCCATCTGTCATGGCTGCTTGAGCTGTGGTGTCTCCATTGCAAGCGGTTGGACTAGATGACCCACGTGGTCCCTTCCAACTCTTCCTCCTTCCAGTGCAAGTCCTGGTAAGCCTGGAGAGCCTTGCAAGGCAGGGTTTTCCCACCAGGTGGCAGAAGCAGGAGAGCCTTGTCTCCAATGCTGCGAATGGAGAAGCCCCCCAAGGAGACGCGGCAGGTGCCTTCCTTCATTGACCTCCCTGGGATCGCTTGCCAGGATCCGGCCACAGATTCAGCCCTCCAAGGTCACCTCTGAACATCTCAAGACAGTCCTGCTGAATGAAATACGCATGGGAAATTATTTGAGAGAGAGAGAGAGCGCTTTAAGTCTTTTTTCTTCTTCTGAAAACTCTCTCTCACACACAAAGAATGTACATCAGCACTTTTAACCAGAGGTTCTAAGGAAGCAACATCTTAAACAGGAAATATCTTGGGAAAATATTCTTTTTTAAACCCAATGAGAGCAGCTTAGGATGGAGATGAACACTCCTTGTCCCCTCCTGCCCTGTCTTCCTTGGGCTGATACCCCTTCCCTTTGCTTTCTCCTGGTGCTTCTGCTCCTGAACCTCCCAAGGACTGAGGAGCTCCTCCTCCTCCTCCTCCTGCACCTTCAACAACGATTCATTGACACCCGTAACTTCCAGCTTGTCTGACTTTTCAGCGCAGACTTTAAGAGAAGCTGGATGGGGGCCTTCTGCGATGAAAAGAGACGGTTAATGAACCAGGCTTGCACTAATCACCCTGAGAGTTGCGAGGCGAGAGACGTTTGCCATGAAGCGGTGCCTCTGTCCTCCTTGCAAGACGAGGCATTGTGATTCATCTCACAGATTCAATTTTCAACATTAATGTGACTGAATTTGTCAAATTCCCTTTTATATGACATGGTAGACTAGGCGAGAATTAATGTTAATGGCTCTGGAACAGATAGAACTTACGACATGCCCCGCAATCTGCTTGGGCCCCACTGAGAACAAAAAGGAGCTTTTCAGTGCAGATCCTGGGAGCAGATCCTGGGGCGTTTTTGAGGGCGTTTCGTGGGAGCAGTTAAGAGGGAGGCTCAGAGTTCTGTCTCTTGGCGGGCATAGGAGCAGAGGCATGAGGGCAAGGGAGCTGAGGCAGTGACCTGCGCCATGTTTGTCATTCTGCCAGAGAACAAGCAACAGGACACTTGCAGCAAGTGCCAGCTGGTTGTCTTGCTGGAAGAGAAGGGGCAGCAACTTGAGGCCTGTCTAGCCACACCTCAAGTAACAGGACCACGTGCAGAGTTACTTGATAGAGCCGAGTTGGCTGAGACTGAGCACCAAGAGAGATGGGTGCCCCCAAGGTGGAGAAAGATTGCCCATTGCAAGAGTCTAACCTCTGAAGGAATGTGATGCACAAAAGGAGGACAGTCACAAACTACACTTTGTCCTCAGAGTTGCAAAATCGCTTCATGCTCTCGCCTTGGACACCGATTCTGGGCCAGAGGAGCTAGGACCTCAGAAGACACAAAAGTGTCTTGATCTAACCCCATCAGATCCAAGGCTACTGACCGTGGATGGGTATGCTGATGGTAATGTACTTGCTACCTTCCATGGAGACAACTTTGGAGAAAGGGAATTGCAGTCCAGAGATGACAAGCTGGGAGGAAGAAGGAGGAAGTACTCAAACTATAAGTTTCTGACCTTTATAACTTATTCCAACAATATCAAAATAAGCCACAAGCAACATTTCATCTCCGATGAGGGGTTTGGAAACCAAGTCTGATGAGGAAAGGTTGAGGGAGTTTGGTGGGTTTAGCTTCAAGAAGAGGAGACTGAGAGGCGAGCCATCTTCCAATATCTTAAGGGGGTCTCATCCTGCACATTAGCTGTTGCCCTGCATGGTGGTGGTGGGTCAGTCAGAGGAAAGGGGTCTCTTTTTTCTCTGCACAGTTGCTGACATCCTTTGGGATCAGTGGGAGCCATACAGAACAGAACATCTGGGTCTCCTGCTTGCCCAAATGCCAGGCAGTGTGAGTCTTCTTGTTCGCAGTGTGACCTGCCTAGGTGCTCCTGGCATCAGGAAGCCTCGGGTCTCAGGCCCTGGAAACACTGAAGGGTGAGGATGGACTGAGGGGGCCTCTTCCAGCAGTTGGGGGTGATACTGCAGTGTGTGGGGTTGGACTGGATGACCCTTGGGGTCCATTCCACCTCCACAGTTCCTGAGCAATTTCTGCCTCCCATTACTAAACCATCTCAGACCATCAGCCATCCGTGCAGAAACCCACCAACTGGCTCCTTGTTGACTTTAACAATCTTCTGAGCAATTTTCATAAATGAGCTTGGCCAATATTTGTGGGGCTGAGGAGGCAGCAGAGCTAATAGGAATGGAAGGAGCGTCACTGGGGGGGACCGCCCAGGCGATGCGCAGCCTCGGAAGCGGCATTTTGGGGAAGTTTGAGACTAATGTGTCTTGTCACCAGCGTCTTGTCTGTTAAATGTTAAGTCCTACATGTGTTTTCTCAGCGTGTGCCAGGAGACTCTGTGGGGTGGGGAGGGGCACTGGGGTGGGCTTCTGCCAAGAGACTCACGCCAGCAGCTCACCTCCGTTGCCCCTGCGGCTGCTCTTCAAGGCAAATGGACCAGGCAGCTCCAGACCAGCCCGCCTTTCTTCCCGTAGTTCTGGGATAGGAAAATCTGCCTTGGAGATGCGCTGGCGAGAAAAGGAGCCACAGGGCGTAGGAATACTTTGCCAGTGCGACCCTTGGGCAGAGTGAGGCAAGCAAACCCTAACCCTCAGGTGGTAGATGCTGAGGAGAGGGATACAGTGGCTGCTGTCTAGGATGGTTCCCCTCAGTTGGAGGAGCGCTCTGTGTACTACATCCCCTGTGCTGCTCCTTCTAAGCTGGTTGGCTGCCCTTCAGTGCATAGACTCCTAGATTTGGAAGGGGTCCCAAGGGTCATCTAGTCCAACCCCCTGCAATGTAGGAATCACAGCTCAAGAATCCCTGACAGATGGCCCCCAACCTCTGCTTCAAACCACCAAGGAAGAAAACCACCTTTCGCGGTCATCCATTCCTCTGCTGAAGAGTCCTTACCCTCAGAATGTTCTTCCTAAGGTTTAATGCTAAGTCCCTTTGCCACAGCTGGTCAGTCTCCAGTTGGTCCATAGGAAGAGGAAAGGGAATTTTGCCATTTGCCTCATACTGAGTATGAGGTGCAGAAATCACGGACTGTCTGGGCTTCTTTCCACCTGGGATTGGCATGGAAGCCACCAGCTTCATTGCTCTGGTGGATCCTCTGCCCAGGACAGTCAGGGACAGCAGTCCTTTCAGGGGTCTCTCAGTGGTTTCTCATATTGTCAGTCAAAGGAACGTCAGAACATCAGAAGAGCCTGCTAGATCAGACCAGAGGGGGCCCATCTCGTCCAACATCCAGGTCTCACAGGGGCCGACCAGATGCCCCCCTGGGAAACTTGCAAGCGGGATCCAAGCGCAAGAGCAACTCTCTCCTCCTGTGGTTTCCAGCACCTGGGATTTGGAAGCATGGCTGCCTCCAGCTGTGGAGGAAAAGCATAGCCCTTGTGGCTAGGAGCCATAAAATGGCCCAATCCTGCCATCCAAGTTGGGGGCCATCACTGTCTCCTGGGAGGGTGAGTTCCAGAGTTTCACTGAAGGAGTTCTTTCTTTTGTCCGTCCCAAATCTTCCAACATTCAGCTTCATTCAATGTCCTCCAGTTCTGGTATTATGACAGAGGGAGAAACCTCTCTCTCTCCACTTTCTCCAGGCAAGTCATCATTTTATGAACTTTCTGCTCTGCAGATGGGTTTATTCCTCTTCTGGGTTCCCCTCTGGTGTGTGTGTGTGTGTGTGTGTGTGTTGTGGCAGTTGCTGGAATGGGCTTCCTTGAATATTGGGGTATCTCCCCCTTGATTGCGATGCCAGCTGCCGCAAAGGTCAAAGGCCCACCAGCTCCCCCTGTTGCTCCTGCAATGCGACCTCTTTAGAAACCCCCTTCCCTGCATTTCTCTGTCTGGCCTTCTGAACCCCACCTCCCTTCCTTCCCATCCGGCCAGGGAATGAGGCTAAGAGAGGCTTTTGAACTCCACGTTCTTCCCTCTGAACTGGCCTCCGCTTTTATGTCCCTCCTGTAAACTGTCCATTGTTAGTATCAGCTTGAAAAGATGATGGTACTTTGCTGGCGTTTCACAAACAGGAGGTCGTGACACCAGTTTAACTCAAAGAGTTTGTTTCTTGATAATGGTTAGACTTTCTTAACAGGGTCCTCAGATCTTCCTTTGTTTTGCTGAACAAGTTTCCCTGGACACAAGCTGGGGAGAACGGTCTTTGCAACCTGGGAAAATTAGGGGACAATTAACGGGCCAATTCTATGTGGTCTAGCCAGAGCTAAGCCCTATTGAGTCCTTACTTAGACGTGCACATTGTGTTTGTGTGTGTGTAGGGTTGCAGTTTCCCATAAGGGGCATCTAGTCAGCCACTGAAAAGAGGATGCTTCTGGCCTGATCCAGCTGGCTCTTCTGATGTCCTTATTGTAAATCATAATGCCCTGTGGACTGTCCTTCTGAAAATCGGCTGCCCAGATAAATTTGTGAACATCCTTTGGCTCCTCCATGATAATATGACAGCAACAATTGCAGATAACAATGGCTCTCAAAGTGGACCATTCACAGTGGGATCAGGTACTAAACAGGGTTGTGTTATTGCCCCAGCACTATTTATTATTTTCATTGCCATGATCCTACACTTTGTTGAAGGGAAACTCCCCACCGGAATAGAAATCATATATCAAACAGCTGGAAAGCTCTTTAATCTGAGTAGGCTGAAAGCAAAGAGTAAGGTTACCATAACTTCCGTCATAGAGCTTCAGTATGCTGAAGACAACGTAGTGTGCGCACGCTCAGAGGGTGACCTCCAAACCATCTTAAATATCTTCGCAGAAGCTTACGAAAAGCTTGGCCTGTCGCTCAACATCCAGAAAACCAAAGTGCTGAACCAACAAGCACAAAACAACCCCTCTATAGAGCCACAAATCAAACTCAATGGTGTAACGTTGGAAAATGTCGATCACTTCTCCTACCTGGGCAGTTATCTTTCCACAAGGGCTGACATTGATGTCAAAATACAGCATCGCCTGAGCTCTGCAAGTGCAGCTTCCTCACAATTGAAGTGCAGAGTGTTTGAGGACATTTGCAGGGAAACCAAAATGATTGTTTACAAAGCTATTGTACTACCAACCTTACTGTCTGCTTGTAAAACATGGACTACTTACTGATATAAATGCCATCTCCAACTCCTCGAAAGATTCCATCAATGGTGTCTCTGAAAATTTTTACACATCACTTGGGAAGACAGGCAAACTAATATCAGTGTACTGGAAGAAGCAAAAATCAACAGTGTTGAAGCAATAAATCTTCAACATCAACTTTGTTGGACTGGTCATGTGCAGATGCCTAATTGTCGTCTTCCAAAGAAACTACTGTACTCTATTCCAAACTTAAAAATAGAAAGCGTAATGCTGGTGGTCAACAAAAGAGGTTTAAAGATGCTTTCAAGGCAAATCTAAAAAAACGTAGTGTAAACACTGACAACTGGGGAACACTGGCCTGCAAGCATTACAGTTGGAGAAGTAGACCATGTTTTACAAGCAGACATGGGCTTTGAAGCGTCATGGGCTTTGAAGATGCTCAAACTCAGGACGCAAGGGAGAAATGTGCTAAGAGGAGGGCATGCTTGGCAAATCCACACCGTGATCAACTCCCACCCGGAAACCTATGTCCCCACTGTGGAAGGACGTGTGGATCCAGAATTGGCCTCCACAGTCACTTACGGACTCACTTTTAAAACTGTGTTCATGGAGGACAATCTTACTCCGCTACGAATGATTGCCAAAGAAGAAGTTCTTAAGGGTAGAGTCCTCAGCACGCTTAATGGAGGGGAAAGCCTCTTGCACCTGCAGACTCCAGAAGCCCCTGCCGTCCCCCTCCCCCAACCAGGGACCTGAGCAGAAGCTCCACAAGGTCCTTCCCACCCGGCATGGGACAAAGTCTTGCCCACCACCCAAAACATTCATTGAAAGGGACATGTTTAAATTTCCCAGTGCATTCTTTGACCATGCTCTTTTGCCATGTCATTTTACAGCCGCCTCGGTATCTGTCGCTTCAGCGTAAGCTCCTTGTTCCACAGGTCACCTGGGAAGGCTGAGGAGGGATCCTACATCATACAGGACCAGCGTGAATCAAAGTCGGCTTTGCCCCCCTTTCGGAAGAAATCCTCTTTTCAATAGAGCAGCAACTGCCTGGCACCGCCTAGCTAATTAGAGGCCAGTGTTAATGGGAGGAAACGGGTTTCAATCACTTTGAGAGCAGGGAGCAAATGCTCAGAACTTAATTACATATCTTTTTACCTTGAAGAAAATGTAGTTTAGCCAAGCAGGGGGAGGAATGAAATGACCTGCTTTGTGCTCAAATATATAATTGATTGCCTGAAATAATACCTATCCTCAAAGACACTTGCTGGGTGTCTCCTCCTGCCCTGCTGTGACCTCGCAGGAAGATTTGTGGTTTGTTTGTTTGTTTGTTTATTGAGTTTATATCCTGCCTTTTCTCCAGGGAGCTCCCAGATACGTGGTTCTTCTCCCCCTCCTCACTTAATCCCCCAAATAACCCTGTGAGGCAGGCTAGACTGAGAGACAGTAACTGGCCACAAGGTCACCCAGAGAACTTCATGGCCTAGAGGGGGATTTGAACCCTGGGCTCCCAGGTCACAGTCCAGTACTCCAACCACTACACCATACTGCCACTCTCAGTGAGGGAGGTGGCCCTTCTCCATGGTGACACTTACACTGTAGCACGAGAAACCACCATCCCATGATAAAGTGGGTGCAAAAAGTGGTGTTTTTCTGTTGTTTATTAAAAATGGACCTTTTGCTCTGCAAGGAGTGAACTGTCAGGTAGCAACCGCAAAGTTAAATCTGCATCTGCAAGAGAGCGGAGCTGCCCTTTTCCCTCAGCAGAAAGTGAGACCCTTGTTCCTTCTTCCCTTTTGGACCACAGAGGAAATGCTGGAATTTACAGCCGGCTTCACACAGGAATCAGAGCAGCGGCCATCACCACTTCTGCAGTGTCTTCTGACCTGGCCCAGTGGCCCAGCAGCCCCCTGAGTGGCCTTTCCTGATGGACCACCATTATCCACTGGGTTCCAAGGCAGCTTCCAGGAGAGAAGAGGACAAAGAGACTCTAAGGTCCCTCCTGCTGAGAAGAAAGCAAGACAAATGGGTCTGGCCTCCCTGGGCAGCAGCGCCTGGGACTGGGCTCTGGTAATTGCTTTAATTAATTACATCCCTCTGCAAGCGCCATTCAGTCGCTGCCACCACCACATGTGTTTCTCCTGGATAAGTTCGCTCACCCCAGTAGCCAAGACGGCTCTGGGTTGCTTCTCTGACCCAGAATGTGCTTGTGCTCTGAGCCAGGTGGGCAAAAGCCACAGTTCTTCTATAGTGTTATGAGTTTGTGGGTGCTAGAAAGCCTGAATTCCAGGGTCTAGTAGGAGTTACAATTTAATTAAGGCTAGGTGTTAAATCTGGGCCTCAGACTAATGTGCATTAAGCAAGATCCTGTGTATTAGGCTGTGTGCTAGACAATGCTAATCCCTTGGAATCAGCAAGTGTTGAAAGCTACTTGAGCAAAACAAGGCTCGCTTCCTCTGAGGTTATTGCCTGGGGCACTGAGCCACCAGGAGAACAATAGAGCAAAGATGTGGTGGCGAATAGGTTGGGCCCCTTTCCCTTCACAGATAAAGCCAGAAGCAACGGGATTTCGAACCTCTGGAATCTCCTGCTGCTCTGAGGATTTCACCACCCGAAGGACCTTTGACCATCACTGTCATCCATCTCCCTCCAGGGCCTCTTTGGAGAATGAGCTTGGGAGAGATTCGCTTTCTGGAGAGACCCCCCTTCCCTCCCTCGTGTGCCAGGCTCAGGGCCAGAGCGCAGATTCTTTCCCTTTCCAGGCCTTGATATGATTTTGTGCTAGGCTCTGTGATTAGAGGAGATGATTTCTTCTGGAATTAGGTTGGTGGCCTGATTTTTGGTGACTGATAGTGGCCTCACTTCCCACTGGTGCAACTGAAAGGGTGGGATATGTAAGAGAAAGGAAAGGAGGAAAGAAAGACTATAAACAGAGGCAGTGGAGGCTTCCTGAATGCGCTTTGACCAAAACACAGCGTTGGGTGAGCTACAATCACTGTATAATGAAAGGAGATCACACTGTGCCCTATTTTGATTTTGCAGAAGTTCTGGGTCTGAATGTCCTCCATTCTACCTTCCCAGGTACTTTTGTGTGTGTGAATATCTTCTTGTTTTCTAGTCTCTGGTATCGATCGGATGTTTGGAAGGACAAGAAAAGAAAAGAAATCAATTTGTAACAGTCAATAGAGGATGTTTTTGTTTTTCAAGTCACTTGATGTGAATGGGGCAGTTAAAAATTTTGTTTTGAAAGGCTTGAAGTTTTGCAGATATTTGTTTCCTGAATGGTAATACTATAACCCCTTAGTTGAGAAATTCCCCGGAGTTCCTCCTCCATCACCAGCGTCTCGCGGGATGAACAAATAGGGCAGGCAAAGAGGTTGCTCTGGGCCATAGAATGAATGGGTGGCCAAGGATTTCAGTGGCTGATTTCAATGGTGGGGTGAGGGGGGACTTCTTGGTTTGTGGGGTTTTTATTATGCATTTTTTATGTTGTGAACCACCCTGAGATCCACGGATGAATGGCAGTATACAATTTAAATAAATAAACAACTATGACTTACGGTAGTTGGAGACAGCCAATAAAAACCAATAACAAGAGCAAAAAAGAACAAGCCATGAGAGGAATCTCAGGACAGGGACGAAGACAGAGTATTCCACACAGCATGTAGTTAAACTATGGAACCAACTGCCACAAGATATCCTAGTCAAGGTCAATGGCTAGAGTGGCTTGAGAGGGGCTGGAGGGTCTCTCACTGGGGCAGCCGGCTGACCAGGAAGCAGGAAGCAGGAGTCAGTGCGCCCCCAACCCGGCCCAGCCTGGCCCCTTGGCCTGACCCAGCTGCTGCTCTGGGGTCCTACTTAAAAAAAGGGGAAATATCATTCCAAGGTTTAAGAAGGTTTAATTTTTC
>JAXCMG010000059.1:136368-163531 GCA_034642415.1 Podarcis siculus
AATTTTTCTAGAAGAATTTCTCTGCTGAAATTGTTATTTGCGTTCTTACACAAGTGAGACCAAGGAAGGATAATTACTACATAAAATATTCTCTCCTACGTATCTCAATCCACTCAACACTTAAGATCTACCAAGTGCAAGAAAGTTCCTCTTCAGCTGGGCAGCCTTTGGGCCTGATCCCCAGGGCTGCTCTGCTGCTTCTGGAGCTGGTGCTTGGAAGGCTTTCCAGAGAACAAGCCTGGCCTGCAATTTCAAAGGAAGTACTAAGAACACAAAAAGAGTCCTGCAGCTGGATCAGGCCCATGACCCCCCCCCCGGTCCAGCCTCCTGTTCTCACAGGGGCCACTCAGGTGCCTCAGTGGGAAACCTGCAAGCAGGATCCAAGCGCAAGATCCCTCTCCCTCCTGGGGCTTCCAGCAACTGATAGTCATAAGCTCTGCTGCCTCTGACCGTGGGGGCCCAGGCGAGTCTTTGTGGTTAGCAGCCATCAATGGGCCTCTCCTAATAATGACAAAAGGGAGGCAATTTTAGCATAACGATGTTGCCGTGAAATATGCCTTCTGGCAGGGAAGGAGACCCACAGCCCCCCCCCCCCCCCCCCCCCCCCCCGCACTGCCCCGGCTGGATTTTGCCTCAGCTGCTGCCCTCTCCAGGTTCAGGTTTAATTGGAGGCCGGTGGAGTTGTGCAAGGCCCTCCCAAGGCGATGGGATTGTTGCGCCGTCCCTTAATAGCTGGTGCCGGGCTTCTTGCGGTTAATTGAGACAGATCTGGACAGAAGGGGCCTTTCTTCATCTTGTCAAAGATAAATACGTGTCACAAGCTGAGAGAAGCTTCTGAGCTGCCATCCATCATCTTCCTTTTCACTCTGTACTAAATGACTCCCTGCAAGAGCATTAAAGGGCACCGAGGTCTGAATGCACAGAACGGGGCCGAAGGAGGCAGGAGCGTTCTTCCTCCATCTCTGCTCTTCCGGCTGCCTCTCTGCCTCTCCCGGGAACCGCAGCCAGTCCTGCGCCCAGGAAGATGTTGACAAGGAGTGCAGAGAAGGCAGACTGAGATGAGCGGAGCCTTTGGAGGGATGATGGAGGGAGCTGGTCTGTTTAGCCCTCAGAAGAGAAGACAGGGGAGATATTGGGGTGTTGCCTGCCACCCCAGACTATGAGCAGGGGTTCCAGCTGCTTAGCCAGGGTTTGCTTTCCTTGGAATGAGGGACAGAGGAGACTAAGGTGTCTTTAGGAGAGATGGTTTATTTACACATCTTTACAACCGGAGCCTGTGGTGGAGGGACTCACAGCATTAACACCCCAAGTGGATCTTTCTTCTCACAAAGCCACATTGGATTCCAGCAGAAATCAGGCTTGGCTCTGACTCTTGACTTCCTGTAGCTTGCTTCTTGCTTCCAGCTCACAAACCTCAACTCTCACCCGCCTTGTCTAACTACCAGCAAGGTGAGGGAGGGGAGCCCACACATTGGGTTTCTGACACAGAGCCCCTTCCTTTGTTACATTAATGACCCCTACTTTAGGGCCATTACCAAGATTGTCTGGCTATTCCAGCAACTGGACCCTTGTTGGATCCAGGAATTAGAAGGGACTCAGGTATATGACCTAACTCCCTCCCCACAAACTCACGACAAGAGCCACCTTCAATTCTCTGAAGGGCTGTATGGAAGATGGAACAAGCTTCTTTTCTTCTGCGCTGGAGGGGAGGACCAGAACTAGTGGCTTTAAGTATCCTGACTAAACATCAGAAAGAACTTTCTAAAGGTAAGAGCTGTTCCACAGTGGAACGGATTCTCCTGGGAGGTTGTGAACTTTCCTTATAACCAAGCAGAGGTTGGACGGCCATCTGTCCTGGATGCTTTCACTGAGATTCCTGCATTTTCAGGGGGCTGGACTAGATGGTTCTTGAGGTCCCTTTCAGCTCTATACATTTGGTGATTCTATGACCTGAGCTGTCAGGAAATCCAGGCAGCATCCAAGCTGTTTCTCTAGTCCTTTTGCACAGGTGTGTGTAAATAGCTCTCTCGTGCCCTGCTCTTCTTCTTCTTCCTCCTCCTCTCGCCCCGTCTTCTGCACACTGGGGGAAGGGCATCAGAAACCATTAAAATTTCATTTGCATATATTTCTGGAAATGTGAAAGGACTGAACTTGTTACCTTGCTCTGCATATCTCCTTCTTGCAGGCAGAGGCAGGAGGATGGCAGGAGCTGCCTCCGGGGCTTGCTCAGCTGGGAAACCCTGCTGGGAGCCGGAGGGGGACATCAGCCGGGGGTTCCCACCCCCACCCCACCCCCATGGAGACAGGAGGGGGAGGAGGAGGGAGGCGGGGACTTCTCTCAAATTCAGAAGATGGTTTTCTTTCTTTTTTGTAAAGAACTTTCTCTTTTGCTTTTAAGCAGTGAATACAATATCAAAACATCTCAATTTGTACATTTGCAAACTGAGAAAAATATAGAATAGAAAAAGAATCAACCAAGAAATATTGAATATGGAGGAACCATCGAGTGTCTAGCAGTGTGTGCTGACGTTAAACATAAATATTCACATGAAAGAGAGGAGGGGAGATACACCTCCATCAAATACGGTATATCTGTTCTTTCCAGCAGAGGTTGGAGGGCCATCTGTCCTGGATGCTTGATGTTTTCAAGCAGAGGTTGGAGGGCCATCTGTCCTGGATGCTTGAGTTGAGATTCCTGCATTGCAGGGGGTTGGACTGGATGACCCCTGAGGTCCCTTCCGTCTCTATGATTCTATGATTCTCCACTGGGAGGCAGGGCAGAGACGTCTCCTTCAGCTGCTGGAGCAGAGCAGGAGCCTATTTCTCCAGATCTCCCCTAGGGAAGCATCAGGCACTCCAAATGATTTTGCTGGTAACATTTTTGAAAAGCGCAACCCTTATTTGTGTTGCGTAGCGGTATATAAAGCCTTTCTCTCCCAGCAGCTGTTTCTGGGCTGCTTGACACGTCTTTCCCAGATGCTGCCTGAGCCCTTTGGCTGGTTGGCACATTTGCCAGGCGCCAGCAGAGCCACCTTGCAAAGGCAAACATTGGCGCCGCCTGCCAAAAGACAGCCGAGGCAAAGGTGAGGGGATGCAGATGCTTTCTGAGCAAGAGTCGGCAACGAACACGGAGGAGCAGCTGCACTCTGCTCTCCCCTCACCCAGAAAGGCGACTGGCGGGGCAAAACCAAAGATTCGTAGAATCATAGATTTGGGAGGGCCCTCCCAGGGTCATCTAGTCCAACCCCCTTCAGTGCAGGATTCACAGCTAAAGGATCCCTGACAGATGGCCCCCAACCTCTGCTTGAAAACAGCCAAAAAGCAATGTGTGTGTGTGCATTTGTGTTTGTGATGGTTATAAATATTAACAAAAACACTTGGTGGAATTGCAAAGCATATGAATCAAATGCACCGGATTCAGAAAGTGTGGGCAGATGAGGATTATAGGAAACACTGGGATGGGAGCATCTCAGGGATGTTGGACTGGACGGGCCAGTGGCTCTTCTGGTGTTCTTATGTTCATCATGAGGCGTCTCCGCCCAGGGCAGGTGTGAACTGGGGGGCTCCCTTTTGATACCCCCAGATTCTCCAATGACTGGGCGTTCTGGGCATTAATCCTTCTGTAACCAGAAGGGGAGGGAAATCTGATTAAGGGCCTGCGAAGCCGTTGCGACTGCTGCTAACTGGAAGTTGCCAGAAGAAAAGAGATGATGAATTAAAGGCTTCTTCAAACTTCGTTGAGCACAAACCTTAATTAAAGGGGACCAGAGATGATTCCTCGCACGCTGGAAGGAGAGGCTGTCAAGGCACGTTCCCCGTGTGTACCGTGGCATTATTACAAGCCCATCTCTGAGGGGGCAGGAAATCAGGGCAGTTCACTTGTCTGAGAAATGGCCCCCCCAGGGGCTGCCTGTCAATCTCAGCTAGAGATCCCCTCCCTCCCTTCTGGGGCTCCGAAATATTGAAAGGCCAGGCAGAGGAAACAGGGAGCAGGTGAAATGGCTGAGACCTCAGATGGCTTTCTTCTATTTTCTCTTTTTGATTTCTGGTGACGTTTCTTCATTTATTGATTGACTGCACAGGATTTTTTGTCCTCCTCCTCTTCCTTTTACTGGAATGTGACCCACGCTGGGAGAACTTGTGATGACAGGTGGGATATTAATCTTACAAGGAAATGGCTTGTTGTGAGTCCTGACGCAGCCAAGGCAGGGGCCGCTAGAGGAGATGTACCAGAAGAGCCCGCTGGATCAGGCCTGCCTCGTCCACAGCATCAGAGCAGCTCCCTCCTGGGGTTCCAGCTACTGGCCTTCAGAAGCATGGCTGCCTCCAACTGTGGAGTGCAGAGCATGGCCTTCAAAGCTAGTAGACACTGATAGACCTCTCCTCAAGCCATCCTACGATGGGGGGTCTCCACCTTTGGCCCACCTAGGGTCCCAGAGGTTCAACTCAAGACCCCAAGTGGCCTCTTGCCCTCAGAGACCCCCCAGACCTTGATGGGCTTCTTACTAGAACTCAGGTACTTCCTTGGTGAAAGGGAAATGTTTACTAGCTAAGCCATGTCCACATGGAAGGTGTCAGGGGTGACCACACGGGTGGCGCTGTGGTCTCAACCACTGAGCCTCTTGGGCTTGCCGTTCGGAAGGTTGGCGGTTCCAATCCCCATGATGGAATGAGCTCCCGCTGCTCTGTCCCAGCTCCTGCCAACCTAGCAGTTTGAAAGCACACTGGTGCAAGTAGATAAATAGACATCTGTGGTGGGAAGATAAATGGTGTTTCCGTGCACTCTGGTTTCTGTCACAGTGTTCTGTTGCTCCAGAAGTGGTTCAGTCCTGCTGGCCACAAGATCTGTGGACAAACGCCAGCTCCCTTGGCCTGAAAGCGAGATGAGCGCTGCAACCCCATAGTCGCCTTTGACTGGACTTCACCACCCAGGGGTCCTTTACCTTTTACATGGAAGGTGTCAGGGGGGGGGATGTTCTCCTTACTAAGCGCTGTGGGGAAGGGCTCTCTGCACATGCTCTTTGCCTCCATTTGGCATACTGTGGCGTGATGGAAGGGGGCTCTTGAGACCTTTGTCCTGCCCCCCACCCTTTTCTCTCCTTCCTCCGTTTGCCTCCCTGTCCCCCCCAGAGTCTGTCTCCCCAGCACCACCTCAGGATCTGTCCTGATGATGCATGTATATAGTTAAGGGGAAAGAGACCCAATTACCGGTTTTACAGAATTGGTTGTTTTTCCTCCAGATTGGAATTTCCGCTCACTCTGTACCAGCCAATTCATTCTCAGATGTTTTCCCCGGGGGGGAAACTTGTACCAGAGATTGAAATTTCAGGTTTTGGAAAATGAAAGAAATTGCAGGGGGTGGGGTTTATTTATTTATTATATGCAGAGCCATTCTCAGTGTGAGCCGCAGCAGCGGTGGCAAATCTCCCCCCCCCCCGACAAACGCACAAAGGGCAGGACTTCTGCAGGAGAAACCTGGGGGGGGGGCTGCTAGTCCCTCCCAGTCCTGCCCTGGCCAGAGTGTCTGTGGCAGTCCACCTCCCTTGCCACATGATTCCTGCGTTGCTGGAGGTTGGGCTAGATGACCGCTTGGGTGCCTTCCGGCTCTACAGTTCTAGCTCTGTGCAATGGCTCCTCTCATGAGAAAAGGAGTGCATGGGCCCACCCAGGAGAGAGCCGGGCCAGGCAGCTCCTGCCCAGTGAGCCTCTTTCCCAAGACAAGCGACTTCCTGTGCCCGGCCTGCAGGATCCCCCAAAGGTCCCCCCAGAAGGCACAGGAAGGGAACTCCATCTCCTCCTGGGAAGTGTCTTCTCAGAGCGATGAAGAGCTGGCACTCAGCGCTTGCATCCTGCACCTCCAGCCTGCATTATGCACCCCTTTGTCTGCTCCCTCCCTGTCTAAGGCTTTTGTAACAGTTCTTTTCACTTGACAGACGTACGTCCTTGGCAGCAGTGCAGAAGATTGTTCAGCTGACCAGCATTTCCTGGTGATGCGTCAGTCCTGGGAGGCTCACAAGAAGCTGGCAGAGCGATGGGCCCCTAGGCTCACCTCCTGCCAAGGCGCTCTTCTGCTGGGCCCGGGTGCAGGACAGGGCCAGTTGGTGGGAGATTTAGGAGCCAACCCTAACAATGCATATTCTTACTAGTTCGCATGAGAAGGGGATACGGCCACAGAGCTGAATTGCTGATAGACCATAGAAATGTACTGGGTAGAGAGGGCTCTGTGTGATGTCATTTCCCCTCTTCTCCTGGGAGGGAAGAAACAAATAGTAATTCCCCGCTCCTCCCCTCTTCGACCAGCCATGCGGGAGGATGGAGGGCTGATTGCTCCAGGTCAGGCACATGCCTGAGATCGTTTCTGCTGTAAACATAAGTATTTTACTCATGCAAGACTATGAGTAAGTAAATTACATTATAAACTGACTTGCCAGTCTGTTGTCAAATTCTTTGTTAAGTGAGGTAAAGTAAAAAAAAAAAAAAAAGTAAAGGTAAAGGATCCCTGGACTGTTAAGTCCAGTCAAAGGCGACTCTGGGGTTGTGGCGCTCATCTCGCATTCAGGCCAAGGGAGCCAGCGTTTGTCCACAGACAGCTTTCCGGGTCATGTGGCCAGCAGGACTAAGCCGCATTTGTTGCAATGGGACACCGTGACAGAAACCAGAACGCACGGAAACACCGTTTACCTTCCTGCTGCAGTGGTACCTGTTTATCTACTTGCACTTTGATGTGCTTTTGAACTGCTAGGTTGGCAGGAGCTGGGACAGAGCAATGATTTGACCCGCCAACTTTCTGATCGGCAAGCCCAAGAGGCTCAGTGGTTTAGACCACTCTGCCACCCGCATCCTGTATTCAGTGAGGTAAGGAAAGTGGGCGGGGGGGGGGGGAACTAGCTTGCTTTTCAGCTGGACCTATTTAAAAGAAGGCTTCATAGTCTATGTTTTGATTTTGCTGGTAAGGGTGGGACTTTAAACTCAGCGCACACACGTGGGTGCCTGGAGGGATAAACTGCAATTAAACTCTCCTACCTATTAAAACCCATCTCACACTTCTGCTGGACCCGGGTGCAGGAACCGGTGACCACTGAGCACAGGGAGGCAGGAAGGGAGGGGAGCAAGCCACCCTTGGCCCCTCATGCAGAATCATCCAGTGGCAGAGGTGGAAGGGCACCAAGGGTCATCCAGTCCAACCCGCAGCAATGCAGGAATCACAGCTGGAGAATCCCAGACAGGCAGCCATCCAGCCTCTTGGGCTGCAGCTGCCATCACTTTGTAGAGATCTGAGGGGGGAACTCTTCCATTTCAGTAATTCCCAAACACACCAATAATGGGCAGCTGTGAAAGTTGTGCACAAACCAATCAATCTTCTAGATAGATACAAGCCAGGCAAAGTGTCACATAGCAGCTGATGAAATGAAAATGACCAAAGAGGAAAGGAAGGAGGCTCCCAGAGCCAGCCGAGCAAAGGACCAAAACCACACAAAGCCTCAGCCTCAGTGTGTTCTTCAGGGAGAAGGTTTTCCCTGTGTTTAAAAGATGCCCACAAACCCCAGAATTTGGCATTTCAAGAGAGCGCCCTTTGCTAAAATGGGAAGGCTGCTTTGGGATGATGTCTCTCTTTGGCCCTGATCCTTTGGCAGGAGCAGCTCACAGGAGGAGGAAGAGGCAGGACCCCAGCAGCAGGAGCAGCTCCTCTCTTGAAGAGCGACTCACTTTGGGATTTCTCCACTCTCAGCAGCTGGAAATGGCAACAGAAGCAGCCAGATTATTGTTCTCAGAAAGCCTCACTGGGCCCACATTTGTGGCCCATCCCTTTTCCCCTTCCCTCCTTGGAGGAAAGGGATGTTGGTGGCCACTAGCAGCAATGGCTCCGCCAGTTGCTGGAAACGACCAGAGCGGAGAAAGCTCCTGTGGTCGGATCCTGCTTGGCATCGTGGCCGCTGGTTGCTGATCCTCCATTCCTTGGCCTCAAAGGATTCTGGGCTGTATATTCTGTGCCTTTTGAAGGAGTGTTGTTAATCCTCCCCTCCCCCCCCCAGAGATCTGTTCACTTGTCAACGAGGGGGGAGCACGAGGGAGGGGGCTTCTTTAAGTGAAGGGTATTAATATGTTTTTATGCGATTCTCTTTCTAAGCACAGATTAGTGGGTTTATCAGCATATAATTCTCTCTCTGCTGGATAAGCCTCGCGCAGAAAGGTTGCTCATGAAGCAATTAGCGCAGCTTAATTTGATGGTGTATTTGAGAAAGGGAAACAATAGATAAACGCAGAAAGAGGAAAAGAACTTGTGCAAATTTTTTTTAAAAAAAGGTGTTTCAAAGGCCTGGTTGGGGCAGCTGCTTTGCTGCCACCTGCTTGCTGTGACAGAGTTCGTAAGTCAGAAAATGGCCATGGAAGTGGAGAATTGTAGAGTTGGAAGGGACCCCAAGGGTCATCTAGTCCAACCCCCTGCAATGCAGGAATCTCAGCTAAAGACACCATCCAACTTCTGTTTCAGAACCTCCAAGGAGTCTGTGTCAGCTTTACTCCCCCTCCCAGCATTTTCAGGTCTGTTACTTGCTAGAGTTTCCAACATTAAAAGTTGTGAGCATTTCAGTGTATTACTGATGTTCAGATCGGTGCGTCCCTTTGACACATTTCTTATGCCTTTTTCTCCCCCCGCCCCCGCACTCAATATGGCGGCACTTCCTGTTTTTATGAAAACAAGATCCGGGCCACTTGAATGCCCCTAAGAAAGTCGTGGGTGGGTGAGAGGAAGGGGAGGGGCACCAAGGGGTCCCTGGAGCTCATAGGAGTCAGCTCCTAGGGGACAAGGTCCCTTTGCCCTCCCATAAAATATTTGAGGAGGTTGCCCCTCCAAATTGATGGGCGTTGCCATTCAAATGGTGTGTGTGCCAGGTGATCAATTAGGCAGGGTAGGGCTTATCTGCCCTCCCCCCATATTTTATTCAAGTTGACACCATTGCAGGCTAAAGAACCACATCCATGTTTTTAAACAGAGGCCAAATGGCCACCTCAGGGAATCATTAGCTGAGATTCCTGCATTGCAGGGGTTGGACTGGATGACCCGGTGGGTTCCCTCCCAGCTCTACAACTCTATGAGTGTATGATTCTCATAGGCAGGCAGCAATCACAGATATGGCTGCCACAACTGAGCCCTGTCTCCTCCTCTCAAAATCTCACGGCCCATGCGGTGAACAAGACCTCTTCCTGCAGCACCTCCCTGCGTGTGGAATTGCCTTGGCTAATGGTGGCATTTCCCTGCCAGCGCAGGCCTGCGTGGAGCAGCCAAGGCTTCCGCTGAGAAAACGGTCTCCAGCATCAAAAGGCAGTTACGGGGGACGTGAGCAGATTGACTCTCCGGCTCTCGCATTTGGAAGCGGAGGAGCAAAGCGGAGCTCATTCGAGAGCATCTGCTCTCTCACAGCTGGAAGGAAAACAGGGCGAGGGGAGGAGGAGCCGCTTCAGGGCTGCCGTTTGAAAGAGGGGCTCTCCGGAGAAGGAGAGAGAAAAGTCAGGGCTGAGGAAGAGAGTGTGTTGGCCGGGATGAGAAGCCATCTTTGTGGCTTCCTTTGAAGGTTGGATGATGATGATGGAAAATAGGAAGGGAGAGAGTTGCTTCTGCTGCACTCAGGTCCTGCTTGCGAGATTCCCATAATGGGCATCTGGTCGGCTGCTATAAGAACAGGATGCTGGACTAGATGGGCTCCCTTAGGTCTGACCCACAGCCAGGCTCTCCTAACACTCTAACATCAACTTTGTTGGACTGGTCATGTTGTGCGGATGCCTGATTATTGTCTTCCAAAGCAACTACTCTATTAAAAATGGAAAGCGTAATGCTGGTGGTCAACAAAGGAGATTCAAAGACTGTCTCAAGGCAAATCTAAAAAAAAAAGTAGTATAAACACCGACAACTGGGAAACACTGGCCTGTGAGCGCTTCAGTTGGAGAACAGCCTTTACCAAAGGTGTCCTGGGCTTTGAAGACACTCAAACTCAGAACGAAAGGGAGAAATGTGCTAAGAGGAAGGCACGCTTGGCAAATCTACACCGTGATCAACTCCCACCTGGAAACCAATGTCCCCATTCTGGAAGGGTGTGTGGATCCAGAATTGGCCCCCACAGTCACTTACGGACTAATTGTTAAAACCATGTTCATAGAAGACCATCTTACTCAGCTATGAGGGATCGCAGAAGAAGAAGAAGAAGAAGAAGAAGAAGAAGAAGAAGAAGAAGAAGAAGAAAGAAGTTTAAATTCCTCCAAGGAAGGAGAGTCGACCACCTTCCATGGGAATCCATTCCACCCTCAAACAGCTCTTGTCACTAGAAAATTCTTCCTAAGATATAGTCCTGTTATGAGAATTATAAGGTCTAAGATGTAAAAAAAATGTACCTGGCAAACACATAAACAAACAAACCGCATGTCTGAAACAGTACAGGAAAAAGTCCTGAAACCATTTTGTCTCTCCCAAATTGACTTTAAATATTTCTCTGCAAGGGCAAAGGAAATGGGAAAACCTCCCCATTGTCTCTGTGCTCACAAATCCTGTCTTAAGGGCCTATTTGTGTATAAATAGGGTGAGCCTGTGACCTGGATTCAGGAACTGACTATTTACCATCACAAAGGAATCGCCAGACTGCCCAAATAATGTAATCAGTGATCATTCTCAGGTAACCTGGCAGACAGGTTTTCTGCTGTAGACCACCTCTTCTGTGATGTATTTCTGCTGTGATGCATGTATGGGGGTGGGGGTGGTCTTGAGCTAGAGGGTGGCAATTTCAAAAAGTCTATATAAGGGCTTGCACACCTTTGTTCTGGGTTCTCTCCTCCCTCCTGCGTGTGGTGAGTGGGGACCCTGCTGCAACAGTCCAATAAAGATCAGGCTTACTAGCTGCTTTGCTTCTCAATATTCTCTGGTTGTCCTCTGTTATTTTCTCCTACCGATAGAGAACCTACTTAAGGACTCTATATGGGCTCTTGGGTACCCCATAAAGGACAGGGAGCAGGTTTCTTCTTCTCATAACAGTCCAAATCTCCTTTCCTGTCATTTGAATCCATCAGTTCAGGTCAGAGCTCTGGAGCAGCAGAAAATAAGCTTGCTCCATCTCCCACGTGGCAGCCCTTTGGATATCTGAAGACGGCCATTGTGTCACCTCCCAGTCTTCTCTCCAGGTGGAACATCCCCAACTCCCTCAAGTGTTCCCCATAAGAAGTGGGGCAGAGTTCCTGCTCTTGTGCTCAGGTCCTGCTTGCAGACTTCCCAAAATGGGCATCTGGTTGGCCACTGTAAGAACAGGATGCTGGATCCCATGGACTTCTTTGGGCCTGATCCTGCTGCCAGGTCTATTATGCCTATTGATATTTATGCTACATCTAGAAAGTGAATCTGTTATACAATGGCTACTTCCTCCTCCTCCTCCTCCTCTTATCCACAATGGGCTCTTCTTGTTCTGCTGTTTTCCTGTTCCAGGAAATGGAGAGTTAAAACGCTTTTTGAAGCCCAAACCAAATGTTAAATGAAGGCCTATGAATCTCCAATATATGCTTTTCTGTGCTTCTTCTCCACTAAATACCCAAATAAACAATAACAAATATTAATGCACATAGAATACAAGAACACAAAAATTTCAGGCGTGCAGTTTCTTAAAATTACACACTCCAGATCTCTTACAAGGCCTCTGGGAAGGAAGAATAGATCTGGTCCCCCAAAGCAGCCCCTCCAAGAGCCTCTTTGCTTCCCTGGCTGCTTTTGACCAGGATCAGGGGCTTCCCAGACCCAGATGGCGAAGGCCAGAGGAAGGGCTGGAAAGGACAAGAGATGGAGGGAAGACATCCTTTTTTAAAAAACAAGAAAAAATCACTATGTAAAAAGACCTTCTGGGCAGGCAGGTAAGAAGAAACCAGAGTTCATGGCTCTGCAAATAATGGGCAGATAAAATTTTATGTATTCTGTATTCTGTTCTTTATAGTTTATCAGCTGCTTCGAGAGCACTGCTGCCATCATCGTTATTTTTTCATTAATGAAATAAATTTCATTAATGAAAACAACAGCAGCAAGACACAGAGGGCTTGTCAGACATCAAAGGCAGAGTTACAGGCTCATTTTGAGATAAGGAGGCCTCTGGATCCCCAGACTGAGCAGGCGTCTCCCAAGAGTCACGTGGAACTGCCTCTGCCGGGTGTCCCTCCCAAAGTGTCTAATCATTAATTAAATGATTGGTTTTAAATATGCATCGTATAGCCCACCCTTTATCTGAAGAACTCACAGCCAGAAACAGTAACAGACATTTTGGAGTATACCATAAGACCATAAATGCGGAATAAAGTCCACATTTCAAACCACCATAAAACTGCAGAACATCTCCAAGTTCCAACTTTAAAAAGCTTGAGGAAATCACCATGCTTTAAACTGGTGCCTAAATGTTGGTGCCAGCCAAATTTCAGAGGATTGAGAGCCTCACAACTGAGGCATCACCCCTGAGAAGGCCCTGCCTGGTGTCAACATGTAGCTCCTGGTAGCAGAATGATTCAGAGGATCTTCTTGGCAGGTCTTAACTCTCAGGCATGGAGAGATCTGCAAGCATTTAGACCGCAGGTCATCCAGGGCTTCACAAATCATCAATGAAATCTTGAATCAGAAATGTATTGACAGTGAGGAATGTTTGAGGGAGCTGGGTATGTTTAGCCTGCAGAGGAGAAGACTCCAAGTTCACGCACACTTTTGCTGTCACAAGGAAGAGTCACCAAGCTTGTTTTCTCCTGTTTTCTGGGGGGAAGGAGCTGGAGCCATGGCTTCAAGTTCCAAGAAGGGAGATTCCGACTCAACATCAGGAAGGACTTTCTGATGGCAAGAGCTGTTTGATGGTGGAATTGTTACAGGAAAAATCCGAGGGCTCCCTTGGACAAAACAAAGACACCAACCAGGATAACTTGGAGCAAAACAGCAGCCTGTAGGCTTGGCCTTTATTGAACTGATGCATCAGGGTGTTCCCCTCACTTGCAGGAGAGAGGAAAGACCCAGAAAAATGGTGTGCCAGGTCTTATAAAAACTTTTGAAATTCCCCTCCTCTAGATCAAGCCCACCCCCAGAAACATCATGCATACATTACAGAAAGGAGGGGTTGAGGGAGGAGTTGGTGGTAACCTGAGTGTCTTGTCACCTGGCTGGTTCCTCCTTTCCCCCCTCCCATGAGTCACTTCCAGGAGACAAAGGGGAGTTTGCAGTTTCCTGCCCCCTGAGGGAAGATCTGATCATTGTCCTTTGTTTCAGTCCATGCTGAATCCACTCCCATATGCAAGCTCTTTGTGATTTTGATTGTCTTCTGTCTGGGATCATCTGGGCAGGGCTCCTGCAAATGTGCTGAGATGTGCTGAGATGGCGGAGGGACTATGGCTGACCAGGAACAAGTCACCCCCCTTTGCTAGTTCTCGTCATATGGAGCAAAACAAAAATGGAACAGTGCAAATCCAATGTATGGTTGATTTTCTATGAATTTATATCAGAAATGTGGCATATGTAGTGTGTGTGTGTGTGTGTGTGTGTGTGTGTGTGTGTGTGTAGTTTGTACAAACAGAATGATTGGGGTGGGGGGGTTCCTGCAACAGAATGAACTTCCTTGGAAGGTGGTGGACCTCCCTTCCTTGGAGGTTGTTAAGTAGAGGTTGGATGACCACCAGTCAGGGATTCTTTAGTTATGTATTACAGAAGTTGGACTAGATGAGCCTTGGGGTTCCTTTCCAGCTCTGTGAGTCTTTGCTGGATCCCAGAAATCCTGGTCTCTGCATGGAAGGAGAGGGGGAGGAAAGGGAGGCAGACTCTCCTTCCAGCTTCCTCAACCCCACTTTCTATTTCATTATGTTGCCTTAAGATAAAATCAACTCAGTGGTTGGCTAGCACTTTGTGACTGACATTCTGTTCAAGGTTTCTTGAGCTACATCTTGCTGAGGGACCTTGGCAAGACCCAGAGCCCACCTTGCCTGCAGGAGCTATTCCCTTCCGCCCTCCCCCTATGTGTCTTCCTTCCCCTCAGTGGAAAAACTGAACCAGTTGCTGCCGGCTGCAGAATGAGCCGGGGGACCTCAGGCACTGCAGGGCTCTCCCGCTTCTTGGGAAATGAAGATGGAATCCTCCCAGGTTTCTTCTCTAGTGAGGGATCCATCACCACCTGTTGGCTCCTTGTCTGGGACCCGTCACGGGGATTCGAACCGCCGACCTTCTCATCGGCAAACCCAGGAGGCTCAGTGGCCACTAGCTCTGTGTACATGACCCAACAACAGATTTGCAAATGGAATTTAGTGTGAACCTTTGGAATGCCAGGCCTTCCGGATCTCACAGAATGCGTTCCAACCTTGATGGTGTGGGGTGTTTGTAGGGAGCACTTTATCCAGCTTATAGGACCCAAAGGGCCTTTTAAAATTTAGCCTCTGTGCTCTTAAGACTAACCAAACCTGTGTTTCACCATTAAACTTGTCATTTTATTCACTGTGCTTGAGGTGGTATTATAGAAATGCGGAAATACAGGAGGCTTTTTATTGCTCCTGTTTTAGCTGTGTAAACAAACACATAAACTGTGATTTCGGCTTTTACCTGGCCAAGTATTTCCTTTGGCAGAATGCTAGAACTGGAGCAGCTTCTGGCATCAATTTCCCTGGGAAATAATAATAATATTATTTTAAAAATATATATTTATACCCCGCTTTCCCCCCTGTTGGGACTCAAGGCAGCTTACAGATAAAAACAAGAACTAACTGCTAAAAACATTTTAAAAATCATTAAAATAAAATTAAACATTGATAGAATTTAAAACTATATACATATATAAAATCTGTTTAAAACGTATTTATAATTACAATGAAAGCAGCAGGGCACTAGCCCTTTCATTAAAAGCAGTCATTTCCCCAAAGCCTCTTGGAACAAGGACAGCAAGGAGCCAGTCTCACTTCTCCAGGCAGGGAGGTCCAAAGTTGTTGGAGCAGCCACCACCGAGAAGAGCCTCTCTCATGTCCCCTCCAAACATCCTTGTGAGGTTGGTAGGACTGAGAGAAGGGCCAAGCCAGAGATCTCAGAGCCCAGCTGGGCTCCTATGATGAAACAGGGTCTTTTGCTTGGACCTAAGCCATATAGGGCTTTATAGGTCATACCCAGCCCTTTGAATTCTGCCTGGAAAGGGTCCAGTAGTCAGCAGAGCTGCCCTCAGTCTCTGGCATCTGGGAATGACTTGGGACATTGGCTCAGTCTCTCTGAAATACCCCTTCCCCCCTGGAAGGGCTCTGTGGCTTAAAGTGACTCATATCCAATTCCAGGGGCCAACCAGACGCCTGGGGGAAACCTGCAAGGAGGTTTTGATCACAAGAGCAACTCTCCCCTCTTGTGGTTTCCAGCAACTGGGATCAAGAAGCATTGCTGCCTCGGACTGCGGAGGCAGAGCAGTGACATTGTGGCTGAGGACAACGACAATTTATTACTTGCCCCCCACTCAACTGGCTGGGTTGCCCCGGCCACTCTGGGCAGAAGGCCTCGATAGCCCTCTCTTCTTCAATAATTTCTTTCTAATCCTCTTTTCAAGCCATCCCAGTTGGAGGCAATAATTGTCACCTGTGGCAGTGAGTTCCGTAGTTTAACTGAAAAGCCCTTTCTTTTATATGTCCTAAATCTTCCAACGTTCCGCTTCCTGAGATGTCCAGGAGTTCCAGTGTTGGGCAAGACAAGAGGCAGAAAAACTTTACTGCATCCCCTTTCTCCATGTGGGGCATCATTTTACAAGCTTCTGTCATGTCACCTGGTTGTGGGGCTGTGAAGCCCAGTGCCAGCCCCAGTCAGGGGCTGGAGGGGAGCCCTGTGCCACTGCTCAGACTCACCTGAAATGCAGCCCTGATCTAGCCAGGAGCTGACCCGGGTCCTGATCCCCCTCCTTGCTAATTCTGGCAGCACCCTGACAGCTTCCTCTCCTTTCATTCACATTCTTAATCTATGTTTTTTAATTACATGGCATTATTAATTGCATTTGTCTGCCAGCTGCTCCAGGACGATGAGTCACTCGGCGCTGATGAATTGTTTGCCACATCCAGCAAAGGGCCGTGCAGCTTCTTACAGCCATCTGAGGAGCCCGGCTTCAGATCTCGATACGCCGTATCAATCGTGACATGTGGCTGCTGCGAGCGGGGCTGGCAATTAGCAGGAAGGCTCAGAACAACAAATGCGCAGGTCTCCCTTTCTCAAGAAGCAGCGGCAGCTGGAGTCTTGCTCAGATTAGCAGGAGGGTGCTCCAAATATTTAGCACTTTCCAGCTACAAAGTAAATAACAAGTAATTGCAGGAGGAAAAAGAAGCCTCTCCCTCAACTGCTCTGCCTTTGCTTCTGCAAAAGTGAGCTCAGCCCACTTGCAGAATCTTTGTCGACAGAAGCTGCAAACTTTCAGCCAGGGAAATCTCACAGAAATCGGAAGATCAGCCCCAGACATGGACCCTCCAGCAGGAAGAGCTGTTTGATTCTGGAAGGTGATGGACTCTCATTCCAGGGAGGCTTTTAAGCAGAGGTTGGAGGGCCCTCAGTCCTGGATGCTTCAGCTGAGATTCCTGCTTTGCAGGGGGTTGGACTGGATGGCCCCTGGAGGTCCCTTCCGACTCTGCAATTCATAGACTCATAGAATCATATTCTACAACTCTGTTAGTTTTGTTCATGCCAAACACCCCATTTTTTCAGTTTATCCTCATGGGATTTGCCCTCTAGGGACTTTAAAGCATCTATGTCCTGAAGGAGGCTGTATGATAATCCCGACTTCAAAAGAGAAAGAGTTCTATTTGAGCACAACTGCCGCCACCTCTGATTCCTTCCCCCGTTTTACTGAGCATAGATGTGCAGTTCCAGGCTGAAAACAGACAAGCCTGGTGTTCTTCCTTCCCTCAAATTTTCCTTCCCCCTAAAGCTTCTCAGGTTGGGATGTTTGGATAAAACCTCCGAGGGGGAGATTCATGACGGTCACTTCACCAGCATTGCAATGTCAACAAGCGACGGAGATGGAGAGAAATTTATCCCAGGGATGTTGCGGCCCCCAGAACGATTTTGCAGAGGCACAGTGGAGCATCCCTCTTTAGAAATATATATGGCAGCAGTTAAACTCTTAAATTCAATTATTGTATGCATATTAGCCATCCTGAGCAATAAAGGAAAGAAGAAGCCGTCCAGGCAAAGTGATTTACAGCAAGGGGTTGGCTGTGACCAGGACACTCACAATATTCCCAAGCCATAATGCCGCATAAATCACCCTTTGCAAGCCTTTGCTTCCAGCTTTTCATGAGTATTTATTATTTCATCTACATATAAAGTGCCCATCTCACAACAATATCTGGAGCTTAGTTGTTTCCATAAATAAAAGGGGAAAGCAGAGTGCCCAAAGGGACCAGGAGAAAGAGGAGGTGGGGAGGGAGAAGCTCCTTACTGCCTACAAGATGGTTCCATAGAATCAGGACTGTAGAGTTGGAAGGGACCCCAGGGATCATCTAGTCCAACCCCCTGAAATGCAGGAGTAACAACTCAAGCACCTCTGACATTTCTGCAAGAATGATCCAGGAAACTCACAGAGGAAGCTGGAGTTCCCAGAGATCTCTTGACCACAGGACAAGGAGAGAAGAAGGTGGCAGGACTTCCCCTCTGAGGTTCTCTGTCGCACAGAGGCATCTCCAATCATGACCCAGTGGAATTGGAAGCAGGAAGCCACACAGTTATTTCACCCAGCCTGGCCACCTGCATCTGTGCCACAAGGAATGTTTCATCTCAGATGAGGGGTGTCAAAGCCAAGCCTGATGAGGAGCGGTTGAGGGAGGTTGGTGGGTTTAGCCTAGAGAAGAGGAGACTGAGAGGAGATAGGAGGGCCATCTTCAAATATTTGAAGGTCTACCACATGTTGGATGGAACAAACTTGTTTTCTCCTGTTCTGGAGGGTAGGACTTGAACCAATGGCTTCAAGTTGCAAGAAAGGAGATTCTGACTAAACATCAGGAAGAACTTTCTGAGAGCAAGACTTGTTCGCCAGTGGAATGGACTCTCTCAGAAGGTGAAGGATGCTCCTCCACTGGAGATTTTCAAACAGAAGATGGATGTCCATCTCTTGGAGATCCTTGAGCAGCCATTCCTGAATTGCAGGTGGTTGGACTAGATGATCCTTGGGGTTCCTCCCAACTCTATGATTCTAAGAAGACTCACAGGCCAACCCAAGAGGGGCCTGGCTCTCTTGTGACCCTTGTGGCTTGTAGACCACTCACTGAGACAGCTGCACCTCATGCAGGGCTTTGCGAGCTGAGGCTCCTCTCTGTGAGTAGGGATGTGGCCAATGGGGGCAGGAGACAGCCAAGGAAGAGGAGGGACCCTCTGGAGTAGCCTCCACTGGGAAGTCCTCACTCTACGATTATATGATGCTGGAATGTGGTGGCCTCTCCTTCTATGAATGTTTTCAAACAGAGGTTGGGCGGCCATCTGTCAGGGATCCTTTAGCCGTGATTCCTGCATCACAGGGGCTTGGACTACACGGCCCTTAGGGCCCTTTCTAACTCTATCGTTCTATGATTTTGTGAATTTCAAGGGAGCTCAAGAGACTTTTGCTACAACTTGCCACCTTTTGCAGGCAGGTGTCACATAATGGCCTGTAAAAAGAGTACCCCACAAAGTGTCTCCCCAAGAATAAGGAGGTGGTCTCTCCTTGAGAAAGTCTTCTCTGCCCTTCAGAACCATCTGGGGAACCCTGTGCAAAGTGATGGCAGGCCCTCATTCTCAGACAGACTCCTTCTTGCTTCTCTTCCTTTCAAGTTCTTTCCAACTGGAACAGAAGAATTCCTGAAGGTAACTCAGGACATAACATCTCTTTCTTTCTTTCTTTCTTTCTTTCTTTCTTTCTTTCTTTCTTTCTTTCTTTCTTTCTTTCTTTCTTTCTTTCTTTCTTTCTTTCTTTCTTTCCATAGCTAACTATTGTATATCCCAGCCTTCCTTCCCAAGGATGCCAGGGCAGTAAACAATGTGGTAAAACAATGAAGGCATCTTTAGAAAGGTCTTCCACAGGCACCAAAAAGTCAACAGAGACAGCAGAGTCCCAGAGTGTGGATCATTGCAGGCAGCCACCGGATGGCGTCCTTCTTTCACAAAGCTGTATTTTGGGGGCCACCCACTTTAGTCACTGGATTCAAAACTTTTGAGTTGTGTTTAAATGTTTGTGACCTACATTGTGCAGAGTCAGGCATTATCTCCTTAGACAAAGAGCGACATTTATTTTTGTAAAATGCTCAATAGATCCATTTCCCTAATCCTGATTTGTGGAAAGCGACAATGATTTAAGTCGGATGGTACATTAGGAGATAAATGCTAGGCTTTATTTTGTACAGATGGGCAGTTGCTACTTAGCAGCCTTTTCTTTTTTTAAAGGGAAAAAATGGCTAATTACTTGATATTTTGCATTTTACAGATAAAGTTCCTTGTTCCTTGTGCCACCAAAAGGATTTCGGAAGATTAATTAGCTCCTTGTTAATAAATAATTAAACATTTTATCTGCTCATTGCCCCAAAGCAAATGTAAATGTGATTTTCCTAATTTGATGTCCTGCAAATGGCAGCGCCTGGAGGATTCTTTGAGGAGCTCCTGATCTATTGGCAGCCTCTTTTGCTTGTCTCCTGCTTCCTCCTAATTGTTGCTCCCCATAATCCAGTTACATGAATGATTACAGGCTCCACCAGACACAACAATGTGCTTTGCCTCTGCGGCATCAGGAGCCCAGGCTTCCTCCCAGGGGAGTTATTAGACGTGCCCAGCAAGGAGCTCCTGGAGGGCCTTTCGTGTCCCTGGAGGAGCATCTGGGAGCAGAAGTCCCGCTCCTCTTCTTGGCCCATCAGGGGAAGGGCGATAAGCAGTGCTGGGTTTGGGCCCAAGGGAGACACATTTGGGGCGAGACAAAAACTCCCAGCACCAGGAAAGGGGGAGAATCTCTTTCATGATTGGACAATCTCTCTCATTTCCATTTAAGACCCTAAGAAGAGTTTGCTGGATCAGACCGACAGCATCCTCTCCTGACCGTGGCCACTCAGATCCCTGTTACGGTGTGGGGTGGGTTCTAATGGACAGGAGAGAATATATTAATGGCAATTTATCCCTCCAAGCTCCCACAGAATTTCAAAACCCTATTCTTGGCAGCAAAATCAAAAGCGCAGGAATTGTGTGAGAGAGTGAAAAACATTTCTCCAGGCCATGCATCATTTCATAAACTTCTATAACACACCAGTCCCCACTGGGAAAGGGTCAATGGGCACAAGCCTGGCATCACAACCCTGTCGGGGAGCTTTGCACCCAAGCAGGCCACTTTGCTCCTGAGCAGAATCTGGCTATTGGAAGAGAGGCTCCAGCAGGAAACCACTGGGTTAAAATGCACCAAGAAGTTTGATTCTGTTCATTTGGGTCTGGATCAAGACAATGGTTTCCTACCCCACTACAGATGTTAAGTAACTCAGCCGTGACCTTGTTGTCTGAACTAGGAATTCGAACCTAGAAATTTCACAGTCAAACCCATCACTTTCCACACTGAACCAGAAACCAGGGGAATGATTCCTCTCCTGGCTTCAGAGGTGGGGAAAGGAGGCTTCCTGCCCAGTTAGGAGGCGAAGGATCGCTTTCTGGTTACGCCATTTCAGGGGCATATATAAAGGCTGAGA
Organism: Podarcis siculus; assembly: GCA_034642415.1. NCBI lineage: Eukaryota > Metazoa > Chordata > Lepidosauria > Squamata > Lacertidae > Podarcis > Podarcis siculus. The sequence goes on from JAXCMG010000059.1 coordinate 157,051, forward strand.
CATCTTCCCCAACATAAAGCAGAGAAGACAGATGGGTCTGTGATGTGTTTAAATCCCTGTAAATCACGGGAAACGAGCTTTCCCCACCGACACTCTTGCTGAGAGCCTTTTGCTGAACTCAGACACTTTGGAGACAGATGCCTGAGAAGCAGTGGGAGATCATTCTTCCATGGCTTCTCCTTGGGGGCTGAAGCCGCGTGGGAGGAGAGGAACAGACCCCCCCCCCAAGTAATCTGCTTAGTTCAGAAGCAGAATCCATACCCCACGGAAGAGTCTGCTTGAGGAAGGAGCAGTGGCAGACCTCCATTTTGGGGGCCCACAAGCTTGAACTGTCCTGGGGGCCCCTTCATGACCAGCAGTGAGGTCTGGGAAACCACTGGTGTCTTCTTCAGTGAGGTTATCACCACACCTTTACAACATCTGTGCAACTGACTTTCAAACTTAGAGATTGTTAAAACATATACAACAAATAATTAATCCATTTGACTCAAATCAATGTGACTCTGATTGGGTCCAGTAGACCCCAAAATTTTAAGTAACATGGACTAACGTCACTTCTGGGGGCCCTCTAGGGGCCCTGGAGCTGGAGCTTCCTTAGTTTCCTAGTAGATCTGCCTCTGGGAAGAAGAGGGGTGGACTATCTGGGAGGCCACCTGGGACTGTGTCCATCCAGGCTGAGGAAGCACCTGGGCTGGGCCAGCAGGAGCCAGGCAAGTTCCCAAGCAGGGCTCCCAAGATCATGCCCACCATGGCTGCGAAGGTCCTGGGTGCTCTTTGGAAAGGCATCCCCAGTGCCAGTCCTCCCATCAATAGAATTGCTACTACTATTACTACTACTACTATTAATATTCCTCCCTATACGTGGAGGTCTTAGGGCAGTTCACAGAACAAAATCAAAATATAAAACAAGAAAACATATAACCAACATATAACCAACAACCCAATAACCCCCCCCCCATTTAAAAAGGGCTAGATAGAATGAGAGCTTGTTGTTGTTTAGTCGTTTAGTCGTGTCCGACTCTTCGTGACCCCATGGACCAGAGCACGCCAGGCACCTCTGTCCTCCACTACCTTCCGCAGTTTGGTCAAACTCATGCTGGTAACCTCGAAAACACTATCCAACCATCTCGTCCTCTGTCGCCCCCTTCTCCTTGTGCCCTCCATCTTTCCCAGCATCAGTGTCTTCTCCAGGGAGTCTTCTCTTCTCATGAGGTGGCCAAAGTACTGGAGCCTCAGCTTCATGATCTGTCCTTCCAGTGAGCACTCAGGGCTGATTTCCTTAAGAATGGATGCGTTTGATCTTCTTGCAGTCCATGGGACTCTCAAGAGTCTTCTCCAGCACCACAATTCAAAAGCATCAATTCTTCGGCGATCAGCCTTCTTTATGGTCCACCTCTCACTTCCATACATCACTACTGGGAAAACCATGGCTTTAACTATACGGACCTTTGTTGGCAAGGTGGTGTCTCTGCTTTTTAAGATGCTGTCTAGGTTTGCCATCGCCTTTCTCCCAAGGAGCAGGCGTCTTTTAATTTTGTGACTGCTGTCACCATCTGCAGTGATCATGGAGCCCAAGAAAGTAAAATCTCTCACTGCCTCCATTTCTTCCCCTTGTATTTGCCAGGAGGTGATGGGACCAGTGGCCATGATCTTCGTTTTTTTGATGTTGAGCTTCAGACCATATTTTGCGCTCTCCTCTTTCGCCCTCATTAAAAGGTTCTTTAATTCCTCCTCACTTTCTGCCATCAAGGTTGTGTCATCTGCATATCTGAGGTTGTTGATATTTCTTCCGGCAATCTTAATTCCAGCTTGGGATTCATCCAGCCCAGCCTTTCGCATGATGTATTCTGCATATAAATTAAATAAGCAGGGAGACAAAATACAGCCTTGTCGTACTCCTTTCCCAATTTTGAACCAATCAGTTGTTCCATATCCAGTTCTAACTGTAGCTTCTTCTTTTTTTATAATATTTTTTATTAAGTTTCTTTTCATAGATTTAGAAAAATACAGAATAAAGAAAAAAGATACAAGAAATAAGAATAGAGAACAAAATGCATATTTAACAATCCAATTTTCTATAGTTTTTTGGACCTCCCCACATCTTCCAAACCCTGCGTTCTTTACAATAACAATGTCAGCAATTTGTTACCTTATTTCAAGACTTACTGTAACTTTCAGCTATTATGTTTCTAGATTCAAAATGTTGTAACACAATTTTTGTACCTTTAAAATAAACATAATATGGTTATTTCATAATTCCTCCTCTTCTTTCTTATCACTTAATTTAAAATTTACCTAGTCAAATTGCTGGAGCATAAAGTTTCCTAATCGTGCACATTCTTAACATTCATACAACTTATAAAATTTTTGCAAATATTCTTTAAATTTTTTCCAGTCCTCTTCTGTTGTTTTCTCGTCCAAATCTTGGATTCTGCCAGTCATTTCAGCTAGTTCCATGTAGTCCATCACCTGCGTCTGCCATTCCTCCAGTGTGGGTAAATCTTGTGTCTTCCAGTACTTCGCGATGAGAATTCTTGCTGCCGTAGTTGCATACATAAATAAAGTTCTATCCTTCTTTAACACTTTCTGGTCCACCATGCCCAAGAGGAAGGCCTCTGGTTTCTTGGGGAAGGTATATCTAAATACCTTTTTCAATTCATTATAAATCATTTCCCAGAAGGCCTTCACTTTTGGGCAGGTCCACCAGAGATGGAAAAATGTCCCTTCTGCCTCCTTACATTTCCAACGTTTATTATCAGACAGATGGTATATCTTAGCTAGCTTGACTGGGGTCATGTACCACCAGTATATCATTTTCATAATATTTTCCTTCAAGGCACTACATGCCGTAAACTTCATTCCGGTGTTCCATAACCTTTCCCAGTCGTCAAACATAATGTTATGGCCTACATCCTGTGCCCATTTTATCATGGCAGATTTAACTGTCTCATCCTGTGTGTTCCATTTAAGCAGCAAGTTATACATTCTTGAGAGTGTCTTAGTCTTTGGTTCTAACAGTTCTGTCTCCAATTTCAATTTTCCCCCCTGGAAACCAACTTTTTTGTCCATTTTAAAAACCTCTCTGGCTTCTCCTCAGATCGTATAAATCTTTCGCCTTTTACTAACTGTAGCTTCTTGTCCCACATAGAGATTTCTCAGGAGACAGATGAGGTGATCAGGCACTCCCATTTCTTTAAGAACTTGCCATAGTTTGCTGTGGTCGACACAGTCAAAGGCTTTTGCATAGTCAATGAAGCAGAAGTAGATGTCTTTCTGGAACTCTCTAGCTTTCTCCATAATCCAGCGCATGTTTGCAATTTGGTCTCTGGTTCCTCTGCCTCTTCTGAATCCAGCTTGCACTTCTGGGAGTTCTCGATCCACATACTGGTTGAGCCTTCCTTGTAGAATTTTAAGCATAACCTTGCTAGCGTGTGAAATGAGTGCAGTTGTGCGGTAGTTGGAGCATTCTTTGGCACTGCCCTTCTTTGGGATTGGGATGTAGACTGATCTTCTCCAATCTTCTGGCCACTGCTGAGTTTTCCAAATTTGCTGGCATATTGAGTGTAGCACCTTAACAGCATCATCTTTTAAAATTTTAAATAGTTCAGCTGGAATACCATCACTTCCACTGGCCTTGTTATTTGCAGTGCTTTCTAAGGCCCATTTGACTTCACTTTCCAGGATGTCTGGCTCAAGGTCAGCAACCACACTACCTGGGGTGTACGAGACATCCATATCTTTCTGGTATAATTCCTCTGTGTATTCTTGCCACCTCTTCTTGATGTCTTCTGCTTCTGTTAGGTCCTAATGAGAGCTACATTGACCTAAAGGCTGTTCTGAGGACGTCCAGGACAACTGACTGAGGACTTCAAGGGGTTTGTCCAACAGGAGGAGCCCATGGTAAGGGCAGATTCAGTCCCCACATCTGGTCAATGCCTTGTGCCCACAGCATGGAACATCACTCTGTAGACTGCAGATAGGGAGAGGCATTTGAGACAATGTTCCACCCACTCAGCTACACAGCTGCTTTGTAAACATGCTGTAACCTCAGTTTCTTTCTTTCTTTAAAAAAAAATCAGTTTCAAGATTATCCCAGATGTTTTTGCAGGATAACAGCATCAGCCCATTTTTATTTGCCATTTCCAAGAGAGGGTGCTCAGTCCCCAGGGACAAGTTGGCCAGGTTGCTTTTTAATCCTGCATTCCTTCTGAAAGATTCTGAAGCTGAGCTTAGACAGTTCCTGGAGGGCAAGGAAGTCCCACAGAGAGGGGAGTGGTTTTACAAACATCTCTCTCTCTGTGTCTCCAGGTAGGAGGTAAGGACAATGGTAAGATGACCAAGATGGTCAAGGGACAGGAAACCAAGTCTGATGAGGAATGGATAAGGAAGTTTGGGTTGTTTAGCACGGAGAAGAGAAGATGGAGAGGTGACTTGATAGTCATCTTCAAATACCTGAAGATCCATCACATGGAAGAAGGAACAAGCTTATTTTCTCTTGCTATGGAAGGAAGAACCCGAACCTACGGATTTGAGTGACAAGAAAGGAGATGCTGACTGAACATCAGGAAGAACTTTCTTAAAGTAAGAAAGGCTCCCTCAGGAGATGGTGGACTCTCCTTCCTTGGAGGTTTTTCCGCAGAGGTTGGATGGTCATCTGTGACAGATTCTTTCACTGTAATTCTTGCCTTGCAGGGGGTTGGACTAAATGACCCTCAGGGTCCCTTCCAGCTCTACAAGTCTCACATTCTAGGATTCTGTGAAATGAAATGAAATATCAACTGTTCCTCAAGCACTTCACCAATTACTTACAATACACACACACACACACACACACACACACACACACACTGGCCATTGACTATCCCACCAGTTGAGAGTCTTCCATTGGCCTGTTGCATCATCAACATGTGGCTCACTGCTTGCTTCTCTTTTGAGAGATCTTCTTGGACCATTTTTGCAGCTGGGCCATTTGACAGCCAGGGAGAGATAAACATCTTCAGACAGGAACCTGCTTTGTCTTGTTTCTGTTTGTGTTCCTGTTAGGAACTCTGTCACGTCTCTGATAAAAAGTTTTCGCAACTGCTCTCCAAAGTGTTTAGACGGTGGTGCCTTGAAAATTGATGACAGCTTCCTTCTCTTTGTTTGGTTATTACGGAAAGCTCCGATAGTGGGTTATCACGGCAGAAAGAGGTCTGCAATTTGGTGCCTAATGCACTGCGCACACACAAACACACAGTTTCCCTGCTCAGATGTATTATAAGTGGATACATCAGAGCCACAAAGCAAGAGAGCAGATTATTTCTCACATGGTAATGAGGGCAAAACGAAAGTGGCAACCTCGGGATTTCTCTCCAGGAAAATGATAGGGGTGTGATCCGCGATGAGAGCCTTTCTCCTCAGAGAGTTTATAAATGTCATTCCCTGTTCTATTTGCAGAGCAGAGCAGAAGGCAATTAACTTCCAGTTGTCCTTGGATATCTCCTTTGGAAGTCGCCTTCCTTTCCCTTGGAAGCGTCAAGTACCAGATTCGGTGTTTCCAAATGAGGAGCCCACACAGTTAAATTTCCTTCGCGAGACCCCATTTCTCCCTAGAACTCTGCATGGCTCTGCCCCAGCTGCAATTAAATGCTGGATGTCGTGGGGAAAGGGATCTCCCCAAAGTGGAGCTTTGTGATTTTCAGTTTGTTTTTTCAGAACGGGTGGATGGACACCGAGTGCGAGGTTGTGTCAAGCAGTTGGGGCCGCAATTGCTTCCATGGGCTGAGGCGGCAGCAGGGCGAGGGGTGAACTGGTGGGACCTGGAGACGTCAAAGCACTTTATGTCTTGGCAGAGAGCCTGGTTGCTTTGAAGAAGAAAAGAAGAGTTTGGATTTGATATCCCGCCTTTCACTCCCTTTAAGGAGTCTCAAAGCGGCTAACATTCTCCTTTCCCTTCGTGCCCCACAACAAACACTCTGTGAGGTGAGTGGGGCTGAGAGACTTCAGAGAAGTGTGACTGGCCCAAGGTCACCCAGCAGCTGCATGTGGAGGAGCAGGGAAGCGAACCCGGTTCACCAGATTACGAGTCCACCGCTCTTAACCACTACACCACACTGGCTCTCAAGGGAGCAGGGGGTGGGGGAGAGATCTGCGAAGAAAGAAAATCCAGAGGACCTTGGGTGATGGCAGATCAGAAGATGGAGGAAACTTGTTTTCTGCTGCTCCAGGGTGGAAGACCTGAGCCAATGGATTCAAATTCATAAATCATGGAATTATGGAGTTGGAAAGGCCTCCCAAAGGGAATCTAGCCCAACCCTCTGCAATGCAGGAATCACAGCTACAGATTCCCTGACAGGTGTTTGAAAGCCTCCAGTGGAGGAGAGTCCAACACCTTCTAAGGTCCTCCTCTGTAGTCTCCCCTTGTTCCCTATAGTAGAGATAAAATCATAGAACTGTATTATTATTATTATTATTATTATTATTATTATTATTATTATTATTA
>JAXCMG010000059.1:163541-304627 GCA_034642415.1 Podarcis siculus
TATTATTATTATTATTATTATTATTATTATTATTATTATTATTATTATTATTATTTCAGTTTATACACTACCCTATTCCCGGAGGTCTCAGGGCAGTTCACAAACAAGACTACAACATATCAAATCAAATCAAAAACAATAACCCAATAACCCCCCCCCCAAAGAACCACCAAAAGAGTTTTGGGTGTCAGTAAGATCAACCAAAGGCCTGGTTAAAAAGGAACATTTTTGCCTGGTGTCTTGGAAGGGTCCCCAAGGGTCATCTAGCCAACCCTTGAAGTGCAGGACTCACAGCCACACAACCCACCCCCCACCCCCGTTTAAGATCAAAAGGACCCAAGAGCCAATGCAGGCACCACTGCTAAATGTGAGCCCCCCAAACTACTGCTCTCTGAGGGCCTCTTGCTCCTGCCCCACTTCAGCTGCCAGGGGAGACCCCCAGAGCAGGCTTTTGTCTTTTCTTGTGCTACTTAAGGTGTGGAGAGGGCCTGGGGGATCTTTTCCCCAACCTGAGGGTCCTGGGGGCCTTCCTGTAGAAGCCTGCATTGTCAGCATCTCTCCTGACTGATGGATTGAGTCTCCTGACCCATCGCTTCCCCACAATAGCTGCTCCCAAAGGAGCTGAGAGAAAACGTTTGAAAACATCGAAATGCAAAGCATTGGAAATACAACCATGCAAGATACAGAGCATGTCAGCAAATTCAAAAATGATAGAGATCAACAATTTGGGCAAAGACAGAATAAATTCTGTATCACAAAAAAAATATCCAATCTAGGCTTAAGTACATAAGTACAAAGCAAAATGAACATTAACTGACAATAAAGTTTCTGGCCTGGTCTTGTGGTCCTCCGAGGAACCTGGCTTGAATGCTGTAGTGAACTCTGAAAAGGCTCAGCAACTTCGACCGGCTCAAAGAGCTGCAGCCAGATTGCTGAGCTGGGCTGGTTCCATGGGACAGTCGAGTCCCTTGTTGCAGGATCTCCACCGGCTGCCGGTCTGTTTCCAGGAACAATTCAAAGTACTGGTTCTCAGCTACAAAGCCCAACATGGCTCAGGCTCCAAGCTATCTGAAAGATGCTTTCCCCTCCTGTGAAACTGCCTGAGCTGCGAGATCTCCAGGGGAGGCCCATCTCACAGACCCGCTTGGTGGGGACATGAGAGAGGGCCTTCTCGGTGATGTCTGATCCCAGACAACTTTGGAACTCCCTTCCCAGGGAAGTTATACTGGCTCCCTCCTTGTTGTCCTTCTGCCAGAAGGTGCTGTGCTGTTTGAATTGTAATTATCTGCCTGTTTTTCATAGCTTATATTTGAACTGGCCCTGTCTTTCATTCAGTGATCTGTAGCTGACTAGCAGGTTGGCCAATGAGCACCTGGCGCCCAGGTGTGATAGCACAGGCAGGTGCTCTGGTGCCTATGACCAGGAATGAAGGGACTGTGCTGAGGTCCCAGCTGCCCATCACACCTGCAGCAGAAGAGCTTCCTGCCACCATCAGATACAACCCCCACGTGAGATGATTCCAGATTTAGTGAGTTTCATTGGCACCTTCACTGGACTCTTTGGGCACCTGCTAAAAACATTCTCCTTTAGACAAGCCTGCTCAAGGGCTTAGAAAGCTAATGAAAGTTTTGAATTGCGTTTAGCCTATTGTTATTTTAAATTTTTGAAAGCTTTTCTTTTTACAAACAAGTGGGGTATAAATTTTATGAAATGAATAATTGAACACAACACAAGCTATTTTTAAAACTCCATTCTGAGTGCAACCCATTTTGCTGCCAGACATTTTGAAAATTTGGGTTACTTTTCTGCCCAAACCCCAGGTGCTTCTGGCCTCCTCCCTTAGGAGCAGAACTCCAGTCCTCAATCACTCTGAAAACGGATCAGGCAAATTCATGGAGGAGGAGAGGGCGATGGAGGGCTGCTAGCCAGGATGGCTGGGCTCTGTCTCCACGACTGAAGGTGGTGATGCTCCTGCACACCAGGTGTAGGAGACCCCAGGAAGGAGAGGGCTGTCATGCTTGGATCCTGCTTGTGGGCTTCCCAAGAGGGCCACCCTGAGAACAGGAGGCTGAACTTAGATGGGTCCTTCAGCTTGTCTTATGTTCTTAGAAGACTTTTCTGGAGAGTGCCTGGTACTGGAAGATGAAGTCGGTGTGGATCAGGACCCTCCTCTCTCTCTCTCTCTCTCTCTCTCTCTCTCTCTCTCTCTCTCTCTCCATCCCCTCCGCCTTCCAGCTCAGCCCGCAACTCCTTCAAAACAACTTCCTTCTTCCTGCAATTCACAAGAGTCCTGGAACTTAATTATGGCTCTAATATGCCCGCTAATGAATGTGAGCATAATTATGTCATGGAGTGATTTCAGGGGTATTTCGTACTAATGTTAATCACTTCCATTTAATGTGTACACTGGTTAATGAAAACACCGTGGGCTCCAGGCAGATGGCCTGAACCTCACAGGAGCCTGAGGCCAGTTCTGGACAGCTTCTTTCAAGGGGCAGCGAGTTCTGAGGCTGGGCACTAATCCAGGGAATGGGGCCAGGAAGCTCCGAGGGTGAGCCAGGCTGCATCCGGTGGCAGGAGCAAGGCTGCCCTGGTGGACTCCTGCCTGCTTCCTCTGGTCAATGGCTCCAGCAGAAGCCCACAGCCCCCCAGGGAGACGGCTGCTCTTCCCTGGGCCAGCTTCACTTGGGTATCTGGAAGGGAACTCCCAGAATCTGATATGTTCATAGTAGGAGATGAAGTCATTTCCATTGGAGGCTGACAACAAGGAGGAAGAGCCATAGCTCAGAGGTAGAGCATCTGCCTTGTGTGTGGAAGGTCCCAAGTTCCACCCCCAGTGGCATCTCCAGGTAGATCTGGGACAGATCCTTGCCTGAAACCCTGGAAATCCACCACCTGCCAGTGGGGACAGTAGGGAGTGAGATGGACCTACGAGTCTGAGTCAGTATAAAAGAGCTTCCGATGTTCTGATGAGCCACCTCAACTGCCTCTTTGCAGTCACTGAGGTGACAAAGGCAGAGGAGAAGGGCAGCCGGAGAGAGTTTGCTGCAGAAATCACAAGAGTCCAGAGATGAGGCAAATCACAGAATGCTAGGAGGAGACCCCAGGGGTCTTCTAACCCAACCCCCTGCAACGCAGGAATCACAACTAAAGAAGCCTGATGGATGGTCACCCAGCCTCTGTCCAAAAAGCTCCAGGGAAGGGGAGTCCCCCAACTTCCAAGGAAGCCCCTTCCACTGTCCAACAGCTCTTACCACCAGAAAGTTCTTCCTATTCTTGAGTTGGAATCTCCTTTCCTGTCATTTGAACCCATTGATTTGGCTCCTCCCCTCTGGAGTCTGAGAAAACAAGCTTGCTCCACCTTCTGTCTGACAGCTCTTCAGACATTTCAAGGTGGATAGCCTCTCAGTTGCCTCTTCTCCTGGCTAATCATGTCCAGTCCCCTCATTCCTCATAAGGCTTGCTTTCCAGATCCTCCAATGTGGCTTCCAGCAACTGGCATTCAGAAGTATCACTGCCTCCAGCTGTGGAGACAGAGCAGAGCCCTCGTGTCTAGTAGCCATCAATTGTCCATGATTTATCAAATCCTCTTTTTAAGCCATCTAAGTTGGTGGCCTAGTGATGTATGGAAGTGAGAGCTGGACCATAAAGAAGGCTGATCACCAAAGAACTGATGCTTTTGAATTATGGTGCTGGAGGAGACTCTTGAGAGTCCCATGGACTGCAAGAAGATCAAACCTCTCCATTCTGAAGGAAATCAGCCCTGAGTGCTCACTGGAAGGACAGATCCTGAAGCTGAGACTCCAATACTTTGGCCACCTCATGAGAAGAGAAGACCCTGATGTTGGGAAAGATGGAGGGCACAAGGAGAAGGGGATGATAGAGGACGAGATGGTTGGATAGTGTTCTCGAAGCTACCAGCATGAGTTTGACCCAACTGCGGGAGGCAGTGGAAGACAGAAGTGCCTGGCATGCTCTAGTCCAAGGGGTCACGAAGAGTCGGACATGACTAAACAACTAAACAACAACAACAAGTTGGTGGCCACCACTGCCTCCTGCAAGGGTGAGTTCCATAGTTTGACCAAGGTAGCCCGTTACCATCTTCCTCTGCATGCATGAGGCAAAGAGGAAGGAGACGTCCTATGAGGAGAAGCAAAGGAGGAGGTTTGGTTGGGGGAGGGGGTCAAGCAGGTGAGCCAGGCAATGAGCCCCTGCAGACTCGCAGCAGGAGCTGGGCTAATAGGAGGCCACAGAATTTGCAGCCTCCGGGTGAAAATGGCAGCGCTGCCTCCTCAGCCCCTTTCCCTCCCCCCACATTCACTCGCAAACAACTCCTGCAGCCAGAAAGATGACATTTCTCCCCATGCAGAATCTGTCTCAAGGCAAGATCTCACTGCTGGAAGGGAATATTGATTAGGGAAGTTTTTCAGAGCTCAATACAAACAGCTACTGTTATGAAAATTATAGCTTGGGGGTGCTTTGCTGTAAATTGCAAAAGTCTTGAGATGTGCTCCTGTTTCCAACCCCTCAGATACTTTAGGAAAGTCCAAAGTCTCCACTGAGAAAAATAATGAATTGAGCAATATGTTAATTCATCCAAAATATATTTGTCCAAGAAGCAACTCTCTTTGACCCTCTGAGCCAAGGAGCAGAATTCAAAATTATTTCCCACTGGTGGGCTTGGGAAGGGACCCCCATGGAGCCTACTGGGTTTTCTGTTAGAGGATCTTGGCCCCTATGAGTTGGAGAGTCGAGATGCTGATGGGATGTGACCCCACAGGCCAGGCCAGAACCAGGGACAGCTCTTCATGCAGTTTGACAAACACACAGGCCTCTTCTTGCCTTGTCTGGCCATTCCTCCTCTCGGGGTGGTCTTAATCTTTGCCTCCTGGTTGACCCTTCCTCCTTCGCTGGTGCCTGGGATTCCCGCTCTCTGGTGTCCCAGCTCTGCTTCCAACTTGCTTTGCCTCCTGGTTGACAAGGTGTGCCTTGAAGCAGCAAGCATCTCTCTTGAAAAATGTAATTTCTGGTGTCAAGCTTGATATCTGATCCTCACATGAAGATCCACCATGCTCTGCCTCTTCTGAGACATTGTGGGAAGACTGAGGATGGAACCATGAGTGAGAATAGGGGACTGGACCATCTTTTCCCATTGCCCATCCCAAGATATTTGGCAGCAGAACAGCCTCCCTCAGAAGGTGGTGGATTCTCCTTCATTGGAGGTTTTCAAGCAGATGGTTGGAGGGCCATCTGCCAGGGGTTCTTCAGCCATGATTCCTGCATTGCAGGAGCTTGGAATGATGATCTTGGGGGTCTCTTCCAGATCTGCAATTCTATTATTCTATCATACTGCCCCTCACACGAGTGTTTAAGGTGTTGCTGTACCTTTACCTGCTCTTCTAATAATAGCATTCGAGTTGCTGTCCCTTGAATTAGTTGCACCAGGCCCTGAGATCTTAGAATGAAGGCTGGGCTAAAAAGGTTCTTAATATATAGATACCTACATGGAGCCTTCATGGTCAGGGGCAGTTTATCACTGAGTAACAGGTGTGTGAGAGAGAAAGAGGGGTGAAGGAGAAAGAGAGAGAGAGAGAAAGAGGGAGAGAGGAGTTATTGCTTTCAAGCCCTCATTCTGAGGTTGCCACTGGGTCCTTTGACTTTGGAAATCTCAAAATGTCAGCATTATTTTTAGAAGTGTACAGATTCTTTAACATTGGAAATCTTTTAAGCGTCTTCATGGAAAGCTAGCGAAAGCCTCTGGGCATCAAAGTTCTTGGGTGTGATTTGCTGGCAGCTTCATTGGATCTCGCTGTGGGGCAAGGCATTCCCCCTCTCCCCACCCCTGCCCCAAATTGCCCCCTGAGTAAGAGGTCTGGTGGTGCCACAAAATAAACAGACAACCGCCTGAGCCTGGAGACCCGCCCCCCCCGCTTCTCCTCCAGAGGCAGCTGGGAGGCTGTGAAAGCACCAGAAAGCAGGACCTGAATTCAAAGAACCATAGAAATGTAGAGTTGGAAGGGATCCTGACGGTCATCTAGTCCCACCTCCTTCAATGCAGGAATCACAATAATTCCAATCTCTGCTTCAATATCTACCATAAAAGAAAGTCCCTCCAAAGCAGTCTGTTCCACCATCAAACTGCTCTTATTGCCTGGAATTTCTTCCGAATGTTGAGTTGGAAACTCCTTTCTTGTCATTTGAATCCATCAGTTTGGATCCTCCTCTCTGGAGCAGCTGAAAACAAGCTTGATCCACCTTCCATGTGACAGCCCTTCGGATACTTGGAGATGCTTCTCCTGCCTGGGTCAGACTAAGCTGCAGAGTTTGCCAGCCTTTGCCTCCAGCCCCTGGTCTCTCCCAAGCAGGGCCGGGGGGGGGGGGCAAGGGCTGCTTCGCTGCTCTTTGTCCCCAGTGTGGGGAAACCCAGAGAAATGGGATCACTCCAGCTCTCCCTTCATCAACCCACCCAAGGGGAACTGTGACAAGTTGGAGCTGCTGCTTTTGCCAGGCTGATTCATGTGAACTGCAGAAAGGACTGAAGATTTGGGGCATTGCAAAGGTGACCAAGAAAGGAGTATCTGAGGTTGCCAAGATGTTGCAGTGGAGGACCTCAGTGTCCAGGCAAACTTTCTCTGGGCCATCTGTTCTGTGCCCTAACCACTAGGGGGAGCTGCTGATTCATTGATGTGGAAGATGCTTTTTCCTGGCGATTGTGAGCAACATGGAAATGAGGTGAAACGTAGGAATCTCTGGTCAGGCAACCTGAGTTTGGGTAGCCTTTGTAGAATCTCATTCCAGAAAATGTGGTGACTTTACTCCCTTGTTACCAACTGCTCATGGTATCTCCTCCCTGAACATAGAGCCATCTACTCTAAGCCCCGCAGTGCAGGAACATTGCATGGACAAAATGACCCCCCCCCTCCAAATCCTTCCTTAAAAACCACCTCTTCTATACAATCTTTGGCTTGTGAATCCTTGTTCCCCACAAGCCTTTGTAATGGCATTTGGCCAAATCTTCTGCAGAGCACCATGGACATATCCACTATGGTGCTGGGAAAGTCATTGTTGCTGTTCATGGTGGGGTCAATTTGAATCCAACTTGGTGGAATCCCTTGGGTTGCTGTGTGAGCCTTTTGCAATTCCTGCCCCTCCCGTCGCTTCCAGCTACACGAGTTGTGCTGACCCACTTTGCAAACATCAGGGTAGCAAGGCTTCCTTGCGAATGGAACTAGTCAGAGCCCCCCTCCCTTTGGAGAGGCACACTCCGTTTTATTTCCTGGCAGTTTCAGGAAAGGAATCTTCCTCTTTCCCACAGAGAGCCTTACAAGATCCAGAAACTCAGTGACAGGTTTTGCGGGAAAATCACAGAGCAGCTCAGCAGACACTGTAATTATGGAGATTAATACCCTTCCTAATTAAAGATACATGGCAGCCACAATTATTGTGCTTTTATCTAGAGAGAGCGACATTAATGTTTGCGGCAAGCCATAAGTAGGCCAAAAGGTAATTGCAATTTCAAGAGGGTTCTCTGGAGTTGAGCGAAAAACCATCTCTAGGCTTTTTTTCTACTGGCACCAGAAGCGGCAGCAGGAGTCTCTCTCTCTCTCTCTCTCTCTCTCTCTCTCTCTCTCTCTCCTGGCTGATCCTGGAAAGACATGGCAGCAGCCCAAGGCAGCGCCAGAGAGATTGATGAAAGGTTGACCCCTTCAACGTGGCCTCTCGGGGCCGGTGGTGGGTCCACACTGTTGCTGCTCCTACTCAGGGCCAGGTTCAAGGTGCCCAGGTCTGGAGGGGGGTGGGCAAGGCAGCTGTGAAAAGATGCCTCCATATGGCCAACGTGGAGCCTCTCCATCCTGGCTAAGGGCCCCGTGGCAAACGCCTCAAGTGGCTCCCTCCACGTGGTCTCCAATGGGCAGACCCCCCAGGAGCAGAGACAATTGTATTAGACCAGCCCAGGCTATTGGTCTGTCCAGTTCAGCACTGGCTGCTCTGACTGGCAGCCGCTCTGGCGAGGGGCCCTCCTGGCTTTGCCTGGGACGGATCCTGGAGCCTTCTGCATGCAGAATGGGTGCCAGACTGCTGAGCTTCAGCTCTTGCCCTGTGGTTCTAGATACTTGTGCATCGATATTTATGTATTGATGCTGAAATTTGTGTTCTGTGTTGTAAACCTCCCTGTGGTCTTTTGATGAAGGGCAGTATATAAATTTAATAAGGGAAAATGAAAAATGAATGAAATTCTAGCGTGTCATCAAGGAGTGGGAAGGGGAGGGGGAAGAGCCCCAGTGCTTTTCAGGCCCTCAAATAAGTCAATAAAACTCATTTAAAGCTCTCCTGTTAGGCAAACGTGATCTCGTGTCCCAAGAGCTGAAGGCAATTGCAAAGCAATTCATATTTGAATGCAGATTCAATTTTGTTTGCTTAATGTGACGATGACGGGGAATTTTCATTCTCCTTTGCTGGAAAACACACAGGGCAGGTTGGGGCTGCAAATGCACTTAACTTGCCGTGGTGGAAAGAGGTAAATGGCACCAAATGCTGCATTAATTAATATCCAACCCTCTTCAGGGGCCTCCCTGCCGCCATGGAATGAGGGGCGCAGAGCAGGAGCAGAGGAGAGTTTTCGCAGGGAAGTTCTCTTTAGGCCAACCAGATGCCTCTATTGGGAAATCCACAAGCAGGATTTGAGTTTCCAGCAACTGGGGGCCTATCCACCCCCCCCCCCCCGTTTTGTGGGGTGTGGTACATAGGTAGCAGTAAAGTACAACATTCCTTGTTTGCCTAGAGTGGACATACAAGGGGATGTTTGGTCCAGCCAGTCGGAACTTCCTGTTTCCTCCTGAGCTGGGACATACTTCCTCTTGCATGTGACTAGAGGCGGGCGTGACCTTACCTGTGCAGGTAACCAAAGCACAAGGCACACAGCAGACTCTCTCTTCCATCTTCCTTTCGTTGTGTGAACTGCAGTGAGTGCCAGTCTGTAGTCACTGGGATTAACCCCCCCACCCCCATATGGGGTAGATCCTCATGTACATATTTGTAACTAAGTCTGCCTTCAGGGATCCAGCTATGAATAGAATGTGAGTAAACTACTTTTATATACTTTACACAAGATTGTGGTGTGTTTATTCTTTTAACAGGGATATAAGGGAACTTACCAGATCACTAATACTGAGAGGCTTACACAAGCCTGCAACCAGCTATGCGCTGTGTGTTTAAAAGGGGAATGAAAAACTCTGCTAAGTTATAGAACTTGCAAGCACAAGTTAGGAAGGATATTAATAAACAATATATCCTCTCCTGCCTCCCTGAACATTCCGACACATTTGCCTCTAGGGAAACCCAATCTTGAGCACTGAATTGGAACAAATGGCAACTGGGTTTTCCAAAGATTGCTGTTTGTTCTGATTTATCACTAAAGAGCAGGTTTCCTGGGGGGAAACAGCAGGAGAAAGGCAAAATCGCTTGGACCCAGGCTTTGTAGGCATGGGCCAAACAGAAGTGTGCACAGCCCTGATATTCAGAAGAATTGCTGCCTCCAGTGAGTAGCCATTGAGAGCCTTTTCCTCCTCCATGAATTTGCCTGATCCTCTTTGAAAGCCATCCAGGTTGGTAGCCATCTCTGGGTGAAGAAGGGCTTGTTCTTCCAGCATTCAGCTTCGTTGGATGCCCCTGTGTTCTCGTGTTAGGAGAGAGGGAGAGACGCTTTCCCCCACCCTCTTTCTCCAGGCCAGGCATCATTTTAGACCATGCCACCACTACGGTGGAGGAGATGGGCCGTGGGCCTGATCCTGCAGACTCTTCTTAGGTTCTTACACATTCTTGTGTTCTCCTCCTGGCACATGCAGAGGAGCAGCCCATCCACACAAGGTGGTCTTTTCCTGGGTGGTCTCAGTCAGGCGCATGCCAGGGCTTCCTCATGCGGCACAGGAAAATCCACGTGGCAAATGTGCTGGGATTGGGGCCGGGCTCTCCCTGGCCAATTTGCTCCCTTGTTCCTTCCCATCATTGTCAGGCTGACACTTGCCCTGTGTCGCTGTCCTTTCCCATCACAGTCACTGTCATCCAAATGTGGCACTCCAGTTCTAATGCTCCATAAATCCATACAGAGTGCTGCTTTCTGTTTCAGCTCCCTGCCCCCTTACCCTGGGCTTGAAATGGGGGAGAACTGTCCCCATTTACCTCCTCCTTCCAAAAGCCTTTGCAGTCACAATGATCCCCCCCCCCGAGTGAGAGAATGGTTTGTCCCTTTCGTTGGCAAACCCTGATTCAAAGCCACCAGCCTCTCTCTCTGGCAATAAAACGTCCTGATTGGGGTGGTGGTGTCCTTTTGCTAGCTGTGTCCCATGGGATGGGGACAGTGTGCATGGCATGAGGGGGCGTGTTGAGAAAGGCAGGTCTGGGGGCTGTTGAGGGAACAGTTAAGGTACAAACCTCTCTGTGCTTAGGAAGGCAGTTGGAGAGGAATCCTGGGTGAATATATTACCCATACAAAAACAGGCGATTCTGGCAAAATGGGACAAAGACTTCCCTGGGGGACACAGAGAGGATGGAGCTGTGCTTTGCATTAAGATGTCTTTCTTCCAGAGGAAAAGCAGCAACTGACAGCACACACACACACACACACACACACACACACACACACACACACACACACCGCTTGTGGAAAATGGGTCACCAGAGCTGACTCACTGGCCAGAAAAGAAGCCAAGCTTCCGCCTGCCTCGTCATCTGGATTTGTGGTGACTTAAAATGACACAAGCCATTCTGAGGATGAGGAAGACATGAAGGAAAAGGGCGAGGAGGAAGTGAAGTGAAAGCAAAGCCCCCAATGGACGCCAGGCTAGTTGTCAAGGCTGCCCAACAGAGGCTTGTGGGCATCTCCTTCTCTCCTGGACTGGCTCCACCCCACTTTTCAGGAGCCACTTGGGGGCAGGAGGCTGGTGGAGCAGGTCAGGGCATTTGTGGCACCACAGCCTGGGCATTTCCATTCAGAGCTCAGAGAAAACCTTGTTCAAATATATAAAAGGATGTCACATAGAGGAGGGAGAAAGGTTGTTTTCTGCTGCTCCAGAGAAGCGGACACGGAGCAATGGATCCAAACTGCAGGAAAGAAGATTCCACCTAAACATTAGGAAGAACTTCCTGACAGTAAGAGCTGTTCGACAGTGGAATTTGCTGCCAAGGAGTGTGGTGGAGTCTCCTTCTTTGGAGGTCTTTAAGCAGAGGCTTGACAACCATATGTCAGGAGTGCTCTGATGGTGTTTCCTGCTTGGCAGGGGGTTGGACTCGATGGCCCTTGTGGTGTCTTCCAACTCTATGATTCTATGATTCTATGAAAACCTGCATGGACCTTTAAAAATACCCCAGCAGAATAAAAAATCTCTGCATAACACCAAAAAATGCAGCAACGTTTAATGACTGCTGAGGGCATTGCAATGTCTGCCTGTCTGCTACCAGGCTAGGTCCAAGTTGGTGCAGAAAACCCTCTACAGCCTGGGACTGGAATAGCTCAAAGACGGCCTCATCCCCTGCTGACCCAACCAGTCACTGTGTTCTACGATTCCTGCATTGCATGGAGCAGGCAAAGGCCTTGTTCATGGGAGGGGAGGTTGTTGCCTTTGCCTGCCCCTCTTTGTTAAGGGGATCCCATTAAAGGGATCTGGGGGTATGGAACCTGTCCGAAGCCTGGGCATGGGCTAGGGCTGTGCCACGACCCCACTGGGGACCCTGGGGGTGCTCTTAATTGATGTATATCACAGGGCTCCCCCTACCGATGGTTGACCCTTAAGAGACTTCCTGCGGATGTGCAGGAGTCAGGATATACTCTGGTTTCACCCAGTGCCTAAGCCAAACCACTCACATCTGTAACCAATAAAGTTGTGGCCTAATTTATTCCATTAACCCAAAATATTTGTGTCCGTGTGTTTATTATCTAAGGGAACTGCGGGGCCCTGGGCCAGATAATATTTCAGACAGGTGACCTCTTCAGCCGTGGTTTTATGAGCCGATCCATCAAGGCAGCACAAATGGACCATCTGACTCTTCCTCTGTGACGACAGTTGCTGTGTCCCACTTCACAGTCTTTTGGTTTGCTTGTTCTTAAGGGTAATGGGATTATTCTATAGAAATAACTCTAAATAGGTAATAATGACTCCCAGTGTTGATGGGGCTGGAACGGGGTTCCATTCAGTGTGCCAAATATCTGAAGCTCTTCGGATTATCCCCTCCACTCCCTCAGAATTTTCGGCTTCCCAAATCCTATTTGCATTCATGGAAAACGCCAAGCACTTCTCAGCTTCAAAAAAGAAATACCCCAGGGAGGAAACAAAGAGGCCGGGATTAGCAGGATCAGTGCGCCCTCCATTCTCCTCTTCCGCTCCTCTGACAAAACTCCAGCTTTTGGGATGATGCTGGGAGAGAGGCGAGTGGGACCTTTTCGTCAGCCAAAGTACATCCAGCTCACGAGGGACGGAGGGAGGGGAGGAGGAGGCTGCCTGCTCACTTCGCCACTTGACAGAAGTTGGTCTCCCTGCGTGAGTGGGAATTTGCCAGGATAAAGAAAGGGCGAGGAGGAAGAACCCTTGCCCACCCCCGTGGGCACACTCTCCCTCCCGGGTGACTCTGAATGAGAGTATGTTTAACAAACTTGAGTTAGGCAATACAGACTCTGAGATTGCTGCCATCAGTTATCAATCAGGACAAGAAGGAAATGGTTTTATTGAGGACTCTTGTCCCCCAGGAAAACGGCTCTTTAGCACTCAGGGCTTCTCCACGCTCCCCTTTCCTCTGCTCTTTCCAGGCATGACGCACACCGTGTCTGAGTGTGAGAATGCTGAGGGTGGCAGGAGAGGGTATATGATGGCCTGGGAATCCGATTCAGAGGCTGAACCGGAGGAATCCCAGCCTGCACAGGAGTCCCCGCCTCCAGGGCCGGCTGAACTGGGGCAAGGCCTTGATTCTGAAGTGCCTGCATCTGTGCCGGATCCTCAGGAGCAGGCACCAGGTGAATCCACTCTGGCTCTGGAGGTGGTTGAGGACTCAGTGCCTGCAGGTGAGTCTCCCCCTGGGTCCAGTAACCCTTCAGCCTCTCCTGAACTGCAGAGGCTCAGGGCAGAGAGGCGAAGGGAACTGGTTTCTCCCAGGAGGAGTGCTCGCCTTAAGGCCAGGAGAGGCGGGTCTCCTGGGGGCCGGGACTGCCCCTGGCCTCAGAGAAGATAAAGGCCAGTCAGCCCGGTCCCAGGTTGCAGGAGCAACGTCGTTGAGTACCTGCTCTTGCCTGGACCCAGACCTGACCTTCCAGTGTTCCTGTCCCCGCCCGGCTTCCTGCTTCGGACCTCGCCTCACTCCTTGTGAACTGTTTCCAGACCAGTGACCCAGGACCAGACTTTGACTACGCCAATGGTAACCTTCCCCCCGGGACCAGCACAGGGTATATTGATTATTAATATCCTTGCACTAGCAAGTTCCTTCACTTAGCAGAGTGTATTCCCCTTCTTACGCAGCAGAAAACTGGTTGCAGACTAATGTGAGCCTCTTAAGACAATAAGCAATTCAATCTGGCTTGTCCAGACTGAGATATGTTCTAATATTCCTGGTAAGACCCCTTTGATCCCTCCTAAAAGAATAAAGACACCACAGTCTTATTCATACGTAACAAAAAGTAGTTTTACTCATGATCAGGCAGAGCACACTGTGATCCCTGAAGGCAGGCTTTAGGCTTAAAGTTACAAACATGTACAAACAGGTTACCCTAGTTACTCTACTTATCTCCCGCTTGGACTACTGCAATGCGCTCTACGTGGGGCTACCTTTGAAGGTGACCTGGAAACTACAACTAATCCAGAATGTGGCAGCTAGACTGGTGACTGGGAGCGGCTGCCGAGACCACATAACACCGGTCTTGAAAGTCCTACACTGGCTCCCAGTACATTTCCAGGCACAATTCAAAGTGTTGGTGCTGAACTTTAAAGCCCTAAATGGCCTCGGTCCAGTATATCTGAAGGAGTGGCTCCACCCCCATTGTTCTGCCTGGACACTGAGGTCCAGCACCGAGGGCCTTCTGGCAGTTCCCTCCCTGCGAGAAGCCAAGTTACAGGGAACCAGGCAGAGTGGCGCCCTCCCTGTGGAATGCCCTCCCACCAGATGTCAAAGAGAAGAACAACTACCAGACTTTTATAAGACATCTAAAGGCAGCCCTGTTTAGGGAAGCTTTTAATGTTTGATGGACTATTGTATTTTAATATTTTGTTGGAAGCCGCCCAGATTGGCTGGGGAAACCCAGCCAGATCAGCAGGGTATAAATAACAACTTTTGTGTCACGCCCACCCACCAGTCCCATGCAAGAGGAAGGATGCTCCAGGCCAGGAGGAACAGGAAGTTTCAACTGGCTGGACCAAACATTCCCTCGCATGTCCACTCTAGCAAAACAAGGAATGTTGTACTTGACTGCTCCCAGTGGATTATTTCCCACACTGAGCACACCCCTGCCTTTTTATTTAAAACCTGCTTACTAAAGCTCCATTGGAGCAAAGGTCAGGCAGCAGGAAAACCGAATGGACATTTACTCTGATTGAATGCTAAGAGCGGGTTTTCGCTGGGAAAGTTCAGGGCATAAAGTAAAACAAGAATTGCTTGGACATGGAGCTTTTGAGCATGGACTTGTGCCTGGAAAGAGCAAAGGCAAAGTGTGGAGAAGTCCTCAGTCAGAGCAAAGGGCAATTCAGCTTTGCTCCAGATTGTTGTTTGCTCTGATTTCCTGGGAAAGGAGCACAGTCAGGAGGAAACCGCTTGGACCCATCGTGCGTTCTAGGTGTGGCCCCGTGTGGGACAAGCAGAAGTGTGGGCAAGCCCTTCCTGAATCATTTTTAAGCCGCTTTTCCTCCCCCCAACTCTGTGCCCCCCTTTTGCCCCCTTGTCTCTCGTTTGCTCCCTTCTCATCCTTACTGTGGCCAAAGAGATTCCTTGTAAGTAAGCTTCAGCTCCCCAGAAAATGGGATTTAAAATGGCACTAACACCCCCTCCCAAACAGCTCAGCAGACTCTGCCTTGTCTCACACGTGGCGGGTCTCACTCTGGATAGGATGTTCTAGCTCTTTCAGCACTCAGTACTGATTAGGCTAAGCATCCCTTTGAAATTAGGGCTTAGTTTCTGCGGGGGGGGGGGAGAGGGGCTGCCTTCCCGCCCCCAACCTCGGGCAAAAGGAGCTCCCTCCCATTTTCTGATGCAGCTTCTCTGGGGCTGAGCTGAGTGCGGCCAGAGTGTTTTTAAGATGCGGTTACATCAAACGAGATAAAGGGCGAGGAGATGAAGACAATTAGCAGCGCTGATCCCACCGCAACTTCCAATTCATTTTCAAATCCAGAAATGTCACTCTCCAAGTGAGGTCGGGTCGTCCTTCTCTCTGCCGCACAGGAGGCGGCTCACTTCCTTTGGTCTCGATTAGCGTTTGGAGGATTACCAAATTCCAGTTACCCATGAGGAGGTGCGGGGGGGGGGGCAGAGATGAAGCCAAGGGAAAAGCAGATCGGGAGAGAGGAGGGAGAGACAACGGCGCTTCCTTCTTAGTCCGACACATCCAGGACACAAAGCGATGGAGACTCAGACGTGGTGCCAAGGTGCTTATGCCCATCTTGGCATAAGCAAGAGAGAGGGAGCGAGGGAGGGAGGAGTGGGCAGCTTGGCCGGGATTCACTGGGCAACAAGAGAAGTTCCCCGCCTCCTTGACCTTAACACTGCTGTGAGTAGGAGGGGTGCATGTGCGTCAGTCACAGAGTCATAGAATTGGAAGGGACACCGAGGGCCATCTAGTCCAACCCCTTGCAATAGAGGAATCACAGCTACAGCATCCCTGGCAGATGACCACTCAACCTTTGCTTACGAAGGGTCCACCCCTTAGGAGCTCTTGCCAGAGGCGGAGCAAGGGGGCAGGGGGGCGGGCTGCCCCGGGTGCCATTCTGAGGGGGTGCCATTGCCACGCTATCCCCGGGGCCAGTTGCCGCATGGGGCACCCCCCTGGGATGCTCACCCTGCCCCCATGGGCCACTAGCCCTGCCCCCAGGTGCACACCATTCCGGGTGCCGGAGCGCCTAGCTCCGCCTCTGCCTGAGGCCAAATCAAGACCGTGTGGAGTTACTCTTAGTCCTATTCCAGTGTGAGACATTCCCTCAGCTCGTCTTTGTTCGAGAATCACCTCTCTCTAATTCTCCTTTCTAGAAAGAAGGGAAGTTATTAGCACCCATTTCAGCTGCTTAGAGCCTGGTGCTGATCACGCCAAGGTTGCAGGCTCAATCCCTGTATGGGACAGCTGTATATTCCTGCATTGCAGGGGGCTGGACTAGATGATCCTCAAGCTCCCTTTCCAACGCTATGATTCTATGATTTATTTACAGTTGTGCTGGGAATCCTTTTCAGACCAGTATGGCTTGTAGTCACACAGCCAGTTGCAGCAAATATGTTGTACGTTGGGTTTCTGTGAAAATCCCTGTTGAAGGGATCATCTTTGGCAGAGTAAACTGGAACTACAAAGACTGTGCCGCTTTTATGACCTCGTATCTCATAACATACGGCACACAGACAAGTGAATATGGTGTCAAAACCCATGTTTGCAAGGTCACAGAACCCCTCTGATACGTTACTGTGATTTATTACTATCTGATTCGGAATCAGCAGACAGACATGGCTTTTCATGCGGCAGTTTATTTCCTAAAATCCTTTAAAAAAAAAAAAACCACAACATTAACTCTAAAAAAAGCTCAACAACCTCAATCCAGAGAAAAGGTCAACAACTGTGGTTGGCCCTTTGGTCGGCCTTCACGGCCCTTCACTTCATCAAATCTGGCCCTCTTTGAAAAACGTTTGGACACCACTAGCAGAAAACATGCACTACAGTCTCATATTGTGCTGCCCCACAACTTTTGTGTCAGATCCACACCATATATTTTAAACACACCCAGAGCACATTTAATGCACATTACTGTGCAAAGCAGAGGACATACCTCTTTGTCCTCCTCCTTTTCTGCGCCCCCAAGAACAGCCTCCATTGTCCTATGCAGGATGCGACTGACCATATCACAGCTGAAATGGGGTCTCATGAGGCTGGAGAGAGAAAGGGAAGGGATTAGATGTTGCCTCCTCCAAGTCTCCCTCGCCCCCTTCTCCCTCCTGCCTGCTCTTGCCCACCTGCAGCTCCCCCTGGAGTTCTGCTCCCCACCCACCCCCTGCAACCCCGCCCACCCCAAAGACCCCAGCTGTAGGGCGGCTGAGGGAGAGGCAGAGGGCAGACGCAAACCCCACACTGCCAGTTCAGGCAGTGTGGAGCCTGCAGGTGCCCAAGCCACCACGTCACTCCCAGGAGAGGCTTGGGCACGCTGCAGGCCCCATGGTAAGTGCCGGCCCCCGCGGTGTGGTGCCCAGTGCCAGCCGTGCTTTGCTACGTTTGTTGACTGAACTAAAAAGTTTTGTGAGCCCTTTTAAAAAAACCTGACACTCAGGGCAGCCTGCACCCCCTGCACCCCCCTTCCTCCGCCACTGGCTCGTCTTGTGTTCTAGGTAGGCTCTTTAAGAGTGGGGGCATATCCACACTGGTGCTTGTTTTTGCAGTTGTACTCACACAGCACCTCAGCTTATTTCAGTCCACATCAACAGTAGGCTGCAAAATAGCAAAATTAAGTTAAAAAAACCCATTCATAAGAAATTCCCATCATGAAAAAAAAGGTTTTAAGTGCTTATGTTTACAATGTTAAGTAAATAAAGCAGAAAATAGCACTTGCAACTTTAGTATCTTATTTTTCCTTCTTTTAACAATTTTAGTGGGGGGGGGGGGGTTTGACAAGAAATTTTCCGCACCAGGTACCACCTGGCTCTTGCCCTCAGAAAGCTCTTTCTAATGTTTATTTGGAAGCTGCTTTCATGCAGTTTGAATCTGCCTCCCCTCCAGAGCAAGAGAAAACAAGCCATGTGATATTTGAAGATGGCCATCATATCTCCTCTTATCCAGGCTAAACATACCCAGCTCCCTCAACCGTTCCTCGCAAGGCTTGGTTTCCAGACTCAGCCCCTGGACCATCTGGGTGGCCCTCCCCTCCAGCTTCTCAACATCCTTCTCCAGCTGTGGGGCCCAGGACTCTCCACATACAGTGGTACCTCGGGTTACATACGCTTCAGGTTACATACACTTCATGTTACAGACTCCGTTAACCCAGAAATAGTACCTTGAGTTAAGAACTTTGCTTCAGGATAAGAACAGAAATTGTGCTCCGGTGGCACGGCGGCAGCAGGAGGCCCCATTAGCTAAAGTGGTGCTTCAGGTTAAGAACAGTTTCAGGTTAAGAACGGACCTCCGGAACGAATTAAGTACTTAACCCGAGGTACCACTGTACTTTTCTTTCCTCGTTCCCCAAAGGGCCAGAGGTGTGTCCTCCTCGCTCTCCTCTTCGTTTCAGAGAGAAGTCAAATGCGAGGGAGCTGCTTGTTCCTCTTAAATAATACACATCCTGGTTCGCCTCCTTTCCCCTCCCCACCAGAGCCAGAATTAATTGAGCTTTTCATATTTGCAAATCAAACCTGAGTGTTTGTTTCCTTTGCAGAATAATTGAATTGGAATTTACCCTCGGAAGGCAATTCCCACTGAGTTCCTGAGCGGATTCAGCTTTCATTAGCCCAGGTCCTCCTTGGCTTCCTAGGAACTGAATGAATGGAAGGGAAAGTTTGACTCCTCTGATTAAAATTCAACCCCAGTGAACTAATTGGATCTGAAGTCAGGCTGGAGCAGCAGCCCCTGAGCGCGTGCAGATGCCAGAACAGCGGCGGGGGCAGCTGACACCTTGTAGTAAACACAGAGGCTCCCTGCCATGCTCTGGAGCCGGAAAGGGCTGGTCTCCGAGGGCTGGAGATGGAGGAGGGGTGTGTGTGTGTGTGTGTGTGTGTGTGTGTGTGCGTGCGTGCGCCTCTGAAGGATGAGGGGAGTTTGGCTCGGGGATTGTGGAAAGAGGGGTGCCCTGCAGTGGGTTGGACTATATGACCCCTGGGGTCCCTTTCATCTCTACAATTCTATGATTTCATGTTTCTATGAAAGAGGGACACTTGGCCAGTGAGAAACTCTGGAAGGCTGCCAAATCCTTAAAAACAACAATACCCCGTTGATTAATGAAGCTCCTTTTACTTGATTGATCAGCTGACGATATTGAACTATGTTTACACATTCTCAAAAGCTTAAGGCAGGTGACTTTTTGAGAGGTTGGGCAAAATGTAAAAGGGCTTACAGTTTAATACGCACGTCTTACTGCTCACTGCTTTCGTAATTCTTATTCGCTTTCCGTTCTGCTCCCTTCTGCCTTGGTCAGGCCCCACCTGGAGACGTGTCCAGTTCTGGACACCCCAGTTCAAGAAGGATGATGACAAGCTGGAGGGCGACCAAGAGGCTCAGGGGTCTGGAAGCCAAGCTTGTTTTCTCCTTCTCTGGAGCAGAGGACCCAAACCAATGGGGTCTAAAGACAAGAAAGGAGATTCTGACTAAACATAAGTGTCAGAGACTGCCTCCAGGTCCCAGCTCACAGAGGACCAACGCTAGCCAGAAGAACTGTACAAAAGTCTTTATTGAAATATAGTTTCCATTTCCAAACCCTAGCGTGCGTCTCTACGTCTAGACCCTAGATCGGCGAAGCTCCATCTGAGTCTCCGCCCCCTGTACACCAGCTTAGCCTTACCTCACCTCTTGCGTCTCTCCTTTCGTCTCTGGGTCCTACCACCCCCCGGGGTCCCTTCCTGCCTGGACGCTTCGGATGCAGACCCCTCGGACTCCTCCCCCTCCTTTCGGCGGGCTTTAGGACCTGGCTCCCTTTCCGGGCTGCTCATTGCGCCACCCTCTTGTACATTTGAACTTGGCGCGCGCGCTGTCTCCGACCCTCCTTTCGACCGTTTCCTCGCTCTCTGACGCAGGCGTGGCCAACCCCGACTCATGTCCTTCCGCTGACGGAGAGCTGCCTGGTGCCGATGCCTGGGACTCCTCCCCCCTACTGCTCTCCGGTGGGGAAGCTAGTCCCGATTTCCAGCTGCTGCTCTCTGAGTCCCCTCTGGCCCCTCCTTCCTGGGGTGTTCCCTTTGGCAACCCCCTAGCTCTGCCCACGGGAGCCCCTTTCTGTGAATCCTCCGATTCGCTGGAGAGACTTAGAGACCTCGGGCGGCTATCATCGCTAACTTCTCCCTCGGATTCCTCCCCATCGGTCTCTAATCCCTCCCTTTCCTGCCCCTCTGCTCCTGAGCCCCTGACAATAAGGAAGAACTTTCTGAGGGTGAGAGCTGTTCATCAGTGGACCAGACTCCCCTGGAAGGTTGCAGACTCTCCTTCGTTGGAGATTCTTAAGCAGAGGTTGGGTGGCCATCTGTCCCAGGTGCTTCAGTTGTCCTTGGAACCATGGTGTATGTGTGTTCATTTCTTCTTTTTGTGCAAATAGTACAGGGGACCATGGCATCATGGTACATCTGCAGCAGCACAACCGGATGCCTTCACCTGCCTCAGCTGCAGTGAAGCCTGTCTCTCCCGCATCTGTCTCTACAGCCACAGTAGGGGCTGCAACGTCCAACAGCTTCACCTCACCCCCAAAGGCACCCTCCCCCACTGTCTCCTGAGACAGATACCAACCAAAGCGTGCCCACAATGCTTGAAAACTGAGCCAGCCCATCTAGCCAAGGGCAGCTTGTAGCATCTTAAAAATGAACATAGACTGGTACCTAACACCAAGGAGACTAGCGCTAATACGCCCAGGAATTTCACCAAAATGATGGAGAGGATGCATCTCCATAGGCACATACCTCCACATGTGGTGGGAATGCCCCCAAATCCAACTATTCTGGACAACAACCATATGAGAAATATGCAAAATAACTAAGCAAATATTAGAAGTCACCCCAGAACTGGTCCTACTAAACATCTTCCAAGACAATAATGCCCACTCACATCACAAGGAGTAAATAACCCACCTACTCTCAGCAGCCAGAAACATCAAAGCAGACACTGGAGAGACCTGTCAGGAGTAAGCATGGACCAGTGGTACCAAACAGTATGGGAAACAGCCTTATTAGAAAAAACTAACCAGTAAACCGAAACTGACATGGGGACAAATGGAAGAAGATGTCTTCACCCCGGTATGGCTCCCCTTTATCACATACACAGCCCAACAAGACAACAACAAGAATCCACCAACAGCATACAAATCAATATGGCTAACCTGATCCAAAACACCCACCCACCCCACTCACACATGAAAACAAAGACCACCACAGCCAACCACAAATGAACAGCCACACCCTAGGCCAACCCCAACCTCTCTCACCACCAAAGGAACACAAGTGAACAGCAGAGAACCGGCACAAGCAACGCTGACACCAAACCCTACATACATTAAGCAAAATAGAAACATCGCCACCCGACCCCACCCCCACCCACCATGGCCCCCTCCACCTCTTTCCCCCTTTTCTTCCTAAGGTAACACTAATATCTCAACAAATGACACTGATCTGTAGAAAATGTAACTTGAAAAAAGAGACATTGCACATACTTTTGTAAACCAAGAAATCTTTAATAAAAAATATGTTTAAAAAGAACATGGTGACTTCCTTGGGGCCTGCAAACCCAGCGAAGGGGAAGGGGCTGCTGCCCCTCTGTCTTGCTGCGAGGGATGCCTCTGCCCTCCCCCCTCCCCTCTCCTGTTGGTTTGCTGATCAGGGGCAGCATCCTAATTGCTGCTTCCTCCTCAGATGCTTTGCTTGCCAGGCTGAGCCTCTGTGTGCTCCGATTTGTAGTTTGATACCCAAAATATGCAGGAGATGGTGGTTGCCATGGCAGCGCAATCGAGACCAGGCCATCTAAAACACCTCAATTTTTATTTTTTATTTTTTTTTAAACTTTGATCATGTTTTATGGGCAAGATTAAAGAGGGAGATGACATTTGTGCTCGTGGATTCTTGGTACAGGGTTTTTCCATCAGTATTTCCAGGAAAAGAAGAAGAGCTTAGCTGCTGGATGAGGGCAATGACTCATCTGGTCCAGCCTCCTGTTCTCACAGTGGCCAGCCAGGTGCCCATTAGGGGGAACCTATTAGCAGGCCCTGAGCACAAGGGCATCCCCGCCCCCATGGTTTCCAGCTAGTGGCATTCAGAAGCAGTGCTGCTTCCCCATGTGGAGGCAGGGCGGAGCCTTCCTGGCTAGCAGCCACCCATAGCCCTCTCCTCCTCCATGAATTTGCCTACTCCTCTTTTAAATCCATCCAAGGTGGTGGCCATCACTGCCTTCTGTGGCAGGGAGTTCCATGGTTTAACTCTGTACTGTGTGATGAGGTCCTTTCTTTCACCTCTCCTGGCTCCTCCAACATTCAGCTTCACTGGATGACTCACAGTGTCCACTTTCTCTATGCCATGCAATGTTTTATAAACTTCTACTGTGTCCCCTCTTGCTCCCCTCTTCACTCAAAGGTCCCAAGTGCTGCCACCTTTCCTTATAGGGGACTTGCTCCTTTCTTGTATCTTGAAGCCATGGGTTCGAGTCCTGCTCTCCAGAGCAGGAGAAAAGAAGCTCGCTCCATCCTCCATGTGACAACCCTTGAGATGTTTGAAGATGGCCCTCATATCTCCTCACAAAAGCTCCATCTTCAGTAAATCCAAATGTCTGTTTGCCCCAGCTGGGAGCTAAAGAGCAGGTTTTAGTGGGGGAAACTCACAAAACAATTTAAAAATGGTGAGGGCCGTGGGGCTGTGGTAGGTGGGGGCAGGAGAGAGCCAGGAGGGACCCTCAGGAGCATCACCTGCTAGGAAGTCCAGTTGCTCCTCTCAGGGCAACCTCTGGACCCAGAACTTATCACGCCCACTTTGGATGATGCCAAGAGGAAGACGGGAAGCAGCGTCAGGATGGGTCTCCCCCGGCCGCTCTGTTTGTCTCATTCTCTTGACTCACTACAGAAAAGGCTTCATTTAGAGTGTTCACAGTGCCTTCTTATCTCTCCCTCGCTGGAGAGGCTCCTCATGAATTATACATCCAGGCCCAGCATGAAATATTCAAGTCGTGTCCTTTCCTTTCAGCTCAGGCTGCCCAGCAAAGCAACAAACTGGTGGAGTGGGGAAGGAAGGAGAGGCAGGAGGCAGGAAGGCCCCAGACACACCCCACCCCAGGAAAGAGGAGAAGGAAGAGCAGCAGCAGCAGCAGGAGGGGGTCTTCCAGTGCTGCAGTGGGTGGTGGCCCAGTCCCCTTGGGACCCTTCCTGTTGCAAGGAGAAGGAGGATGCCAAGGTGGGTCAGACCCGGGGCTTCCAGAGTCTTCAAAGGCAGGCAACCCTAAAAGATTTGGGATCAGCCACTTGCTTGTAATCATAACAACAGATTTTGTGGCCATCCAATGAAGAAAGGATAGATAAAAGAAAGTAATTCTTCATGCAGTGGAACTTGTTCCTAGAGGAAGCAGTGATGGCCACCCACTCAGACAGCCTTATAACCATAGAATTGCAGAATTGAAAGAGATCCCAAAGGGTCATCTTGTAACATCTAGTCTCACCCCCTACTATGCAGGAATCACAGCTCGAGAATCCCTGACAGATGGCTACCTACCCAACCTCTGCTTAAAAGCCTCCAAGAAAGGAGAGTCCACCACCTCCTGAGGAAGTCCATTCCACCAGTCCCATTTACACACACAACAGGGTGATGTGGATGGTGTCAATTCATTTCTACCTTCTTCCAGCTTAGCAACTTTTAAATAATGGCTGGGCCCACATCAAAAGCACTCAGCCTTCAAATTGGAACAAACAGTTGCACGCAATGTGTGTTACACACACACACACGGGGGGGGGGGAGGCTTCTTCTGGCTGCCTGTAAATCACACAAAATTATTCTAGAGAGGGAGAAGCAAAAGAACAGATCAGGAACCAGGCGGCTGTCTGAGCGCCTGTCCTTGAAGTGAATGAAAACAGCTTGGCTCAAACCTTCTGCACTCAGAACATTTTTGAGTTTGTGTTTGTTTAGCATTTGATGTGTGTTCATTGTGTGGCTTCCAGATGTTTGGTGGCAAGTTTTGCACATGTGGGTGGGGGGCGGATCCAGGACCTCTCCTTCAAGTTCGGTAAGTTACTTTTGGCTGACGTTGCCTGAGGCTGGTTGCCCAACCTGGTACAAGCCACATGATACACCTTGGCATATACAGTAGTCATGTGTGGGTGTGGGTGTGGATGTGCCCCCAGGCTCTGAGCCTTTTGTCCCCAAGATGCTACAGGAACGGAAGAGGGGCACCCAGGCTTTAAATGATTCTCGCTATCCTGGAACAAATGGCAAATGGGGTGCCACAGGCTTCTTTCCTGGCTCTGTTGTTCAACACCTTTATGAACTACTTGGACAAAGGAACTGAGGGGATGCTCCACAAATTTGCAGATGACACCAAACTGGGAGGCATGGCTAATGCCACAGAAAGCAGAATTGGGATTCAAAGTGACTTTAACAGGTTTGAGAACTGGGCCCTGGTGAGAAGGAGAAGCTGGACTAGATGGGCCATTGGTGTGGGAATGTTCAGGGATGTCAGAGAAGATATATTGTTTATTAATAGCCTTCCTAATTTGCTCTAGCAAGTTCTATAACTTAGCAGAGTTTCAACATTCCCCTTTTAAAAGTGCAGCGGGTAGCTGGTTTGCAGGCTTGTGTAAGCCTCTCAGTATTAGTGACCTGGTACGTTCCCTTATATTCCTCTTAAAAGAATAAACACACAACAATCTTTTTTATGGTCCCCTTTTCTCCAATATCCCAGAAGAAGAAGCGCAGTAGGACTTGTGGACATCCAATGAAACTGAGTGTTGGAATATTCAGGACAGATAAAAGAAAGGACTTCTTTGCACAGCGCAGAGTTGAGCTGCAGGAGGCATCCATCTGGATGGCTTTAGAAGAGGATAAAACAAGTTCATGGGGGAGAGGGCTTTCAGTTGCTATGATGGTCAGAGACAGCAATGCTTCTGAATAGCAGCTGCTGGGAACCCCAGGATGGGACAGTTGCTCTTGTGCTCATGATCTGCTTTTGGGTTTCCCATTGGGGCATCTGGTTGGCCACGATGAGAACAGGTTGCTGGACTAGATGGGCCATGGGCCGGATCCAGGAGGACTCGTCTTATACAATCAAGGAGTTCTTCAATCAATATATATCTCTATTTTGGAGGAATTTGTATGGCACCTGTCATACTCCCAACCTGCTCATTTTCCTTCTCTTGGGATAAAAGGTAAAGACTCGGGTTGCGGCGCTCATCTCACTTTATTGGCCGAGGGAGCTGGTGTACAGCTTCCGGGTCATGTGGCCAGCAAGACTAAGCCACTTCTAGCGAACCAGAGCAGCGCATGGAAGCGAACCAGAGCAGCACATGGAAACGCTGTTTACCTTCCCTCTGGAGCAATACCTATTTATCTACTTGCACTTTGACGTGCTTTCGAACTGCTAGGTTGGCAGGAGCAGGGACCGAGCAATGGAAGCTCACCCCGTCACGGGAATTCGAACCACCAACCTTCTTATAGGGTACCTTAAATTCTGTTATGAATGTCAGCATCCTTCTTTAGCTGTTATAAATGTCAACCTTCTTCTTTATCCTTCCTGCAATGCATTACGGAATACAGTCTGACCTGTGGGGAATTTTGTGTGAGCCCCATACTGGAACCCCAAGGGGACTTTCCCTCACCTCGTCTAGACATAAAGCGAAGCTGCCCTCCCCTCTCCCCAGGCAGCCCTCCAGGGTAATGGGAATACGGGTCAGATATCCGAGAGACACTGAATGTCGAGAAGTTTGTTGTGTTCCACTGGAAGGTTTCGTCTCCCAGATGAGGCTTGGCAGTAATTATGTTGGGAAGCTGCTCTCTGTTCGCCTGGTAGCAGGGACAATATTTTTAAAAGATTTATTATTGCAAAGCTCTTCAAATTCCACTGAAGCAGGGAAACTTTGGAGTCCCACAATGATTAGAAATGGGGGGCTTGGACTGCAAGACTGAGCAAACTGGGGGGGGGGGTTGCCTTCCTGTCCCCCTTGCCAGAAAATTGCCACTAGTTGCTCCCTCCCACCTTCTTCCTTCCCAAGACCTGGTGGGGTCTTCCCAGGGCACCAAGCAGCCTCTCCAGAGGACTCATCTGGAGGCACGGAATGGGGCGGGGGAAAGGCTCGGGGGGGTACAGAAAAGGCGGGTGGCGAGGAATACGTGAACCAAGACTAGCAACAGTTGCCAAAGGCAAACCCTTGCAGGGGCTCAGACTAGATGACCCCTGAGCTCCCTTCCAAATCTACAGTTCTGTAGGGGGTGAGAGGCAGAGATATGCTGTTCATTTGCTATTCTAATTGTTGTTTTTTTTAAAAAAATACACAGAACAACCTGATGCTGGTTTTAGGATGAAGATGTTGTGGGTTTGTGGGAGAGTCAGTCTGGATGATGCCTTGTCACCTCCATTTCTGTCCTTTGAGAACACAGAGAGAGCCTGCTGGATCAGGCCCAAGGTGGCCCATCAAGTCCAGCACTGTGTCCTCACAGGGGCCGGCCAGACGCCCCACAGCAAAGCCCGCAGGCAGGACCTGAGCACCAGAGACCTCTCACTTCCTCAAGAGCCAGTCACAAACAAGGACAGGGCTCTGGCTTAACAGTTTTCAGAGGCTCATCTGAAACAACTGGATGGAAGTCAGGGGCAGTTCAAAAGCACATGAAGTGGCCCAGTCCCCACCTGGGTCCTCCACAATGATCTAGTGTCCTGGGGGGAGGGGTCATTGTCCACCCAGTGTGTGCAACTGGGTTTCATAGAGTTGGAGAGCTGGAACAGACCCCAAAGGGAATCTCAACTAGAGCATCAGAAGCAGATGACCTTCCAACCTCTGCCATCAGAAAGTTCTCCCTGATGTTTAGCCAGAATCTCCTTTCTTGTAACTGGAATCAATCTCCTCTTTTCTTCTCCTGTAATACTGGCAAGCCAGTTTAACTATGAGTTGCTCTAGCTGGACCTTTGGCAATGGAGGTTGCCATTAGCTGAATGTCCTCATGCCTGTTAAGTTTGGAAAGCAGAATTTCATTTTTGGGACTAGGGCCAAATTGAGGCAGCAGATGCGCCTTGAGCCTGTGAGCTACAAGGAGGCCCCCCGGCTGCTGCAGCCTCTTGTTCTGCCACTTAGCTCCAGAGACTGAAGACTGACTGGCAGCCACTGCTCTTTCCTTTGCTCAGCCACCTTCTCAGGAGATCACAGACCTCCACTTGTGATGTATGGCCTCTTCGCAGAAGGTTAGAGGAGCTTCTCACAACTTGCTTAGCCAAGCCATTCTTTGGCTCCAAGTGCCACAATCCCCCTGCTAGACCCAAGATTGATTGTGCCCCTGATGGTATCTGCTCAAACCAGCTAAAAATCAGAGGCTGCAAAAGACAGCAGGCCTGCTCCTCCCATGACACATCACAAAAGCCCTGATCGGGGCTAGAGGACAGAGACGTGACGTTTGCCAGAAATGGGGGTGGTTTTGCTAAGCTGGAATATGGCCAGGCTGTTTGGAAACCTAAAGATGTTCCTGAATTTTGAATCTGTGCACCATTCAGGATGAAGGGAGCAAGAGGAAGAGGAAGAGGAAGAGGAAGAGGAAGAAATCTCAACCTTGGGAAGACTTTCCTGACAATAACTATAATTCTATGATTCTATGAGAGCATTTCCAAACACCTTCTGCCATCCCACTATCTCTTCCTCCAACCAGAGTCCTTGAAATGCACCTTATTCTCCACTGTATCTATCAGAACCCTCCTTGCACCTTCTCTGGGGCTGCTTTTCATTCTGAGAGTCAGTCGTTAGGTTCCCCCTTTACTGGTCTTGAACAGATTTGTGCCCAGGTCACACTCTTGCATACCCGACTCTGACCTTACTAATGTCATAGAATCATAGAATCATAGAATCATAGAGTTGGAAGAGACCACAAGGGCCATCGAGTCCAACCCCCTGCCAAGCAGGAAACACCATCAGAGCACTCCTGACATATGGTTGTCAAGCCTCTGCTTAAAGACCTCCAAAGAAGGAGACTCCACCACACTCCTTGGCAGCAAATTCCACTGTCAAACAGCTCTTACTGTCAGGAAGTTCTTCCTAATGTTTAGGTGGAATCTTCTTTCCTGCAGTTTGGATCCATTGCTCCGTGTCCGCTTCTCTGGAGCAGCAGAAAACAACCTTTCTCCCTCCTCTATGTGACATCCTTTTATATATTTGAACATGGCTATCATATCACCCCTTAACCTCCTCTTCTCCAGGCTAAACATGCCCAGCTCCCTTAGCCGTTCCTCATAAGGCATCGTTTCCAGGCCTTTGACCATTTTGGTTGCCCTCCTCTGGACACGTTCCAGTTTGTCAGTGTCCTTCTTGAACTGTGGTACCCAGAACTGGACACAGTACTCCAGGTGAGGTCTGACCAGAGCAGAATACAGTGGCACTATTACTTCCCTTGATCTAGATGCTATACTCCTATTGATGCAGCCCAGAATTACATTGGCTTTTTTAGCTGCTGCATCACACTGTTGGCTCATGTCAAGTTTGTGGTCAACCAAGACTCCTAGATCCTTTTCACATGTACTGCTCTCAAGCCAGGTGTCACCCATCTTGTATTTGTGCCTCTCATTTTTTTTTGCCCAAGTGCAATACTTTACATTTCTCCCTGTTAAAATTCATCTTGTCTGTTTTGGCCCAGTTCTCCAATCTGTCAAGGTCATTTTGAAGTGTGATCCTGTCCTCTGGGGTGTTAGCCACCCCTCCCAGTTTGGTGTCATCTGCAAATTTGATCAGGATGCCCTTGAGTCCACCATCCAAGTCGTTGATAAAGATGTTGAATAAGACTGGGCCCAAGACAGAACCCTGTGGCACCCCACTAGTCACTCTTCTCCAGGATGAAGAGGAACCATTGATGAGCACCCTTTGGGTCAACAGCTCTTTCATGGTTGTGGGTTCCACAGACACTGGAAGTGAGTCAAATGCTGTGGTTTTCTTTGTGACATGCGCTCTCTGGTGACAAGGAGGCTCCCTTCATGATGAGGCAGTCGGGGCAAAGGTTGCTGAAAACATCGTGGAACCAAAGAACCACACAGGTAATTTTGCAGTGGTGTCTCTTTGTGTCATTGTCCACAGAATGGAGGGAGCTCACTGCCCTGAGTGGCACCCAAATAGTAAGAGTGGCAGAGAGAGCGGCCTTGACAGCCTCCTGGGACAGACCGAGGGGCCTCTGATGGGCAAGGAGCAACCATCATCTTTGAGATTTGGGTCTCTTGCATCCTCAGCCACTTACATTTTAAGAAGGGTTATAGCCAACATTAGCCCTACTCAGGGAAGGTCCACTGACATTAATGGCCGTGACCAGCTTGGGTTCATTAATTTCTATTAACAGAGGGCTCTTCCACACTTACTTTTCATCTCATGCACAGCCCGAGCTTTAAAGCTTCATGCCTGAGGGACCTTTTTTTATTTTGCTCCACAGTCTTCCCTATAAAACCCTGCTCTTTGAAGCTCAATCAGAGCAAATGTCACTCTGCGGAAAACCCAGACTGACATTTGCTTTTGTGGGGAGAGCTCTGGGGCAAAACGAGAGCACTCTCAGACATTTGAAGCATGGACCTGCGCCTGGGAAGAGCAGGGCAAAAGGCAGGTGTGGACAAGCCCTGGGTGGAGATCTGTTGGCTACAAGCCCTGTTCTTTAATTTTGTATATTTCATTAATGGAGTGAAACTCTTGCTCCAAAGTGATGCAAAGCTGGTCTTGGGCCATGAGAGGATGGCATGGAGGCCAACTGCATCCAACTGCAGGCGTTCACCACTAATGGGAAGCCAGTTGGAAAGGTTGGTGAGGAACAAGCATTTGGGCCGCACACATTTCAGCACAGTGAAAATTAATTTGGAGAGCCGTCAGGATAGAACGTCATCAAAATCTGGTCAGTTTTCATTCTGCTGTCAGTCTCTGAAGGCCAGAATAGGCAGGCCCTGTCAAGGCAGACGCCATGAGCCCAAACCAGCCCCGCTCGCCAAGCTGCCTCTTCCCAGGCGCTCTGATGATCTTGTATCCTGGTAGATGCCAGCTGCCTGCCTCTTGCCATCCGCCACAAGGGCTGGAGAGCAGGCCCCTTTTACTCAGCCATCCCTTCATCCATTTAAAAAAATTAAACACTGCTTGATTGTAAAAGAAAAAAACTTTACAAAAGGAACAAAACAATCAAATTATCATTAAAAACAACTCTTTAAACCATTCAAAAGATAAAATCAGCGATAGACTAGAAACAGATTAAAACTTGCATTAACTTTCTAAATACCTGGTCGGGTTGCCTAAACAAGGATATTTTCATCAGGCACAGAGCACAGTGAAGGCTGTGATGTCCATAGGCAGGGAGCGCTGGTGCTACCAAACTAAAATATCAAGTCCTTACAAATGCAGAACGAGTCAGTGTCAGTTCCACAGATCAAAGTGCCTTTACTGCTGCCTCTCTTGGTTCGGCATCCACAGAGATGGTTGGATGACAACAGATCCATTGCTGCTTCAAAACAATACTTTGCAGGCAGAGCTTGCCCAAAGGAGACATCCTGGGAATCCCCCGGAAGCCACATCCACTCTGCATGCAAATGCCCTTCGCTGCCTGACTTCCACTCCCTTCCACAGCCCAGAGCTCTGATCCAGTTATGGACTAACAGCCAGCACCATTTGCATCTTCCAGCTGGAAGGGAGTGTTAAGTTATGTGAGCGGAAAGCACAGCCTGCAAAGCGGGACGCTGGGGTGCATGGCCGACAGACGACGTCCTTGCAGCTGTTAGAGGGCTGGAAGCCAGTGGAGCCTCTTGCTGTTGGCTTCCAGCACCTCCTTCCAAGCAAGCCAGGCTGGGTTGTGCACCTTGATGGGGCCAAAATGGTCTGGGAGGCGGCCTGAAGGAGAGCAGTGATGGCCACCAACTAGCATGGCTTTAAAAGAGGATTGGACAAATTTGTGGAGGGGGAGAGGGCTATTGGAGGCTCTGGCGCCTCAGTTGGAGGCAGTGATGCTTCTGAATACTAGTTGCGGGAAACCATAGGAGGGGAGAGGGCTCTGGTGCTTGAATCCTGCTTGCGGGTTTCCCTTCAGGAACTGTGAGGAGAGGGTGTTGGGCATGATGGGCTGCTGGCCTGGTCCAGCAGGCTCTTCTGACGTTCTTCTTCTTAGAAAGACTCTCTGCTGCTGCAAGTGTGCCCAGATCATGCTCCAGACAAGAGCAGCGCCTGTTCCTCGCATGCTCCTCCAGAGCTGTCCATCTGCTGGGTGCTGAAGTCACAGTTGGCTGCTCAAGAGGAGCGGAACGGCCTTCCCACAGCCAGTGCAGCAGCTCATTCTAATGAGGGGGGAAGCTCTCCTCCTGCCAGAGCCGGCAATCCGCAGCTGCTGGACCAACATGTTTCCAATGGAGATACATCATTGCACGCATCTGCCAAAGATGGATGCTTGGTGTTCACTCTTGTACTGTGTGCGCCTTTGAGTATTGATTAGTCTACCCCACCGCTTCCCTTCTGTGCTTAACATGAGGACATCAGAAGAGCCTGCTGGATCAGACCAGTGGCCCATCTTGTCGAGCTGCCTGTTCTCACAGTGGTCAACAAGGTGCCTCTAAGGCAGGGATGTCCAATGGGTAGATCATGATCTACTGGTAGATCACCGGGGTGTCCCAGGTAGATTGCAA
The DNA here is from genome assembly GCA_034642415.1 of Podarcis siculus. NCBI lineage: Eukaryota > Metazoa > Chordata > Lepidosauria > Squamata > Lacertidae > Podarcis > Podarcis siculus. The sequence goes on from JAXCMG010000059.1 coordinate 195,235, forward strand.
CAGGGCTGAAAGTGATCCCTCACCCCCCAAAAGGTTAAAAAATGTGGCCTCTCTCCATAAAAGCTCAACAATTTTGCCTTCTCGCCATCTTGGGTAGATCACTGGGTAGTTAGTTGCCATCTTGGGTAGATCACTGCCAGTTTTTTTAAAAGTGGGAATAGATCACAGCCTCTTGGGAGTTGGGCATGCCTGCTCTAAGGGAAGCTCACAAGCAGGACCTGAGCACAAGAGCTCTCTCCCCTCCTGTGGTTTCCTGCAACTAGTAGGCAGAAGCATGGCTGCCTCTGACCACAGATACACAGCAGAGGCCTCATGATTAGTAGCCATGGATAGCCTTCTTCTCCTCCGTCAATTTGCCTAATCCTCTGTTAAAGCCGTCCAAGTGGGTGGCCATCACTGCCTCGTGTGGGCAAGAGTTCCTCTCACATGACCACAGGCAGGAGCAAAGACTTGTGGGAGGCAAGCACTGCCTCCGTTTTTTGGATTCACCAAGCAGCAATGTTCACCGAAGCACATGAAACAAGAATCACAGCCTGCCTCCCTCCCTGGCTCATAAATCAATAAAAATAGAAGTGGCAGAGTCAACAGTACCCTTTCTAAAGGGGAAAAAAAAATCAGTGCGACTGTAGGCCATCATAGGGAGGGTCTTAAATGACCAGACATTTGCAGCACTGACAAAGCCAAACCAGGAGGCAAAGCTTCATGCGCATATGCAGAGTGCCAGGCGGACCAAGATATGTTAATCTTCAGCTGGAGTTGTCCCCCTTACAGCAGCATTCAGGAGTTTTGCAGGGGGCACAAATCTCTCCACTGCAGAGAGAGGGGCAGAGTTCTGCTCATCTGCATGAGCTCAGAGGCAGGCGAGCTCCTTCCTCCTCCCAGGGGCATTCAGGGTGAAAGTCTCCCCTCTGTTCCCCCTTTTAACTTCTTCCCGACTGCTCATAATCCTCTAATAAAGGTGTAAAAACTGAGTATTAAGCCCAGCAGAGATTGTGCTGAGCAGACTGACAGGTTCCCAGGGCAGCTAATCTTGCCTCAGACCCAAGGACTTCGTACATAATTGAAAAATCTTTAATTAAAATCCACTTTTTAAATTTTAGCCCCATCAAAGCCAATGAGATGTCCTGCAGGGCTCAGCCAGACTGAAGAGCCATTTTGATCCTGGTTTCACGTCTCCAGTGCTGGTTCCATTCACAAATCGTTCCCAGGGAACATTTAGCTGCTCTTGCTGGAGAAAATGCAGCTCGTTCAGCCAGGAGTTTCTGGAGAGGCTAATGCTATTCTAGGCTGCATCATCTGAAGTCAGAGTACCAATCTTCCGTTTTTTGCAGCCTAGAATAGCATTAGCTTTTTTTGCTGCTGCCTCACACTGTTGACTCGTGTTAAGCTTGTGGTCCACCAATACCCCTAGATGCTTTTCACATGTACTGCTAGCAAGCCAGGTGTCCCCCATGCTATATTTGTGCATCTGGTTCTTCCTGCCTAAGTGCAGAACCTGACATTTGACCCTATTTACATTCATGTTAAGGCACGTGGGTGGCACTGTGGGTTAAACCACAGAGCCTAGGACTTGCCGATCAGAAGGTTGGCGGTTCAAATCCCTGTGACTTGGTGAGCTCCCGTTGCTTGGTCCCTGCTCCTGCCAACCTAGCAGTTCGAAAGCACGTCAAAGTGCAAGTAGATCAATAAGTACCGCTCTGGCAGTAAGGTAAACGGCGTTTCCGTGTGCTGCTCTGGTTCGCCAGAAGCAGCTTAGTCCTGCTGGCCACATGACCCAGAAGCTGTACGCCGGCTTCCTTGGCCAATAAAGCAAGATGAGCGCTGCAACCCCAGAGTCGGCCACGACTGGACCTAATGGTCAGGGGTCCCTTTACCTTTACCTTATATTCATGTTCTTATATCATACATACATACATACATACATGTAGTGGAGAGAAGGGGCAGGTTTGCCATGTCACATGCAACTTGGAAAGAGAGAGGAAGGAAGGAAGGAAGGAAGGAAGGAAGGAAGGAAGGAAGGAAGGAAGGAAGGAAGGAAGGAAGGAAGGAAAAGAAAGAAAGAAAGAAAGAAAGAAAGAAAGAAAGACAGCGAAACAGCTGTGTCTGGTGGAGGAAGACAAGCTTTGTCGAGGAACAGGTGGCATTTTGGTCAGAGGCTATGGAAAGTTTGCTGCATCTTCTTGGCAGAGATGCAGGGCCCATGCAGGGAGTCCCAGAGTAAGTTTCTGTAATGTACAAAAGCCGGCAAGGAAAGCGCTGCTTGCCTGAAGCCTCCCAAGTCTGGCCTGATTCTGGAGGCGTCTGCTCAGCTGCAAGGAGCTGCGCTGAGTTACGGCATCGCTAATTAGAAGGTCCCCCAATGTTTCTGAGTGCCTCGGGGAACAGCAGAACTCATGTTTGATCTTGCCTAACACAAGCATCTTTGTTAACTTCTTACCTTTTCAGGAGTGAAAAAGCTCCAGAGCTGCTTCCCATGGATTCAGTTTCCTGCTGCCTGGGAACAGCACCAGCTTGTCTCAGCAAGTCAGAGAAGAATTTGGACAAATATCTCCTCTTTTGTCAAGGCAGAGAAATGGGGGCTGCCACCAGCTGGCGATGCAGCTCCTACTCCCCATCCCCAGGGAATCTCTCTCTTCCTATGCCAATGTTTCCACTGAGCTGTGGAAACTGTGGTACCCGTGGGATTTGGTGGGATTTTCTCAGCGAAGTCTCACCATGAGCCCCAGGACACCTGAGCCAACACATCACAACAGAATCAGAGAATTTGGGGTTGTAAGGGACCCCAAGGGCCATCTAGCCCAACCCCCTGGAATCCTGCATCCTGTTCTGGGCACCACAACTTCAGAAGTACATTGACAAGCTAGAAGGTGCACAGAGGAGGGTGGTCAAGGCGACCAAGGATCCAGAATCCAAGCCTTGTGAGGAACAGTGGCAGGAGCTGGGTCTGCTTAGCATGAAGGAGAGAAGCCGGAGAGGTGATATGGCAGCCCTCTTCAACTATCTGAAGGGCTGTTCCAAGGAAGACACAACAAGCTTGTTTTCTGCTGCTCCAGAGGGGAAGACACAAACTGACAGATTAAATTGCGAGAAAGGAGATTCCGATTAAACCATAAGAAGAACATTTTCACAGTGGAACAGACTCCCTCAGAAGGCGGTGGAATCCTCTTCCCTGGAGGTTTTTAAGCAGAAGCTGGGTGGTCATCTGCCAGGGATACTTTAGCTGTGGTGTCTGCATTGCAGGGGGCTGGACTAGATGACCCTGGGGGGGATCCTTCCACCTCTACAGTTGTAGCCCCTGCAATGCCGGAATCACAGCTCTAGAATCCCTGACAACTTTGCAAAGAGGCCCAAAGGGTGTGTGTGTCTGTGTGTGCTGGAACAACCTCTGAAGAGCTGCATTAAACCAACAGCTCACCACCTCCCCTTCCTTGAGCTGAATGCAAATTTTCTTTAAGCAGGACGTTTGCTCCTGGACCTGCATTCATACATGATCTCCATTTTCTATTTTAAAATGGTAGATAACTGCTCAGAGTCTCCTGGGGGGCAGGCTGGGTTAGAAAACTAAATGATGAATCAAAGCATAAACAGAAGAAGATGTGATGTTGTAGCAAATGAGCTGCACTGGGAATGATTTTGGAATTGAGTCTGCTGCAGCTCCCCCGCCCAAACACACACACACACACACTGGAAGTAAGTGCCACTAAGCATAGCAGGACTCACTTCGGAATAAACGACATGCTACGCTTCACATAAGAACAGAACAAAGAGCCCGGCCTGTGGAGGAGGCCAAAGGGGGTCCATCTGGTCCAGAATCCTGTCTTCACAATGGTCAACCAGAATCCCACAAGGAGCACCTGAGAGCAACAACACTGTGTCTTCACTTGTGATTCCCAGCAACCGATAGACAGAGCTGGACTGTCCCTGAGCATTGAGGTTCTCCCAGTAGACCTCCACACGGAGACGCCTGCTGGACTGGATCCAAGACCCATCTGGTCCAGCATCCTGTCCTCACAGTGGCCAACCAAATGCCCATTATGTGAAGCTCCCCCCAAGAGCAGGAATGGTCTCTCCACCTGTGATTCTCGGCAACTGGCACAGCAAGGCCTCGTTCCTCTGACCGTGGAGGCCAAGTATATCTGCTTGCGAAGGCAAATGCTGCACACCAAACTGAGCCAGAGCCAGGGGAGAAAGGGCATCTCTTCACAATCCCTGGGACCAACCAGAAGCACCAAAGGGCATCTATTCACAAAGCGGGCAGAAGCACAGGTCAAGTGTCTTCCCTCCCCAGGGCTGCATCCAGTGCCCCCTTGGAGGACCTTGGGGCAAATCTCTCTGATTCGGGTCCGCTTTGTGCTCTGGCAGACTCACAGGAGATCCCTCCCGAAGACTGCTCAGTCATCACATAGCAGTTGAGGGAGAAGCACAGGTGTCACTGAGCACCCTCTGGCCGCTGCACGCAAGGCAAGTGTGTGCTCAGGGATGACAATATTTATTCACCACTTGTTCAGCACAGATCATAAGGAAGAGTTCATCAGAAGATCAAAAGCCAGGACTCTCCCTCAGAGCCGGAACTCCAACTGAATAGAAAGTGGAAAGAGAAAAGCTCTCCCCCCTTTCTCTTCACGCTGGAACATGTGGGCCCTGATGAAGCTGAAAGTTGGAAGATTCAGGACAGACCAAGGAAAGTCCTTCGTGCAGCACAAAGTTAAATTGTGGAACTCCCTCCTGCAAGAGGCAATGATAGACACCGCCTTGGATAGTTTGAAAGAGAATGAGATAAATTCCTGGGGGATGAGGTTATCTGTGGCTCCTAGACAGGATGGCTCTGCTCTGCCTCCCCAGCTGGAGGCAGAAATGCTTCCCAATCCCAGTTGCTGGAGATCCCAGGAGGGGAGAGTTGCTCTTGGGCTCGGATCCTGCTTGTGGGTTTCCCATTGCAGCATCTGGTTGGCCACTGTGAGAAGAGGAGGCTGGACTAGCGGGAGCCACTGACCTGATCCAGCAAGCTCTTCTGGTGTTCTTATGTTCAATTAAGGGAGCACAAATAAGAAAAGGGTGGAGGAAATGATGGAGGAGGAGGAGGAGGAGGAGGAAGCATACAAAAGGTTCCTGCTGTTTCCTCCACAGGAAGGGATGGAGCCTTTTAGGCACCCAGCAGCTCCTCTCCTCTCTCTTTCCAGCTGAGGCAGCTGAGAGCACACCTGGGAGAGCGTCAGAGACACTTCACCCTGTTCCAGAGACGGCTGCTGATGAAAAAGTGCAATTAATTGCATGTAAAAGGTTGCACTTGACTTAGATGGAGTGAAGCGACTGCGCGGCCTCATCCAGGCACCAGGAGAAGCATCTGGGAAATCAATTAATCTCCACCAACATTTGCTCTCTCTAGCGTGATGCAAGCCTTTAATTAGCTGCTGGGAGCGGCAGCTGCTCCTTGGAGGGAGAGGCACAAAGGAGCCTCCGTCCGTCAGGACACCCACAACTCCCTTCGGAAGGTCTCTCTCTCGGCAGCTGGCTGGCCAAAGCATTCCCACTGGGCCACTCATGGGTGTCTGTGGTCACAATTGCAGGAAGAATCACCCAGGGGAGGGGAGGACTCAGGTGCCCCATCCACAGGCCAGCCCCACTTGTGTGCTATGTGGTGTGGGATGTGATACATAAGTAGCAGCCAAGTACAACATTCCTTGTTTTCCTAGAGTGGACATGCGGGGGAATGTTTGGTCAAGCCAGTTGAAAACTTCCTGTTTCCTCCTGGCTGGGACACACTTCCTTTGCATGTGACTAGAGATGGGTGTGACCTTACCTGTCCAGGTAACACAAGAGGACAAGGCACGCTGCCACGCTCTCTCTTCCATCTTTCTTTTGTCGTGTGAACTGCAGTAACTGCTGGCCTGCAGTCACTGGCATTATCCCCCCATATAGGGTAGATCCACATGCATATATTACTTGTAACTAGGTCTGTCTTCAGGGATCCAACTGTGAACTGATGACATGAGTAAACTTCTTTTATATACTTTACACAAGATTGTGGCGTGTTGACTCTTTTAAGAGGGATATAAGGGAACTTACCAGGAACCTAATAGTGAGAGACTTACACAAGCCTGCAACCAACTATCCACTGTGCGTTTAAAAGGGGAATGTGAAACTCTGCTAAGTTATAGAACTTGTTAGAGCAAGTTAGGAAGGCTCTTAATAAACAATATATCCTCTCCTGCCTGCCTGAACATTCCCACATGTGGGGCAAATCCCCCTGGGTGGGTTCAAGTATGGAGGCTCATACCTACTTCCTGACTGGTGAGACTTTATTCAGTCATGTTGTTGTTGTTGTTTAGTCGTGTCCGACTCTACTCTTCGTCATGTACTACCAGACAAAGTCCAAAGAATCTGCGAGAGCCTTTCCAATAGACACACACTAAGAGGCAAAATAGACATCATTCTCTACCCAAACACTTTCAGCCACTCCAGTATTTCACCATCTTCTCATCCAGACACAATCCTTGAAGTGCAGCTTTACTCAACCATGATCAGAGCCCTCCGTGTACCTTATTTGGAACTGGTTTTCACTTCAACATTCATCTTGAGGTTCTTCCTTAAATGGTCTTTCCAGTTTTGGAGTCAGGTCACACTTTGGCATACATGACGCTGACCTTCCTGAGAATGAGTCTTATAGAAATCCCACATGCGTGCAGACCCTTCAGACCAGGACATTCCCCCTCCTGCTGGGCCTCGCCCACATTGGAGCCTTGTTCAGCTGCCTGTGCAGCAACTTGTTTCTCTCTTTCTTTTTTAAAAAACACCCCACTCCAGAAGTGGGCAAAAGGGTCCAGTCAGGAAATTGGAAATTTGCTCGTGCAGTTTTCTAGTTTTGCAAATCTGAGCACTCACTGCCCCCCGTCCCCATTTCAGGAGCACCTCAGAAATAGTAGCAAGCCTGGCTGGAAAATAAAAGGAAACATGGAGGAAGTGGAGGGCATGGAAAGGAGGGTAGCAGAAAGTGACAATTGATCCATTCACCCCAAAACATTGAAACAAATATACCGTGCCTTTGAGACGAACAGCTTGGAGCCCAATTTCCCCCAATTTATCAGATTATCCTTGTATCAGGTAAGCCCAAATTTGCAAGGGGATTGCTAGATGACCTTTGGGTCCCTTCCAGTTCTACAGTCCTGTGATTTCTTCAGATGTGGCTCAGCCTGCCATCAGCTGGAGTGCTGCTCAGTAGATTTATGTCCCAAGATATAAAACTCACACCTCCTCCCATTTTCAGGGTTTTTAAGTAATCAGAAGTTCAAGGCATCTTTATAACAACACCACCACTCAAAATCAGCCACATTTTAACTGTTTTTTAAAAATGAAAATCGTCATCCTCGTCTTCATTCGAATGCTGCCTCTGCATAAAATTTTTGTTCAAAGCAGCTTACAACAGGAAACAGAAACCGCAATACGCAACAAGATGTCATAGTAGCAACATTAATTAGCTAGGAGAATGCAACAATCAAAACCATTTCAAAGCAATAATTGGAACAAATAGTAGCAAGGCAACCAAAGCCAACCAAAGCAATCAATAATAATATCGTTCAGCATAATGACGTCGAGTTAACTAATTAACCCAACATCTCAATAGGGGGAAAGAAGAGGGAATGGAGCACAGCAAAGAAACAAACAAAACAAATCCAGTTCCCAAACATGGCAGCAACAAAAGACCTAGGAATGAAAACATTGGGAAAGGCTGCAGTCAGAAGGTGACGGACCCTCCTTCCTTGGAGGTTTTTAAGCAGAGGTTGCGTGGCCATCTGTCAGGGATTTTCCAGCTGTGATTCCTGCATCTCAGGGGGTTGGGCTAGATGACCCTCAGGGTTCCTCCCAACTCTACACAGATTCTATGAAAAGCTACCTGAGTCACAGTCTGTGCCGCTGGACCAAAGAACATTTCAGAGGGATGTTTCCAACCTCCTGCCTGCTGGGCTGATGCTCCCTTTTGCTGGCACTTGCCAAGGATGGCTCAGAGACCAAACTCCGCTCCCTCAAGTAGCCTGTTGTTCCTAACAAGAGATCCATCACTAGCCTCCTCTTTATTATTCACAAAACAGCTTTGCGGAATTGGGAAGGAAAGTTTAGCATCTTTCAATAATGTTCAATTAGTCACGCGGATTCTTTGGCATCTGTGCCAACGCGACGCAGGATTTGGAGAAGGCCAGGTCACCCTCCTAGGAAGGAGGGCTCAGGCGGGGACAAGTTCTGGCACCATCTGAGCTTCGAAAGCGCACACGACACGCAGCACGCACCCTTCTGCGAAGAGGCGGGTTCGAATCCTCTAGGCTGTCCCTGAAGAAGGGCAACAAAGGTTTGCATTTGTGTGAAATGCAGAAAGGTTCCAGCACAGGACTAGAGCGCATTTGCATCCATCAAAACACACAACAAAGTTTGACACATATTATTTGTGGATTATCAAAATTAGTGTCAAAGAAATAACCTGAAATAATTATAGCTATCAAAATTATAATAATCAGGAAAATCAAAGAATGTGTCAGCAGCACCGTCATGCTGGGATGTAAAAGCTGTGTCAGAGCAATCAAAATAAAGAACATCAACAGACACAAATAGATTCAGAATAATTAAAGTCAAAGTTGGCACCAGCCTTGTGATTTCTCTGCTGGATCATCCCAAACAGGATCAAACTTCAGGTGCATGAGGAAAAGTGCTTAAGTGGACCTGGTATAGCATCACATCCTAGAGCGGTATCATTGGAAAGGACATCAAGGGGCATCTAGTCCAACCCCGGCATTGCAGGAATCATGGCTGAGGAATCCCTGACAGATGGCCATCCCACCTCTGCTTAAAAGCCTCCCGTAAAGGAGAGTCCACTGTCGGGAAGGAGGAGGTAAATTGAAGACCCTCCTGGTGACTAGCACAGAACAAAACAGACTTATCTCCCAGCACTGCTCCTGGGACGACTTTTTGAAAAGGCAGCAAGAAGCATATCCTGCTCACATAGAATCATTGAGTCCCACCTCCTGTGATGCAGAAATCACAGCTAAAGAATCTCTGACAGACAGGGAGCCATCCAAGCTCTGCCTAAAACCCTCCAATGATGGAGAGTCCACCGACTTCAGAGTCGGTTCCACTGTCCAGCAGCTCTCAGCATCAGGAAGTTCTTCCTAAGGTTGACTTGAAATCCCTTTCTTGTTGATTGGGTCCTTCCCTCGGGAGCCGCAGAAGACACTACAATGCTCCACCAGTGGGACCTGGGTTTGCAAACGCCTTGGTGCTCAAACAACTTGGAATCCAAATGCTGCAAACCTGGAAGTAAGTGTTCTGATTTGCGAACTTTTTTTGGAAGTTGAATGTGCTCTGTTTTGAGCGCCACAGTTCTGTTTTGAATGTTACGCCGAGGTCTGTCTGTTTTTGCTATTCATTTTGAGGTCTGTTTTTGTTTTTGTGGCTCTTTGTTTTTCTTTTGGTCTGGAACCCAGTTCAGCTACTGATTGATTGGTTGTGTCACTGCAGTACATGGTTTATTGCTTTCATTTTATGGATCAGTGGTCTCGTTAGATAATAAAATCCATGTTAAATTGCTGTTTTAGGGTTGTTTTTAAAAGTCTGGAATGGATTAATCCATTTTGCATTACTTTCTATGGTAAAGCGTGCCTTGGTTTTGGAACACTTTGGTTTTGGAACAGGACTTCTGGAACAGATTAAGTTTAAGAACCAAGGTACCACTGTCTTCTCCTTCTTGGCAATGCTGCTGCCCAAGTGATGCTCCATCCTGGGGGGGCCTTATGGAGGGAGGGGGGCTAGGGAGGGAAGATTCTGCTCCAGCACCTGGTTTGGCAGCCCGCACCTCAGAGCAGGGGGGAAAAGGGGTTCTGAGTCCCTGCCTCAGGACTGGGCCTTTACCCATGACTTTCTTTAGGGTTGCAGGACAGAGGCAGGATGGGGGGGGCAGCACAAAGGAAGACGCCCACTATGCCCCCTCCGTTTGAGCGCCCCTGACGTCTGGGTGGGCTCTTAACTCAGGAAGAAGCCTTGCTCAGGCCCTTTTCACACACACCCTCCCCACCTGTTGTGTTGGAAGCAGGAAGGGGGAGGGGCAAAGGCAGCCAAATGAGTGGCAGGTGATGCTCCCAAGGAGGGAGGCAGGGAGGGGAGAAGCAATCAGGAGAGACAGAAATCTGTTGAAAAGGTTAAAGAATGCATGAATAATGCAAATTTCAATTGCTTCTGAATAAACGAGGGGCTGCTTAAGGCTCTGCTTGGGAGTTGCCCAGGGAGGGGCTGGGGGGAGCAAGGGCTGTCTTCCTTCATGGGAGAGAAATCTGGGGGTGGGGGTGGGGAGACAGAAAGAGGAGGGGGGAACACGTTGGCTTACCATAAATAAGAACATGAGAAGAGCCTGCTGGATGAGGCCAGTGACCATCCTGTTCCCACAGTGGCCAACCAAGCGCCTGTGGGAATCCTGCAAGCAGGACCCCCCAGCCCAAGAGCAGTTCTCCCCCCCTTTTAATATTCTTCTAAGACGAGTGCCAGAAGTGTAATGGGGGGGGGAGCAGTTTTAATCATCTTCTATCTTAGGGAGCGTATAATCTCAGCAAGCAAACAGAGTTCAAACCAGCAGAACCATTTCGAAGGCGAAGCTTCCTTCCTTCCTTCCTTCCTTCCTTCCTTCCTTTCTTCCTTCCTTCCTTCCTTCCTTCCTTCCTTCCTTCCTTCCTTCCTTCCTTTTTTTAAAGTAAGAGTCACAGACTGATCTTCTTTAGCAATCTTTAATGCTTGCCTCCTCCACTGTTGCCTGAGCCAAGGGTCGTTCTGTTGTCAGTGCAATACCTACAATGAATGAGAGAAGAGTGGAAGATGGGACAGTCCTCTCTGAATCCTCACCTACATCAGCCAAGAAACACGGCATCAGCTGGTCACTTGCTCAGCAAGTTGAATCTTCTCGCCAGCCGCTTTGTCTCAAAACACAATGGAGAAATGGCAGCTCAAATGCTCTGAATCAGCTTCCAGACTGATGCATGTTCAAATAGTAAACAAGGCCAAAACTGCCAAGCCAGGTTCAAAACTAGGGACCGATAGACTCCATTTTTTTTAAGTGGCATGGTATTGGGAGCCTGGATGCAAAGTATTGCTTAAACTTTGCCCTTCAGTGGGAATGCAGGAGGCTCACACACATACCGAGGAAAAGCTGACCTTTGGAAGACTGACTGAAGGCCCCACCCCAGCTAGAACCACATACTACTTCTATCCCAAAATTGCAAAGAAGTGAAGCTATAGAACCCAAACACACAATTTGACAGTCCTTGGGAAGTTATTAATTTGTTGGAGAGGATACAGCACACATTAGGTGTAGGGAGGAAAGCAAAAACAGTCACCAGGCCTCTCTTTCCCTATTTGGTGACAAGAAAGTGCAAGAAAGCGTTCCCTGGGTCCCCTCCTGCTGTTTCCAGCAACTGGTATTTGAGAGCATCCCTGCCTCTGACTGGGCAGGACAGAGCAGAGCCATCATAGCTAGGAGCCACCGATCGCCCTCTCCTGCTTCATGGCCCAGTCCTCTTTGGGAGCCACCCAGGATGGGGGCACTGCTGAGGAAAGAAGTTCTGCTAGTTAACTATGTCCTGCATGAAGAAGGACTTTTATTGGTCCTGAAACTTCCAGCATTCAGCTTTCTTTGATGCCACAAGTTCTTGTGATAGGAGAGAAGGAGAAAGGCTTTTCTCTCTTCACTTTCTCCATGTTGTGGATAATTTTAGAATTCTCTTACTTGTCTTTTCTCCAGACTAAAAAGTTCCAGATGCTGCGGCCGTTCTTCATAGGGCTGCAGCGTTGATCATTCTGGCAGCTCTCTTCTGAGCTTTTCCCAGCTCTGTAATAGGACCAGAACTGTGCACAGCATTTCAAATGTGGCTGCACCATAGACTTGGACGATGGCATTCGGATACTGGCAGTTTTCTTTCCCATCCATTTCCCATTGATGCCTAGCATGGACATTGCCTTTCTCACGGCTGTTACATCCTGGGTCGGCATCTTCCTTGAACCACCTGCTCTGACCCCGAGGTCTTGTTCTTGGCCTCCCTGTGAGACTCACCACATCTTTTTGCAAAGGTTGGCTAGGGGATCTGTCCAATCCCTCATGCGAAGTGTATTTTCGGCCCATGGCGCTTCCTCCAAGGAGCTCATCCTGGCTCTCCTGAAGTTGATCCCATTTCATCCTCGCAACAGCCTGCTCGGGGCAATTTGTGGAGCTGCTCAAATTCTGCACGGATCCTCTGCTTCCCAGCCAAACCCATCTTTCATGTAACCGGCTGTGATTTATTGATTTGCTAGCGTTTGACGCTGCATCTCCCAGCAACAGCTCCAGGGGAGCCCACTTGGCAAATATTTCAGAAAAGCAAAATACTTCTCATAAAAAACTTGAGAAAGTGCAAACTGTTTTCACCCTGCAGAAAACAAGGTTCCATAAATCAGTAATTGCTTTTTTTTGATTGGCAAAGGCAGGTCTGCAAACGGGGCTAGGATTTTAATTACTGGGGGAAGTCAGTTCACATTGCATCCCTTCACCAGGTTAGGAGAGCTGGATTCAGGACGAAGCAGCAAACTCTTGCTTGAGACGGGATTTCCATGTTTGCAGCGGCTGCAGGGCCTGATGACGCCCTTGGAGAGGAGGAGCCTCGAGGAAGCGGAGCACAGAGCAGCTGCCAGACAGAGCGGGCCATAGGGGGCTAGGGGGATCAATGGCCGAACTCCGTGAAAGGCAGGCTTATAGGCTCATTTAGCTATTAAGCACAAGGAAGGGAAGGGAGAAAATATTTCCATTACATTCCTGAATAAATACTAATCCTGATTCTTTGTTGCTGGTATCTGTCTGTTTCGATAGACAATGGAATGCACCTCAGGGGGCAAAGTATAACTGCTGGAGAATTGCAGTGTCTGCCGTGGCGGCAGAACCGGGTGACTCCTTAACTGCCGCCTCCTATGTTGTTTTTGCTGCATTAGCAGCACCAAAGCAGCCTCTCTGGGGTGCAAGGCGGGGCAGGGGGTCTGGGGGTCCCGGGCTGCCCAGACAACAAACCCCCCCTCTCAGCCTCAATGATGGGGTCCAAAGGAAAGCAGAGCAAGGCATTTGACACCAGCTTGGCTGCAGGAGTTGCTGGAAGGAGGCGAACGAGGCACCACCAAACCACCTCAGGGACTCCACTCTGGATTTGTGCAGAGTTTACTCCTTTGCCTTTTATTCTCCTGAAGTCATCCCACAAGGCAGTCAGTATGGATTTTCCCTTGGGGTTTATTCCCAAAGCCACTCTCTAATTATTATTATTATTGCATATGACCCCAGATGCCCCACCCCTGAAAAGCTTGACCTTCTTCTTCGGTGATCCCTTGTAGCTGAGTAAGATTGTCTTCCATGAACACGGTCTTAACAGTGAGTCCGTAAGTGACTGTAGAGGCCAATTCTGGATCCACACGTCCTTCCACAGTGGGGACATGGGTTTCCGGGTGGGAGTTGATCATGGTATGGATTTGCCAAGTGTGCCTTCCTCTTAGCACGTTTCTCCCTTGCGTCCTGAGTTCGAGTGTCTTCAAAGCCCATGACGCCTTTGGTAAAGGCTGATCTCCAACTGGAGCGCTCACAGGACAGTGTTTCCCAGTTGTCAGTGTTTATACTACATTTTTTGGGATTTGCCTTGAGACAGTCTTTAAACCTCTGAGAGCCATGTGGTGTAGTGGTTAAGAGCAGTGGACTTGTAATCTGGTGAACCGGGTTTGCTTCCCTGTTCCTCCACCTGCAGCTGCTGGGTGACCTTGGGCCAGTCACACTTCTCTGAAGTCTCTCAGCCCCACTCACCTCACAGAGTGTTTGTTGTGGGGGAGGAGGGGAAAGGAGATTGTTAGCCACTTTGAGACTCCTTAGGGTAGCGATAAAGCCGGATATCAAATCCAAACTTCTTCTTCTTCTTCTTCTTCTTCTTCTTCTTCTCCTCCTCCTCCTCCTCCTCCTCCTCCTCCTCCTTTGTTGACCACCAGCATTACGCTTTCCATTTTTAAGTTTGGAATAGAGTAGCTGCTTCATATCACCTGCATCAAATGAGTGAAACTGTCTCCTGTCACATCAATAGAAAAAGCTTTACCAAACAGGTCAACGTCAACATAGGAATGTCAGAAAAGCTGACAGCTGCAGCTGGACGAGGTCAAAGAGAGCCCATTTCACTCTGCCTTCCTGTTTAATCCCATTTTAAAGCCATGTAAGCTGATGGCCACCATTTGCCTCCTCCTCTTGAAAGAACATACGAAAAGCCTGCTGCATCAGGCCAGAGGCCCATCTGGTCCATCCTCCTGCTCTCACAGTGGCCAACCAGGTGCCCATGATGGGAAACCAGCAAGCAGGATCTGAGCACAAGAGAATTCCCTTCCCCTCCTGTGGTTTCAAGCAACTGGGATTCAGAATCACGGCTGCCTCTGACTGTGGAGGCAGAGACATCCTGGCCAACAGTCCTTGATCTCCTTCTGCTCCAAGACTTTCTCTAATCCTCTTTTAAAGCCATCCAAGCTGGTGGCCCCCCCCCACCAGCTGCAAACTCTGCAAGTTCCTTGTGTGCTGAGGATCGGGCAGACTCTCCTGCTCACTTCCTCCTCCTCCTCCTCCTGCTTCTCTCTGCCCTGTTGCTCTGCTCGCTGCCCCTGCTCTGCCTTCAGCCAGAAAGAGCTCACAGAGTGAAATAAGTCAGCTGCACGCTGTACAGCAACTCCTACCAGGCCCTCCTGCCTGTCTCCCTTGGCAAATAGTCTCTCTTGCTTTCAGCCTCAGCAGCATTTGATGTGCTGTGTGTTATCGTTGGCTTGACCTGCCAGGACTCTGCAGAAACATCCGTCTCCCCCAGAACGCAGCAGTCACTGGGTTCTCCCCAACTGAGGCTGAGAGGAGGGCATTTCACCTGTTTTCAACAGGCTGCCTTGAATGGTTGCTGGTCCAAGAGACGTCATCAGTTCAGCAATTGCCTGGAGGAAGCGTTTCCTGAGATCTGACCATAGGGCGTCCTGCCAGCCTCCCACTTTTACACCTTCAGCATAGGTTGGAGGGGCTCACGGCATCGACACCCCAACAAATCTTGCTTCTTTGTTAAGTCCCAGCTTTGGATCCAGCACAGAGCAAGCAGGTCTCTGGGTCTCCACCTTCCAGCCTGCTCATATCTCAGCTCCTACAAACTTTCTCTGGCTCTGGAGGCCCCCTCACTTAGTTGCAGCTCCTGCACCCTGGCTCCTTCTTTTGAGATGCTGATGAGGACCCTGAGGTGGCCAGCTGAGGAAGCCATGGTGTTACAAAACAACTTCTCTGATCAGTTCAGCAAGAGAATGCTCTCTGAGATTCTAACCCTCACCGTGCTCAGGACCCCAGGAACTGGGAGGGAATCAGGGCGTCATCCAGACTGACCCCCCCAAATACACAACACTATAAGCAGTGCTTCCCCTTTCCTTCACAAAACCACAGAATGTGTTTCTTGCCCTTTCTAATGCCACAGGCTTGAGTGGGGAGATGTCTATCCACTGCTGGAGCAGCAATGCTTCTGAATACTAGTTGCTGGAAATCACAGGAGGGGGAAAATGCTCTTGTGCCCAGGTCTTGCTTGCAGGCAGTGGCATAGGAAGGGGGCGGTACGCCCCAGGTTCCATGTCTGTGGGGGTGACAAGAAGTCACCCCGCAAGGGGCTTGTGGCGGCATGTGAAGGACCCTCCGTTCGCTGCTGCAGCTGCGAGCAGAAGGTCCCGGCGCTTGCGGCAAGCTGCTAAGTACAGCGCATGTGCGGTGTCACAAACACGCACTGTATGTAGCGATGCTGTCCATGCGCTGTATAGTGGTTTGCCGGTGCTGCCACTCCAGTGCCGTACAGATGGTGCCGGGATCCCTCTGTCACCACTACAGCCTCAAACAGAGGATCCCGGCACCATCTGTATTGCTCTGGAGTGGCGCCGCTGGCAAACTGCTAAGTACAGCGCATGTGCGACATCGCTACGTACGGTAAATGCATTGTATGTAGCAACACCGCACATGCGCCCTACATAGTGACGCCTGCCCCGGGTGTCACAACACCTTCCTTCGCCCCTGGGTGGGGGTGGCTTACCCTGTGTGTAATCTCTGAGGGGGGGGGGACAAACTCCCCCATGGGTGGATCACCACCCTGCCCCCCCGGGTGCCAATCGCCACACTGATCACCCCCCCTGGGCAGCTTGCCCTGCCCCGGGTGCAAGTGCAGCTGCTCCGCTCTTGGCCGGCCTCCAGCCCCCATCTTATTCTTCCTCCTCCCGGGCTCAGGATGCCTTGCAAGCAGTGGGGGATGACGCTGCCACAGGTGCAGCCAGCCAGGACAGGACGTGCAGCCCCTGAGTGTGACGCTGGGGGCTGCCCAGGGGTAGTCGTGCGGGTGGTGCGTCGAATGTCACCCTCTGGCACGCCCTTACCCGTGACTCCCAAGCCTACCCCGAGCCGTCAAGGAAAGGGGGGGGAGCTGCGCCGCTTTGCTGGCGGCCTCCCCCCTCCCCCCTTTGTTTTGACAGCTCTGCTAAGTTAGGAACCTAAAGTTTGAGTGGCCTCTTGGCCACGCTCCCAGTGGGCTTGAGGGGTGGAGGAGGGCTCTCCCAGGCCCAGGGGAGTTGAAAAGGGGTGGCCCCTGGGCAAGAAGGGGCTCTTCCTGCTGGCTGTGCTGGAGGTCCTTTGTGGAACACGAAAAAAGAGTGAGGAGGCAGAGGAGAGGCCCCTCGATAAGTTGCCCAAGAGCCGTACCGCCCTCAACTCCCAATTGTGTGTGTGACAAAAAAATATTCTGCACCAGGTCCCACCTGACCTTGCTCCACCTCTGCTTGCAGACTTCCTGTTATGGGAATCTGGCTGTTCACTGTGAGATCTGGATGATGGCCTGATCCAGCGGAATTGTCCTCTGCTCTTACCGTTCTACTCCAGCTTGGTTCTTGCCTTGCACAAGAATGCCGAGCTGATCGAGTGAACTTGACCAAACTCCAAAAGACAACTTCATAATTAACAAACTCAATGGATTTGAACGATGCCATCCAAATCAAAACAGCTTTTCAGATTATCATTAAAATTCAAGCTATCTGACAGACGCTCTCTGGAAGTACTTGGGCAGTGAACATTCCCAAATGGATGCCTGTATTTTTAAAAAGGCATTATTTATTAAGGGAAAGCAGAGAATAATGTGAGACACTTTCCTCAGGGAAATCACTAAAGTTCCTTATGTTGCTGACGATCAACATTCATGAGCTGCTTTTGAAGCAGGCGCTGGGATGTAAATCGGAATGAATTAATGAATGGGCTTTGGGAAGAGCAAGAGGCTCAGCCCTCTGTAGTCATTCTCGCCTTCACCCCCCCAAAATCCGCCGGGGACCCTGACGGCAGCCACGCTCCAACATGTTCATCCTTTGCAGGTCTCCTCCTTCCCCTGAATACAGAAGATGCATCGCAGGCCCCCCAAAGGCTCCGTTCCAGCCATGGGAAGGAGGTTCCACAAGCCAGGGCCAGGCTAAGCCCTCTGGTGGCCCCTAGGCAGTCAGAATCTTCTAATACGTGTTGGAATTCTGCCAGGGTCAGAGGAATGTGCCACAGCGTAGGCACCGGCAGATATTCCTGGCGACCTCCCCGCGTCTCCCTCTGCTGATAAGCAGGCGAGGTCTCGGCGATTCTTCTCAGTGTGAGAGGAACACACCGTTCTTCTCCTCTCCCCTTTGGTGTCCCCCAGGGAGGGGAAAGAAGCAGACAGAAAACTATTTACATCATTTATTTTCTGTCCCTCATCTCAGTACAGAGAATCATGTCTGCACCCAACAACAGCAAGAAGAAACTCCTCCCAAGTACATCCAGTACAGGGTCATATGACACACTGAGCTAACATCCGGTGCTCAGTACAGAGAAAAGGCTCCACCTCTTCTCCAACAGTACAATCCCAGACATCAACATTGTGTCTTGCATTCCAGCCATCTGGAGCTGGCTTTTGCCTTGGTGCTTTTTCCTGACAATACGTCTTTGTAATTTTCTTCCAAGATCAAATCAATATTATTTTGATCCGTTGTCATGGGGCCCCTAAAAGGCGGAGGCCCATAGGCCGCTGCCTACTCTGCTTATGGGGTAAGCTGGCCCTGCCACAAACTGCTCCTTCTCGGGAGGTGGGGTGGGGTGGGAGGGTTATAATCAATTCTGACCAAACTAAGCCTCCTAGGAGGCATTTGCTCTCGGAGTCTTAGTTCGGTCAGAATCCAGTAGACACTTCCAGAGTCAGTGCTAAAGACATTCCTTCTGGTAAACGAGGGCCGTGAAGATTTGTGTTCCGAGCTTTTGAGACATGTCTATCCATGTACTGTCTGAACCCCAAGGGGCACATTGGTTACCAGAGGTGAACTTTCTCCAGCTCTCCTACCCCACTTCTATGGCAACTAGCCTGAGTCTGCCCTCCCCAGTTGGAGGCAGAAATGCTTCTGAATCCCAGTTGCTGGAAGCTGCAGGAGGGGAGAGTGATCTTGTGTTCCAGTCCTGCTTGCAGGTTTCCCATTGGGGCACCAGGTTGGCCACTGTGAGAAGAGGATGCTGGACTAGATCGGCTATGGGCCTGATCCAGCAGGCTCTTCTGATGTTCTCATGTTCTTAGCTGCCTCCCCAGCATGCCGCCTCTCTCACATCCTTCAAACACCTCTTCCTATCCCGGCTTCCACCCGGGTGCGGGTGGCACTGTGTTCTAAAATGCTGCTCTGTCCCAGCACCTGCCAACCTAGCAGTTCGAAAGCACGCCAGTACAAGGAGATAAATAGGCATCTCTTTCACGGTGTCCTGTTGCGCCAGAAGCGGTTTAGTCCTGCTGGCCACATGACCTGGAAAGCTGTCTGCGGACAAACACTGGCTCCCTCGGTCTGAAAGCGAGATGAGTGCCGCAACCCCATATTCACCTTTGACTGGACTTAACTATCCAGGGGTCCTTTACCTTTCTTTACCTATCCTGACTTTCTTTCAAAGTCTTTGGCACAACGCCCCCTGCCCCCCATTGAATCAAAGGCTCAGGCTGCTCAATTTCATTTTGGTACTCAGCAGATCTCAAGGTCCTCGATATTAAGGTGTTTAAAAGAAATGGAAAGGTTTGGATTGACACCCCCCTCCAAATTATTTGTCCATGTGGATGAGTGAAATGGGGGTTATTTTCTAACAAAAGTGTTCCATTATCGGGTGGGGGTGGGGTCACACTGAGTCCAGATCAATGAATGAGGAACACCATAGTTTTTATTTAAGAAATGAATAGAAGTGTCCTTCCTTCAGTCCTTGGCAACCACCCAGTAGCCTAACAAACAATGCCATGTGCAGGCCTAACATCATACCCATAAAACCCACACGGGGAAAAACAGATCTACAAAAAGAATTCATGGCAATAAGCACAATACCCAATAATATGCAATGCATAATAGCAAGACATAATCAGGAGCCTTTTCACAGTGTCAACCCAGATAGAAATTACACAACTCAAGCCCTGCGAAATGCAAGAGTCTAACAACAAGCATTATTATCTACTCCTCCCAGGTGCTGCTCTAAAACATAATGCATATTTAACAACAGCAATGGGTGTGTGTGTGTGTGTGTGTGTGTGTGTGTGTGTGTATGATGAGATTTTTAAAAAATGTGGTCATTAAGCTACTGGAATGAAAATCGAGACGAAAGAAGGATATCCCAGACAACAGGTGATTGTTCAATGCTTGCAGGCAGAAATGCTTCTGAATACCTTTTCTGATACTGCAGGAGGGGAGAGTATCTCGTGCTTGGATCCCACTTGCAGCTTTCCCCTGTGAGAATAGGAAGCTGTTTTTATCATGAATGTTTGTATGGTTTGACTGCCTGTGCATCTTTTCTGGCTGCTGTATGAGGAAGCACATGAACCTGACCTTTGAAGAGTTTTGTAAGTAAAACCATTTTATAACTTACCAAGCGTGTGGTCTAGCTCTGTGCTAGGGAAGTAGGATAGCTGCAAAAGAGATTTTAAAAGGGGACATTTTGGGGACTCACTGGAAAGGCACATTTTAAAGGATTTACAGCCTATAGTTCTATGCTTTTCTTGGCTGCATGTTTTGCAGCTGGGGTTCTCTCATCATAGATTGCTGGCCCCAAACTTTGGTCTTGGCTTCCAGGACTCCAAAAGTATCATGGGATCTCCAAAGAAAGGCCCCCACCCCTCCAACCCTGAGCCCCTTGCAGATGTTTCTCTCCCAATTGTTTGCCATCATGCGTTCCCTCCTACAGATGACATTGCTGGCCTCATTCCCATTTCTGCTCAGGCACCCAATTAACATGGCAGAAACCTTGGCAGCTGCACCAGGCAGGCAGAATTGCACCTGTGGAGAGCCATGAGGCCAGCCGGGCAGATACTACAGCAACACGTGGCTCTCCTCTCTCCCTCGCAAAGTTTCAAGCTCATGCCGAGTCACCGGGTCACCTGTGCAGAGTGTAATTGGCTTCCCTAACTGCCGCTCATTATGCAGATGTGTTATTTACAAACACCATTAGGCTGAAGCAACTGTGATCTGAAAGCCTAATCAGCACCACTTTTCTTGGGAGCAGGAGAAGCCACCCTGTGGGAAGGCGAGAGGGAGCTTGCGTAGGAACATAGCAAGGGAAGTATAGGTACTTTCTGATAGTAAGAGCTGTTTGACGGACACCCTCGGAAGATGGTGGATTCTCCTTTGTGTGGGATGTGATACATAAGTAGCAGTCAAGTAAAACATTCCTTGTTTTCCTAGAGTGGACATGCGGGAAAATGTTTGGTCCAGCCAGTCGAAAATTTCTTGTTTCCTTCTGGCTGGGACATACTTCCTTTGCATGTGACTAGAGGTGGGAGTGACCTTACCTGTCCAGGTAACAAAAGGACAGTTGCCTGTGGGAAACCAGCAAGCAGGATTGGAGCACATGAGGACTGTCCACCCCACTGCCTGCATGTGCTGCTGTCAAGAGGTCTCCATCCTCCTGCTGGTGATTTGCTCCAGCTCCTTCCCCCATGAGGTCCTTGCCCGGTGGCCCTCATTAAACCATCACAGAGACCTGACAGCCAGCATAGGTTGGAGCGAGGCTGTCACAGCTCATTAGGGGCCTGGCAGTGCTGCAAGAAAGTTGCCGCTGATGCCATTGTCTTTTGACAGCCCCTTGGAGCCCCTCAGCCTCAACAGGCTCCACATCCCCCTGCCCGCAAAGGACAGGGTGACCACTTCATCAGGGAACTGGAGGGCCTGGCCCTGGGAGCCATCGGCCAAATCCTGCTGAATGGTGCTGGGATTGGGCACCCCGATGCGCAGGAGTGTTAACCCTGGGGTTTATGCAGATAATGCTTTTTATTTATTGAAAGATAATATTCTCCAGAAACAGCCAGTGAGACAAGGGCCTCCCTCTGCCAAGAGGAGTGTTTTTCCAGGTGTTACGTAATCTTTTCTCAGGTGCTTCTGGAAAAGCATAGAATCATAGAATGGTAGAGTTGGGAGGAACCCTGAGGATCACCTAGTCCAACCACCCGCAATGCAGGAATCTCAACAATGCTCAGCCTGCCCTCCTCCTCCCTCCTCCTCTCTCTTCCCTGTGGGCCATGAGAGGCCATCCTGCTGGCACCGTCAGGACCACCATCCCAGGCACATTGGGGGGCTACAGATGATGCTTGTGAGACCTGGTGGTCCTCCTCCCATGGGCAAGATCAAGGGACGTCTGATCAAGGCTTGCTAGCTTGGCAGGGGAAAGACTCACCTAATTATCTTCCTGAGAAACTTTATGCGCTGTGATAAGTGGAGAGTTGTCATTCCGCTTGATGATCCCAAGGCTGCTCCGTCTTCCTAATGATTGCAATTTGCTGTGTTTTTCATTCTGCCTTGACACAGGGAGCTGGTGGGCTGCTCTGCTCTCCTGCTCCACTCATAGGAAAGGCACAAAGCCCCCCACCCACCCCGATGATGATGCACTGCATGGCCAGGCACTGGGATGAAGCAAAATGAACACCCCTAACCCACCCTGAGAAACCCAAAGTCCTCTCTTCCCTGGTGGCCAGGGACCTCCGCTCTGCTCTGCCTTCCTGCTGCTGAGGCACATCTGTGTTGCGCAGGCAGCGAAAACCCAGTCAGACCACCCACTCCTTCCCCACAAACACTTGCCTGGTAAACTCCAGCCACCTCAAATAGGTGGTGGAGGACACCATGAAACAAGTCCAAATGTCATTCTTAATTGTGATTTGGAGCTTCCTGGACCCGACACCTTGAGCGTGGCATGTGATGAGAAGTCATTAGACTGCTTGATTCTGCCTTGGTTAGACCCCACCCAGGGTCCTGTGTCCAGTTCTGTGCACCACAACTTAAGGAGGGTGTTGACAAGCTGGAAGGTGCACAGAGAGTGTGGCCAAGATGGAGACAAATCCTTGTGAGGAACGGTTGAGGGAGTTGGGTCTGGAGAAGAGAAGACTGGGAGGCGATATGAGAGCCACCTTCAAATATCTGAAGAGCTGCCCCACAGAAGATGGAGCATCTTTCTATTCTTTTCAGGCAGGGGAGAACCAATGGATTCAAATGACCCGTCAGGAGATTCCAACTCAACAGTAGGAAGAGCTTTCTAACAGTAAGAGCTCTTCAACCGTGGAGCGGACTCCCTCAGAAGATGGTGAGCTCTCCTTCCTTGGTGGTTTTAAAGAGAGGTTGAGTGGCCATCTGCCAGGGAGTCTTTCGCTGTGATTCCTGGACCACAAGGGGTTGGGCTGGATGACCCTTAGTGTCCCTTCCATCCAACTCTGCAATGCTGCACTTCTCTGATCCACGTGCACAACCCACCCGAAGCTTCACGTGTCCTTTCAGTGATGTGGTTTCAGGTTGGTGCCGATGCGCAATTTGGATCTTGGCCAACCCAGGCTGTTTTTCTTTATGCTGTCGAGTCTTGGAAAGCTGTTAAGAGGCTGTTAACATTTGGGGTTTGTACACTGTGGTTTTACTTTAATGTTGATTTTGATTATTTGCTACTTTTCTCATGTGACAGCATAATTGCAGATGTAGAAATCAAATGTTTCCATGCAGTCATTCAAGCGGAATTTATGGGAAATAGGAAATGTTTGCTTCCTGGCAAACAAGACCAATTCAGTCTAAATACAGGAACCATTTATTACACACACACACACACACACACACACACACACACACACACACAGAGAGAGAGAGAGAGAGAGAGAGAGAGAGAGAGAGAGAGAGAGAGATACTGACTTAAGAACCTTAGAAACCTGTTTCCAGGATTTCTTTAAACTTCCCCTTCATTTATTTATTCTGCTCTTCTGATGTGCTCAGCAAGAGTGGAGGGCAGCTTTGGAACATGCCAGACCATAATGGAGGCGGTAGAATCCTTAGGTCAGTCCCAAAATCGCAGTCTGGTGGAGTTCCCAAAAGAGTCAAGCCATGGTCCACCAACAGTGAAAGTTGAGTGGACACAGAGTCTCTGACTTGCTTCTCTTTTTATTCCTCCCCATCTTCTTTGATGCCCCTGAGCTTCCTCCAGCCAAGTAGCCTTGTCTCTCCCCTTCAGGAAGCATGTGATCCTCACCTGCCCTGATCTCCACCCAGTTGAGTGACCACAATCCTCCTCCCAGACCTCACCTGTCGCAGTCTCTTAAAGGGCACTTTTCGCTGATCCTGGAGCCTCAGAGCCTGTCTGTTCATGGTGATGCGTCAACTTCTCCTGGCTCCTGTAAACTGTCAGCTGTCTCTTTGACTTCCCCCAATGTCCTCTGAGTACCTCCTAAGTCCCCAACCTGCCCTTCCCCATCTTCAGCTTGTCCTGGTGTGTCCCAATCATGGCCACACACCCCAATATGGATCCTCTCCCCCTTTCTCGGTGCCCTGCCAGTACTGACCATTTGTGTTCCGATTGGCAGGAAAGTTTGGGGTTGTCAGGCTGGGTGAACCTGCTGTGCAAAGAAGCCAGAGAAGATTCCCCGCCCCCGTGAATGTTGGGCTAGCCAGTAGAAAACCAGCTTCCTGTGTCTGCCATATGCAAGAGTGTCGTCCATCGAGGGAAGGATAACCTAAATGCCCAAAAAGCCCAGTGAATTTTCTATCCACCTGGAATTTCAGGCCAAAACTTGGGATACATCATCCAATGCCACAACCAGAACTATCTTGAGGACTTCTTGAAACTTTGCCTCCCTCCAAGGGCTGCGGTGATCAGGCAAGTTTTCTTGCACTTAAATTGAAAAATACTACTTCTCTGAGCATCGAGTTGTTAAGACTTTTGCAAAAAATCAAAAAATAAAATATGTGGAAGTAGGTTTTTGTGCAAAGGGCATCAACAATGTGCTTATTAATACCCTTTGCAATTTAAATGCAATCAAGGAATGGCTCTTTCTGTGAAACTGGCTCAACTAATCTGCATTACACACTTGTTCTCTCTCTCCCTCACCAGTGGCAAGAATTCTCTCCAACAAGCAACAAGCGATGCGCCCAAGGGTGGGGCAGAGCTGTGTGATGTTTGCATTGGGCCGATGCCGCAGGGAGGAGGTGTTTGCCAGGAGAGGTCTAACCTCCAGACCTGCCTGGAAGTGAGATCCACAACTTCATGGAGACTTCCTCAGGAGGCGGTTTGAAGCAGAGGCTGGATGGTCGCCTCACGCTTGAGCTGTGATTCCTGCATTGCAGGCAGTAGGACGAGATGAGGATCCCTTCCAACTCTCAGTTCTGATAGCCAGCCCCCAAGGGATTCAGGCCAAGGTGGACATGAGCGGACAATCATTATCACCAGGACGTTTCTAACATGTAGTTTTGTTTTGCTTTCCTGTAAGTTTCCCCCCTCCCTTGTGGCATAGCAGAAGCCTTGCTATGCTTGCATGAATTTGCAGACTATTCTGGAAATAGAGATAAGAATCTACCATCTTAGCAAAATACAATAAATGTGACCTTTAGGGTCTGGAAAGTACTCAGGTCCTGTAACCACAGAGCATGACAGAAGGCTAGGGGGCTTGCCATAGTCAAGTATGAAGCTGCGAATGCAAGCAGGGAACAAACATGAAGCCCCCACAAGTGGGGAGGAGACCAATAAGAGCTAAGCATGCTTTGTCGGCGCAGGATTCCAGACAATTAGGAAGCTTACAGAGCTCAAGAACAAGCTCAAGTCTATCTGCAAAATGTATAAGTGCCTGCTTACCCCAGTGCTCAGTGCGCAGGCTTTGCGTTCTTATTCACCCTGTGCCTTGATTGGTGCATCACTCAATTAACTGAATACCTTTCCCACCCATTGTCTCCTCAATTGGCTTTAATGGGGGAGACTCTTTTGAGGGGTTACAATTCTATGATTCCCTTCTGTGGGAATGTTTAGGGAGACAGGAGAGGATATCTTGTTTATTAATATCCTTCCTAACTTGCGCTAGCAATTTCCTTTACATATCAGAGTTTCACATTCCCCTTTTAAACTCACAGCGGATAACTGGATGCAGGCTTGTGTAAGCCTCTCACTATTAGGTTCCTGGTGAGTTACTTTATATCCCTCTTAAAAGAATGAACACACCACAATCTTGTGCAAAGTATATAAAAGAAGTTTACTCACACCATCAGTTCACAGTTGGATCCCTGAAGGCAGACTTAGTTACAAAGTATATACATGTGGAACTATCCCATATGGAGATAATCCCAGTGTCCTCTGTTGGTTGGAAGCCAACAGATCATCTTCAGCTAAAAGTTGCTGTTCCAACGGCGGAGAAAGTCAAAAAGAGAGTGGCTGGACCAAACATTCCCTCGCATGTCCACTCTAGGAAAATAAGGAATGTTGTACTTGACTGCTACTTATGTATCACATCCCATATCTTCCCCTACCTCCTTCAAAGCATGATGCCAAGTCTCTCCCCCTCCCCCGCCGCCCCAATTTTTCATTTCTAGGGTAAAATACTGAAGGCTGGCGGCATGCAAGTCTCCTCCCGCTTCATTTCATTCCTGAGTCATTCAATATCGTGAGTGATTCAGAACTCCCTCAACTGGCGTGGCTTTCTGTTAGTCCCCTTGCTTTTGGCGGGAGACCCAGACATGCTCTTGCAGCCGCAGGTGAGGGGTGGATGGGAGGAGTGGCAGCTCTTACCTGACCTCCGGACGCCTGAGTCACTGCCGTTTGCAGTCAGTGCCGTGCCAGTGCACCAGTGGCACCAATCCGGTGCTTCCACTGGTGTGTTTGCACCAGGTTGAGCTCTGCTGCGCACGGCGCTGCCCCCTCCAGGATGCTGGGCCTGTATTTGGTAGGCAATTTTTAAAAGGCTCCATTCCCCTAGCCTGGCCATCTGTTATTTATTTAAATGTTTAAATATGGTCACAAAACGGCCTTTGACTGAGAAAGAGGCCCAGCGAGCCTCTGACCGAAACAAACAAGAAGCTAATGAAATGAAGGCATTTCAATTCAGAGTCCGGCTGCTTGGATTCCTTCCATAAAAAAACACACAAATATTTGTTTCATTTTCTGTCTATTTTGTTGAAGGCTGGTTCCAGGTAAGCAGCTCTAGGACCCAGCACCAAAGGGCGCTGGCAGTGTTGCAACAGGGGCTACGGATGTGGCTATTAAATTAAGGTTCCCAGGTGTTTTTGAATGAATCCAGGGACACTTTTCAACTTCAGTAGGAATGATCGGATTTTGTCAGGGGACCGATTTGTAAATCCAGGGACTTTTCCCAGGAAACGGGGACATCTGGTAACCTTATATTAAATACAAGAAGTTCTGTAAGGAGAACTATATGAATTATTGAGAAAGAGGACTAAGAAGGAGTTTATTTAGGATTTGGATTTAATAGCAATAACTATAATAATAAAATGCAAAATTAGAAAGGAAGTTAGAAAACCATCAGTCGAGGCTGATGGAAGACCTAGGCTGTGATAGCCAAAGGTTTGTTATGTTGTTTAAAATGGAATGTAATGTTTGGAAAACATGTGTAAAAACCAATAAAAAAATTATATATATAAAAGGGATGTGGCTATTATTGGCCCCCAGTGCATTTTTTTCCAGAGAGGGATGTCCCCCCCCCCCCCCGTCCTGAGGACCAAGTGTTGGGTTGGGTGGCATCCTGCTGACATAGTGGCTTCCTCCCTCCCAGGGATGGTTCCTTTGTAGGCTTGCTTGGCCTGGTGAACACCATCTGCGGGGAAATTAGGGGTTTAGGAAGCGGCCACACACTGAGTCATCCCCTTGGGCCGCCTGCCAGGGCTTCAGAGAGGAATCCTAGAGCTCCTGGCCACTGCACAGATCTGGGCATCCAAAACCATGAACCTGGGTCTTCAGGGGGCATTGAGAAGCATCACTGCCCTGATTGCATTTTAAAAGAATTTGAAAAATTAATAAAAAAATATTATGAAGGGGAGAAAAATGAGAAGAAGATGCTTGAAGAATGGAAACATTTTGTGGAATATTTGAGAAAATACCATGGTTATGTTAAAACATATGCAGGATGTGTCTAGCAACAGACGAATAATTTAATAATTAATTTTGTTTTATAATTCTGAATTTAATAATTTAGAATTAATTTATACAACGGATAAAATATAAGTAACAAAGCAGTTTGTAAAGGAATAAAAGTACATCATGGAAGGGTGGATGGGAAGAAAATGGATATAAGAGATTTGTTCTGATTGTATTTGTAAAGTATTTGTAAAATATGAAAATTTAATTAAAATATATTATGAAGAAGCACTACTGCCTTTTGAAAGCACCCACGATGGTGTCCCCCACCGCCTTGTTCAAGTCTGCTCTGCATGAAGCGGGACTTTCTTTTCTCTGCCGTTCAGCTTCTTCTCTGCTCTGGGGCTCCTGGAGACGTGGGCCGCCCCCTCCTGCCTCACTCTTTGAGCAGAGCCGCTGTCTCTGCCAGAACGGCGCAAATTCGACTTTGCTACAAATTGACGGGATGCAAAGCCTGATTATGGCTCACATTTGGATGACATTTCATTAATGAAAACAACAAGGCGCATCAAAGGCGAAGAAGAAAAATTAATATTTCCAGTGACATTTTCAGGTTTCGTTTGCATAAGTAGGAAGAGGGCCCTCTGGTCAAACGCTGCTGCCTGGGCGATGGCTGGTCCTGCCCAGACTCCCCCGTGGCCTGAAGGGAGGTTTACCTGTATGGCTTTCCACTCAGGTGAGCTTCCCCGAGGAAACACTCACGGCAAACTCTCCCCAAAGTCCTTCCACCCTGAGATTTTGCCCTGCAGAGATGGCTCCAGTTTGCCCTTCTTCTTGTGTTTACGGCAAGAACTGAGATAGCTGCTTCCCTGCCCCCCTGACAAAAATTCTGCTACCTGCTGAGGTGTGCTCTCGATTATTTTTAAATTTTATTTCAGTGCATTTCCTCCAAGAAGCTCAAAGTACAGCACCTGGTTCTCCCCCTCCTCATTTAATCCCCACAAAAACCCTGTGAGGTAGTTCAGGCTGAGTGGCAGTGTCCGGCCCCCTTAGCTTCACAGTCAAGGGGGAATTTGAACCCTGGTCCTAGTCTGACACGCTAACCACTACACCATGTTGTCTTTTTGGAGAACAACCCACAGGGCACCCAGGCACAGAGTATTTTGAGGGGGTGCAGGGTCACCCAGGGCCGGATTGAGGTTTGATGAGGCCCTCAGCTACTGAAGGTAATGGGGCCCTTTATATGTCCAGCTGTCCTTTGTCAACAACAAATTGTCATTGTTTTTTGTGTTGAATATATGATATATGGTAATTTATGGACCTAATAAGTATCTAAAGCCATTTGCACATGCAGAATGGAGGCACCCTATATATAGAAAGGAGCAAACCAGGGATATTTTAGGGAGCGGGCTAGCAGGCGGGGCCCATGACTTACATCATAGGAGCCTACACAACACAAAACACTGTTGCTGGATGTAGGTTTTATTTTATTTGGGGTTTTTTTCATATTTTGGAAATTTACATCCAGTTTTTTTCTCCTTTATTTTTTTTGGGGGGGCCCCAAGAGAGTGGGGCCCTAAGCTAGAGCTTGTTTAGCTTATACATAAATCCGGCACTGGGGTCACCATCCCAGGTCAAGAAAAGGGGAGACGGAGTGGCTTCGGAAAAACCGCTTCTGAAGGAAGGGAAAGGGTGGGATCTGGATTTCCCCCCCCCCCCAAGGCAAGTTCATCCGCAGTGCAGTTGTCGTGGCCAGAGAAGCAGAAGAGAGCGAGCCTCGCTGGGTGAGGACTTGACAGGCGAGCAGCGGCAGGAGGGGGCAGAGCCCGGGAGACCCAGGAAAAGTCCTGGACTGGAAGCAACAGGCCTGAGCAGGGGGCTCTTCCCTGTCCCTCACCCCCCCCCCGCCGCCCAGGTGCCTGCTGCCTTGCGCCTCCTTGCGTGGGTGAAGAGCTCTCTGGGCACACTTTGGCCCAAGTGAGCAAGGCGACCTGACAGCCCCACCGCCATCCTGCCAGCCACTTAATATATGCAGCTGCGGAGCAGGAACAACAGATTCCAGCTGACAGCTCAGACGGGCGCCCGGCCCCTTTGCGCACACAGGATTAAACCGAACAGAAAGGTGATCATATTGAGTTTGCGCATCTCTGGAACCAGCTGGGCTGTTGCAGCAGACAGTTCATGGGGAAGCAGGGAGAGCCGGCTGGATCCGGCCAAAGACCCATCAAGCTCAGCATCCTCTTCTCACAGAGGCCAACCAGAGGCCCCAACGGGAAACCAGCGGGCAGGAGGGGAGCTCCAGAGCCCTCACCTCCTGCCAGTTACAGCGATTCAGAAACATCGCTCTCCCTGACTAGGCAGGGGGGAACGCAGCCGTCATCCTGTGGGAGGGAGTTCCAAAGTTTAAACTGTGCTGCATGAAGAAGGACTTCCTTTGATCTGTCTGGAATCTTCCAACCTTCCCCTTCATTGGGTGTCCACAAGTTCTAGCAATAGGAGAGAAGGAGAAACATTTTTCTCTATCCACTTTGTCCATCCCATGTCATTTAAAAATAAATAAATGTCTGTCACGTTGCCGTTTACTCACATTTTCTCCAAACTAAAAAATCACAAATGCTGCAAACTTCCATAGCTGAGGTGACCCTTTTCTGAGCCGTCTTCAACTCTACAATATCCTTTTTCAGGTGAGGTTACCAGAATTGCACACAGTGCTCCAAATGCAGCCACACCATAGAATTAGGATATTGACAGTTTTATTTCCAATTCCTTCCTTAGTGAAGCCTGGCATAGAATCTGCAGGGAGCTGGTCTGAGACTTCAGGGCCATTATTCCTGGAACTTTTAGTCAATATTTCTTCTTTCACTTTATTTTTTTAAAAACTAGCACACGGAGTCACCAACACAAATGAAACTATTCTGGGGGTTATTCACATAGTTGCCCAGAAGAAACCTTGTCTGGAATGATGTTTTAGTGACCAGCTGTGTTGGTGTCTTCTTGGTGGCTGCAGCAGACAGAGGTGTAGCAAGGTCAGGTAGTACCCCGTGTGGAATATTTCTTGTCACCCCCCCCCACCACATTGAACTTATTAAAAGAAGGAAAAATAAGATACAGTTGCAAGTGTTATTTTCTGGCTTATTTACTGAACATTGTGAGCATAAGCAGCTTTGGCTTAGCGGCCCAGGAGGTTATCCACAGTGCCTGCACGCCCCGGAACCCAACCTCAGCCTCCGTGAACCTCCACAGGCCACTGCTTCCTTGGCAGGCTGTCGCAGTGCCCCAAAAACCCAACCGCTGCTGGGGCGGGGCTAAGGAAGTCAGCCTTGGCAGCATCAGTCCTTTCCTTGCCTTCGCCCTGCCCCCAGGCTGCAGCTGATTGGCCAGCTGGGTTGGGGGCAGGGCAAAGGTCGCAAGGCAAGGAGGGTGGCATCCGGGACCTGGGAAGCCCCGCCCACCTCTCAGAGAGGAGCTTTAATAAGCTTATTTTAAAAATACTTATTTTTCCAGTTCGTCACTCCCCTCAATGGGGACACCTGGGGCAGCCCACCCCTACGCAACCCCTTTCCTCCGCCACTGGGAGCGGGTAGTGTTAAGAACATAAGATGAGTCCTGTCACTGGATCAGGCCAGAGGGAGCCCATCTAGTCCAGCCTCCTCTTCTCACAACAGCCAGTCAGACGCCCCCATGGGAAACCAGCAAGCAGGAGCTGAGCCCAGGAGTCCTCTCCCCTCCCAGCTGAGGAGGCAGGGCAGGGCCATTGTGGCTAGGAGATCTTGGTAGCCCTCTCCTCCTCCAGGAATTCATCTAATCCTCTTTTAAAGCCATCTAGCTTGGTGGCCGTCACTGCCTCCTGTGGCAGGGAGTTCCAGAGTTCTATAGGGCAAGGCAATGACTATGGGACACATATTCTTCTTTTTCTTCTTGGGCGATCACACACAGACGAGTAAGATTGTCTTCCAAAAACACGGTTTTAAAAGTGAGCCCATAAGTGAGTGTGGAGGCCAATTCTGGATCCACACGTCCTTCCACAGTGCAGACATTGGTTTCTGGGTGGGAGTTGATCACGGTGTGGATTTGCCGAGCGTGCCTTCCTCTTAGTGCGTTTCTGCCTTGGGTCCTGAGTTTGAGTGTCTTCAGAGTCCGTGGCACCTTTGGTCAAGGCTCCAACTAGAGCTCTCGCAGGCCAGTGTTTCCCAGTTCTCAGTGTTTATACTACATTTTTAAAGATTTGCCTTGAGAGAGTCTTTAAACCTCTTTTGTTGACCACCAGCATTACGCTTTCCATTTTTAAGTTTGGAATAGAGTACAGTAGTTGCTTTGGAAGACGACAATCAGGCATCCGCACAACATGACCAGTCCAACGAAGTTGATGTTGAAGAATCATTGCTTTGACACTGGGGATCTTTGCTTCTTCCAGGGCACTGGCATTAGTTCGCCTGTCTTCCCAAGTGATGTGCAAAATTATTTGGAGGGCCTTCCAGCCACTGCTCAGAGCACTCCCTGCACCTGCAGTTAAAGCTCAGCTCAATCCAAACTCTGGAATTTCCATAATCCACATTTTTACAGCACAACGGCATCTATTTTTGGAAGCAATAAAGGCCTGGCTGCCTTTCGCACACAGACGCTGCTTCCACCGATGTCAAAATGGCAACAGGAGCAGCAGCTCACCCACCTGGCTTGCAAAGGCAAGGGGAGAAACCTCAAGCAGGTAAGCGGGAGCAGCAGCTGTCACCCCCTTTGGCCATCACAGAGTGAGTCAGGCATGGGAGGGGGATTACTCACGACAACATCTCTCCCCCATTTCATTCATGGGTCTCTCCAGCTGGACTTGCAAACAGTGACTCACTTCTCTTTGGAAGGCTGAGAGAGTGGAAGAGAGAGAAGCTTGTCTTTCAGATCTGCCAAAGACCCAGAAAACACACAAAGGATGGAGCCTAAGCAGAGGCTGGGCAGACATCAGTCAGCGATTCTTTAGCCCTGAGAACAAAAGCTGCAGACCCCTGCCGGGCACTCCTGGGCACCTTCTCCTCGTGGTCTTGCAGCAACAGGATTCCTGAGCTGAGGTGCTGAATCTGGCACATGTCAGAGCTGTTGAGTGAACTGGGAGCTCTTAACTCAACAGAGGTATTAAACGAGACACACATGTAAATAGCCAACTGCCAAGAAAATCCAATACAGTCACGTTTTGGATGTGGCAGCCCTTCAGGTATTTGAAGATGTCTCTTGGGTCACCTCTCAGCCGGCTCTTACTTTCCCTTGGAGAGACTTCCATTGGATTGAATGGGAGTTGCTTCTGAGTGGAGATACGTAGACAGGATTGCTCCGTTACTGGTCTGGGCAGGAGGAAGTTCTTAGGATGGGCCTGAAGACTTAGCAATAGACATGTTTTACTGGTAGCTGCCTGGTTAATGTTGGCCATTCCTTTTAGTTCATTAGTCAAATTGCTGCTCCCTTTAATGTCCCCATATATCTCCCTATCTCACGCCACAGATTAATTTTCTATTGTTTCTGTATTTACAGCTCATTCTACATTTTTGCATTTTCTTTTTCCAGTTAATCATTGATTGCACCTCAAACGGCACTTTCCCATTTGCATGCCTCTTTCCTTTATATTTCAGAGTTTGCTGAGTTTTCATTGTTTATCCTCTGTGATTTAAATACATCTCGCCAATTGTATTTTTACTCTTAGCCTAACTCTGGCCTCTTCCTGGTCCTGGAGACAAGGAACTCACTGGAGCAAGAACTCCACTCGGCTAGAAATATACTTGTCTTATCAGGAAGGGTGACTCGTTTAATGGAGACACCTGGAGGTGCAAAGGGAAATGGTCCCCCTCTATGAATGGGAGCACTTTTAAATTCACTATTTTTGTTAGCAATTCGCTGTCTGCCAACATGTCCCCAGATCTGCAAATCTATCCCCAGGAAACGTGGCAGCAGTAGCCTCAGCATCCCAGAGCCAGCCTGGTAGCACAGTTGGCTCTGGCTGGCTTCAGGAGCTGCTCGCTGCCATGTCACCCGCCATTTTTCCTCGCCAGAAGTCTCCATATGATTTGCCTTGTGTGCAACACATCATATGGGAACTACTGGCAAGGAAAAATGGTGGGCACCACGGCAGCAAGCAGTGAGCAGCTCCTGAAGTCAGCCAGAGCCAACTGCGCTAGCAGGCTGGCTCCGGGCTGCTGACTGCCACTGCTGCTGCCGCCGTGGCCAAAGGGGAACTGGGGACGTCTGGTGGTACAGATCTCCTGCCCCCTTCCCCCTTTGTTTTGACTGATCAGGGGAGGCTCAGGAGTCATGGGTGGGCAGCTCACTGTTGCCCAGTTTTTCAAAACTCTGCACATTTATTTTTCACAGGGTGTGAAAGAAGGGCTTTGCACCTTTATACAATATGCATGTGTGCTTAGGCCCAGGGTCTTTTGCCTCACCTCCCCCACTACTGTATCCCTGTTGCTACTCAGCTTCAAAAAAGAAAAAAGGAAAGAAAAAGGCCCCGGATTCATTGAAAAAAATCTGGTAACCATAAAGTACCAGACCCCAGCTGGTGTGCTGTGTTCAGTTCTGGACACCCCAATTTAAGGAGGATATTGACAAGCTGAAACGTGCAGAGGAGGGTGACTGAGAAGATCAAGGGTCTGGAAACCAAGCCTTGTGAGGAACAATTGAGAGAGAGCTGGGGATGTTTGAAGAAGACAGGATTGGGAGGGGATGTGAGAGCCATCTTCAAATACATGAAGGGCTGTCCCACAGAAGATGGGGCATGCTTGTTTTCTGTGCTCCAGAGGAGAGGACCAGAAGCAATGGATTCAAGTTACAAGAAAAGAGATTCGGACTCAACATCAGGAAGAACTTTATGAGAGTAAGAGCTGCTCAACAGTGGAATGGACTCCCTGGGAAGATGGTGGATGCCCCCTCCCTGGTGGTTCTTAAGCAGAGGTTGGATGCTTTAGTTGAAATCGCTGCATTTCTACAATTCTTGGATTCTAGGTTTTGAGCAGAAGAGCCCTCTCTCCTCCTGTACCTTGGTACCTTGGTTCTCAAACTTAATCCGTTCCAGAATTCTGTTCCAAAACCAAAGCGTTCCAAAACCAAGGCACACTTTCCCATATAAGCTTTCGTATTTTGTGTACCCAGAACAAACTTAGTTGGTCCGTAAGGTGCTACTGAACAATTTTTTAATTTATTTCAAAAAAGTTTGTTGAGGATAGGGGAGATCAATGGTTAGAGGAAGGCAGACACTGGGCTGCTAAGAGGGAAAAGATGAGCAGGGTAGGGAAGGCAACCATAACCTTCTTTGGTGCTCCTGGCCTCTCTCTTCTGAGTGCAAGAAACATTTATTCACAAGTATTGCACTCTCTTTTTCATTGATGTCCCCTCGCTGTGCAACACTCTGTCTCTGTGAGGGAAAGCTGAGCGAAATGGCCTGGAGGCTGTGATGTTGGCCGGCTTGTCTGAACAGTTCCTGCTGCTGCTGCTGCTGCTCCTGGTCAGAGGGGGAGATGAGTGGATTTGGGCCCAATTATCTCTCCAGCGAGGAGGTGTGAATGTGAGGACAGAGTCAGGGACCCCCTTGCAGCAACAGACAGCAAGAGGTTAAACAGTTACACTCACCCCTCCTTAATTATTCAAAATACAGATAATTACGTGAGTCATTTACATGGAATTATCTCAGAAAGATGTGCCACAATTCCCATTAATTGCTGAATATCTCAATTTCCCCTAATTAATGACTGTTGCTCCCAGAACATCACAACTTAATCTGGTAAGAGAGATCTCTATTTTTAAAATAAATCCAATTCTGCGTTAATCTCTTGGGGAGGAAGGAGGCGCTGGCAGGCCTTCCTTACAGGAGGAAGAGGAAGAAACAAACCCAAGCTTGCAAATCTTGAAAATATCAGGCAGCCAAGGCTGGAGAGCAGGAAATGTGCCTCCTTCTCTGTGATTTCTACCTCATCCCAGGTAAAACAAGTACAGTTTAGAATCCAAATACATTAAATCATGGAACCATAGCGATGGAAGGGGCTCAAAGGGTCCACAATTCTATGGTTTTATGAAAGGGTTAGGATAATAACCCCATTAAATGGGGAAGAATGTGGAGCAGGGTGCCCAGGAAATCAGCTGCAGCAAAGATTCAAGAATCTACTCTCCAGATAATCTTTAGGTGGCACTGCACACCAGTCATTGTATCACACATTAACCCTGGTCTGTCCCCAAAATGCCGGTGCTGGGGGAAAACATATCAAAAAGCACTGTAGTATTTCCGCTCACAGTGGGAGGGTCACTCAGGGCAGCTTTTGGGAGGGGATGTTCCTAGAAATCAATTTATAAACTCAACCACAATGGGATGGGTCAAGCAAAGGTGTTTGGATAAAGAATGGATTCTGTGTTTATATTGTGACTCACAAGAATGGCTATTGCAAAAAATAATAATAATGGAGAAATTTAGAGGAATAAGGATTTACGATGTAATCAAATCTAGTCCGTAGCTATTGCAGAAAATTTAACTCAAAATTCAAGGCATGCTAGAGGACAAACGGGGGAGGGGGAATCATTTTCAACCACGTGGCAAAATATTATTTTGTATATGTGCAATAATAATTATGCTCAAAAGCTTCTTGCGACATCTGCTTCCACGTGGAGCTCGGAGTGACTTTTCAGCTTTACGTGAGAACATCAGACCTCGAGGGCAATTACCCTGATATTTACAGATGAATCAATATTTTAACAATGTCTCTCTCCCTCACAACACCAACTTTAATAAATAAGTGAATCCCCTTTTCAGGGATTGTGAGTGAAGCAGCGCAAATTCGTACCCTCTGTGTGCCTTTGTGTAGGCTTCATCTTAGTTTTCGCAGAATCATAGAATTGTAGAGTTCAAAGGGTCGTCTAGTCCCTAAGTGAACATGTTTTAGTTAAAATAAATAAATAAATAACTATATATATTTGAAATAATAATAATATAGAGCATAGTTGTTTAATCAGTTGTGGGCAACCCCGCCCCCCAGCCCAGGTCTTCAGGCCCCTCTCCGTGAGAATATCCCACCCCCAGTGACCGGGTCTGGGTTAGATGCGGCGGGGCGGGGGCGGACACGCGTATCCCGACCAGGGCCTGCAAAATCTGTGGGGCAGCAGGGCAGATGGGGATGCCAGGGAGGCCCCCCCCCCCCCGCGGGAGTCTCCTCGGGAGCCGGGCTGGTTTGCGGCTTCACGTCTGTTGGGCAGGCAGGGTTTTCTCCGAGGCAGCAGCGGCCCCAGCCTACAGACCGAGGAACTTCAAGATAACGTCGGGGGAGAAGGAATCCGAACTGGGCAGAGTCTTCGCCCCCGGCCATTCTCACTGTTCCTAGCAAGAAGGGGCAGCAGGCCCGTCAGGAGGAGGCGGGTGTGTGTGTGGGGGGTGTGTGTGTCACATTTTCTCTTTTGGAAGAGAAATGGGGGTTGGGGGTTGGGGGTGGGAAGTCTCCTAAATCGCAGCTTTGCAGAACTTGGGTGTGAGAGAGATCAGGGCACTGGGAGGGGGAGGGCCTTGTGAGGAAGAGCAAATGGGGGGGGGCTGGAGGGGGGGGGGATACCCAAGATGGGTGGGGGCTGTGCAGGAGGAAGTGCGCCCTGGAAGGATTCTGACAGTTCCTGCAGAGAGAGAGAGAGAGAGAGAGAGAGAGAGAGAGAGAGAGAGAGAGAGAGAGAGAGAGAGAGCGCACCTGGCTTCCGATTTCTAGCAAAGCTGGAGGCTCTTCCAAGAGTTTGAAACACCTACAAGGTGTCAAGTCCCCGAGAAGCAGAATTTGGAAGGGATTTCCTTTCAGGATAATATTGCAAAAGCAGCAGCTTCTGGTACACGTGGGAAGAAGAGCAGAAACACGTGGCTTTCTGAATTTCATCAACAGAAGCACCCCAAATGGCGCCCTCCTTTCGCACCCCATTGAAATGGTGGCCAGGGCTCAGTTCCACTTCAGGCACAGTGTGGCACTGGGTTCAAAGTTCATAGGACTTTGAGATGGCTACAAATCTGTCTATGTCTCTAAAATTCAGGGCAGGTTGCAAAGTATTATTGCATCCCAGAGAGAAAAAAGATGCTTTTGTTGAAAATATAGGAATGCAAGATTGTAATATTTGCAGAAGACTGGGAGGGATAGCTAATGCTGAAGAAGACAGAATTTGGGTTCAAAATGACCTTAACAGATTGGAGAACTGGGCGAAAGCTAACAAAAAGAATTTCCATAGGGACAAATGTCAGGTTCTGCACTTAGGCAGGAAGAACCAGATACACAAATATAGGATGGGGGACACTTGGCTTACTAGCAGTACATGTGAAAAGGATCTGGGGGTCTTGGTGGACCACAAGCTGAACATGAGTCAACAATATGATGCAGCAGCAAAAAAAGCTAATGCTATTCTAGGTTGCATCAACAGAAGTCTAGTGTCCGATCAAGGGAAGTAATAGTCCCACTCTATTCTGTTTTATGTCAGACCCCACCTGGAATACTGTGTCCAATTCTGGGCACCACAATTTAAGAAGGATAAATTTAGAAAGCAGAAGCTGGAATGTGTGCAGAGGGGGGTGACCAGGATGATCAAGGGCCTGGAAACCACACCATATGAAGAACGGTTCAGGGATTTGGGTACGTTTAACCTGGAGAAGAGGAACCTGAGAGGTGATGTGATGGCCATCTTCAAATATCTGACGGGTTGCTTCATGGAAGATGAAGTGAGTGTGTTTTCAGAGGTCAGGACCTGAACCAATGGATTCAGCTTGCAAGAAAGGAGATTCCGGCTAAACATTAGGAAGAACATTCTGAGGGCAAGAGCTATTAGACAGCTGAATGGGCCACCTCAGATGGTGTTGGACTCTCCTTCATTGGAGGTTCTTAAGGAGGGGTTGGATGGCTGCCAGCAAGGGATTCTTAGGTTGTTCTTATTGCAATGCTGAAGGTTGGAGTAGATGACCCTCAGGGTTCCTTCCAGCAGTTCTCTGATTCTATGCAATCCCAGCCTGCAGGATGCTCCCTCTCATCACACAGAGTTGTGGGCATGCATCACCAGCTCACCACCACACAGAGCTGGTGGTCTTCTTTGTGGACCCCACTCTGCCTCTCCATCTCTCTATCTGCGCAACAGATCTGTGAAGAAGCATCCCTGCTCAAGGCGTTGAGTCATGCTGCACACGGCAGGAGCCGCTCGCCATGGAGAGACAGACGGCTGCCACAGCAGGCAGCAGGAACACAGGAAACTGCCTTGGCGCATCTGGCTCAGTACTGCCAACACTGGCTGGCAGCAAGAGCTCTCCAGGGTTTCAGGCAGGGGGGCGTTTCCTATCATACCAGGGACCTTCTGCATGCAGAGCAGGTGTTCTATGGGGGTGGGACTGTATCCCCCAAACAGCAAAGCAGCCTCCATAGACTGTCTCCTTGAGGCTCACAGTGACTCCTCTTCTGCAAGTTACAGGCGGAGTGAGGGATGGAGAGCCCATAGATTCCTGGCAAAATCCACCCTGGTCTATAGAGTGGAGCCTGTCTGGTCCTCCTGCTCTGCAATGCAACGTCAGGCATCCTGGGCAGATGTGGATTATGTGGTCCCTTGGAATCAGCCCTGGCCCAGGTCCAAACTCACTCCTTGGTGGAAAGAGGGCACTGGACTAGACCCCCTTTGGCCTGATCCAGAAGGCTCTTCTGGTGTCTTTATGGAAACTGCGGGTGGGGAGAGGGCTGCTCTTGTGCTTGAGTCCTGCTTGGGGGATCCCCCTGGGGGCACCTGGTTGGCCACTGTGAGAGCAGGATGCAGGACGACATGGGTCCTTGGCCTGATCCAGCAGGATCTTGTGCTTATGCGTTTACCTGAAGGAAGAAACAGGAAGCTGGGCAATTGGGGCCAATAAAAAGAGCAGCTCAGTCCTGGAGTTTTGACTCAACCCATGATGTGGAAAGCCCCACTGTGCATTATTTCACATCCCTCTCTTTTGTTTCCCCGGCAACTTGCATGTCACTTCCTCCAAATTGAAAAGGCCCAAACATTTCCATCTTCCTCACCTTTGGCCATTGCAAGGACAGGGTGCTGGACTAGGTGGGCTCCTTAGGGCTGACCCAGTTGCCTGTTGGTCTCACGCTCTGACGAGGGAAGCCCCCCCCCGTATTCTGACCCTGAGGCCCCTCACTTTTTTCACTTCCGCCATTATTTCCTCAGGCCGGGGAGCCAGAGAGCAGCACACGCCATTCCAAGTGCAGTCACACCATTGATGCGCATCAGGGCATTACGGCACCAACAGGTTTTCCTCGCAGCCCCCTCCCCTGACAACCCCCAACACAGAACCGGCCTTTCTGCAGCTGCCACATCCCACATGGGGGAGGGAATGCTTTCATTGAGCTGCCCACTGTGACCCCCAAATCCATTTCCCCGCTAGTCACTGCTGGCTCTTTTCTCTATATCGGCGTGTATGTGAAGTCGGGGTCATCCTTTCACAAAAGGTCCAGCCAGGAGAATCTGTCTATCAGTTGCTCTTCATCTAATGGTGCCGCCAGGCACAAGGGATGCAGTGAATGGAAATGCGGCAGTTCTACGGCTCAGGCTGTTTCGGTATTTATTTGTTGACATTTTTATGATTTTTCATACATTTGGGGTCCATCTGGATGTTCTGGGCTATCATTTCATCTTCAAATATCTCCAGGGCTGTCACATGGAAGATGGAGTAAGATTGCTCACTCCTGCTCCTGAGGGGAGAGTCTGAACCAACGAATTTGAATGACAAGGAAGGAGATTCCAGCTAAACCTCAGGAAGAACTTTTTGATGCTCAGAGCTGTTTGACAGTGGAACCGTCTCCCTCGGAAGATGGTGGACTCTCCTTCCTTGGAGTTTTCTCAGCAGAGGTTGGATGGTCATCTGTCAGGGGCCATTTTGCTATGATTCCCTCATTACTTAAGGTTGGACTAGATGACCCTTGGGGTGCCTTTAAACTATACAATTCTATGATTTCACAGCAGCTAAATTTCACTAAGCGGCTCAGGAGCCTGGTGGGCTCAGTGTGGACTGCGGAACCTCCTTTTACATCTTGAGTTGAAGAATAAATTTGGGTCTTGGCACAGGGTGTATGGCTTCCCTTCAGCTCAGAATACAGACAAGCATTAAGAGTTGGACAGAGTCCGATTCCAAGCCAAATAATTAAAAACTCACTATTCCCAACTAATTAAGAAGCCGGCATCTCTCTGCATGGACGAGGAGGGCTTATATTTTAAATGCTCAAACAGGGAGTTTGGAGATTCAGTGGAGAGAGTGTTGGATTAGGACCTGGGAGATGAGGGAGATCAAAGTGGCACACATGGTTCTTCCCCTCCTGATTTGATCCCCCCAACAACCTACAAGGTAGGTTAGGCTGAGCTTCATGGCTGACTGGGTGGGTAGAGATTCAAACATGGTGTCTCAGGTCCTAGATGAACACTCTGACCCAGGCATAGCCAAACTTGGCCCTCCAGATGTTTTGGGACTACAACTCCCATCATCCCTAGCTAACAGGACCAGTGGTCAGGGATGATGGGAATTGTAGTCCCAAAACATCTGGAGGGCCAAGTTTGGCCATGCCTGCTCTAACCACTACACCACACTGGCTCCCCCACTGGTCCACAGGGAGTCCTGCCTGGCCTACTGCATTAGGATCTGCTGTTGCCAATAGGTCCCCTCCATTTCTTGGAGAAGGAGGTCACCCACTTTCTGGCTCTTATTCCAGGATCTCCCACTTACTAAGGGAGCAGAGGGTGAGTCACTCAGGTGAGTCACCTGCTTACAAGGTGTATGTAGCTCCTCAGTGTCCCTCGGGTGCTTTTGAGTCTTCATAGTGCTTCATATCAATTGGAACAACCTTGTAAGGTAGGTCAGAGGAGGCCAGGTCTAAGAGACTTGAGACCTCCTGGCAGAGGCAAGTTTCAAGCCAGCCATTTCCTGCCTCAAGAGGTATTCACACCCACCCCCTTGGAAGATGGCTCTCTTCAGCCCTGGAGAGGCCACAGCAGAACCCCAGGATGAGCTCCTCCTCACCTCAGGGCTTTCTGTCTTACCCGGCCAAGGAGGACCTGCCTGTGTGCAGGGAGCTGCCTTCTCCTCTCCAGGCTGCTCCACAGTACCATCACCAGCGACAGCAGACCGTCCATATCTCGGGGGGATGTGGGGAAGTGGAAGGATCTTCCTGAACCTCAGGACCTTGAGCCACCATTTGCTGCCCTCTTTGGGACTCACCCTTGACCTGGGTGTCCTGGCCTTCAATGCAAGCCCTGCCCTGAGCTGTCAAATGAGGGGACAACACTGCAGGGAGAGTGGCTGGCCTAGCGGTTTCAGCCAGCATGTTCCTTGGAGAGAGAGCAGGCAGGTGGTTCAGGCCAGCCAAGCAGGCAGTGATGGGGGCTGTGCAGAGGCTCTGGAGCTCAGCCTGAGAGGCGCTCAGTTATTGCACAGAATCGTTATCACAGAATTGCAGAGGAGGAAGGTACACCCCAAAGGTCCTCTAGTCCATCCCCCTTCAATGCAGTGACTTCCAAAGGATTGTGCTCTGAAAGAACTTCCAAGCCCCCTCAGTACTCCTACAACCCCCTGCAAGGCAGGCCCATGAACTTTATTATCATTATCATTATTTATTAAACCTGTATGACACCCTTCACCTGAAGATCACAGGGTGGTTTGGGACTTAGAAATACAAAATGAGAACAAAACACGCATCATAAAAACAAGAACAAATCAATACCCCCCCCCTCCCACAAACACATTTAAATGGATGTCGCCTCTGTCAGCTAAGGGTCCGGCCTGCTGCCCGCTTTCCCTCCACGCGGGCAGATCGCCTCGGCCCCGTTGCCCGGTGAAAGCGAAGCAGCACCCCTTCGCCACCTCCGCCACGGAGCGGAGCTCCCGTCCAGCCTCCCCGCCGTCGGAAGAGGCGCCCGCGCCGCGCCCTGGAGCCGAGCTGGAGAGAGGCCGGCCGAGCGCCAGCCCCGCCGGGAGGAGCGCGTCCCTTCTCGGCTCAGCTAGCTGCCCTCGGGCCCGCCCCGGAGAGCAGCAGCACGTCGCAGAACCGCTGGCCCTCGTGCTGCTGGCCCTGCGCCCCCGCCCCACGCCGGGCACCCCACAAACTCCATCCTCTTCCGACGGGGCGTCCGGCCGGCGTTCCTTTCGTCGCTCGGAAGCGCGGCGCCGCGGACCTTCTCCCGCGCCCCGAAAGCTCCGCCGTCGCCGTCCTTGCCATCCGAGAGGGAGCGGCACCCGTCGGAGCCGAGACCCCGCGCCCCGTCTCTTTGTTGGTGGAGGCGGGGAGGAGAAAAGAAGCGGTGGTCGCGGCAGAACAGGCGGGCACCGCCCGGAGGAAGAGGCCGGGGGCGGGGGGCGCAGGCAGGGCAGCCCCCTCCCCGACGGCCTCGGCGGTGCGTCCCGGCTCAGCCCCGGCCGCCGCCGAGTGGAGGGGCGTCTGGGCGGCGGGCGCCTTTATTGGAGGCCGGGCTAGGCGGGCGCCGCCTCGCAGCTCCTGCGCCGGCGCCGCCCCCTCCCCGCTTGCCCGCCCCTCCGCGCCGCCGGACGCTTCCCGTCTCCGCCACTCGGGCGCGCTTCGGACTGCGGAGGAGACGCCGCCGCCGCCGCCGCCGCCACAAGGCTTCATGCGGCAGCGAGGCGAGCGGGGTTCGGCCGGGCGGCAGCCGCCTCGTTCCGGGGCTTCGGGTGGTGCGGCGCCGGGGATGGAGCTGGCCGCGGCGGGCGGCGGCGGCGGCGGCGAAGGAGAGGCTCGGTTCGGCGCGCTCGGAGGAGCCCAGGCGGGCGGCGCTCGGCTGCCACTGTCCCCGCGGCGCCGCCACTGAACGGCGCCCAGCCGAGGCTCCGGCGCCCCGCTCCTCTCGATCGCGCTCTCTCCTTCGTGCCTGGCGGCTACGACGGCGGCGGGGATGTGATCGGCGGCCGGGCGGCGGCGGCGGCGGCGCTGGGGCGGAGGGGCCCGGGGCCAGCGAGGGCGCGGCGCGCCCGGAGGGATCTTTGCGCATCGCGGGAGCGGCGGGCGAGGCGGCGCGCAGGGCGTCGGGGCCGGGCAAGGTCACCCCCGGGCCGGTGGAGCCGCTTCCCGCCGCCCGCGCGCTTCCCATGGGGCGAGCTCGGCGGCTTGAGCGCGCCCGCCGAGCCGGGCGCTCCGGCCCCGAGCGCAGCCGCTCTTGTGCCGCCGTCGCCCGGGGCCGCCGCCGCCGCCTCTCGCCTCTAGGATGCGGCGCCTGCCGCGGCGCCTGGTGAGCGGCGCACCGGAGCAGGGAGCGGGCGGACGACGACGACGAGGAAGGCGGCCAGCAGCAGCAGCAGCAGCAGGAGGAGGAGGAAGGCGGCCGCCGGAGACGGAGCGCCCCGGGCGGCCGGTCGGATTCCCCGGGAGGCAGCAGGTAAGCGCCTCGGCTCGCGCTCTCTGCATTGCAGCCCCCGCGCGGGGAGGGGGGGAAGGGGGCTGGGAGACGTGGGGGGGGGGGGGGGGGGCGAGCCACCTCTTCCCAATGGGGGGCCTGTTTCCTCGCGCCCTCCCCGTCGGAGGGAGGGGGAAGGGAGGGGAGGGTCCCGCTGGGCACGGCCAGGTGTGGCTGCTGCGCCCTTCTCCCGGTTTTCCTGCGCGACGAGGGGGTGAGCGCTGCCCCTCCTTATTTCTTCCCGGTTCTATAACAGAAGGACGCCCCCGCCCTCCCCGTCCTGTTCAGGGAGAGAATGGAGGTTCCTGCAAAGCGCTCCCTCCCCCCACCTGCCAAATCCTCCCCCGTTTTCGGGGCTCCGGAACTCGCTTCTCCGCTTGCCTGCCGCTGCGGCTCTGGCAGGTTGGGGGAGCTCCAGGGTCGGTTTTGGAGGATCTGGATGCGGGAGCGGCCCCCCCCGCACCGGGGGGAAGGAGTCAGCCGACAGCCCCCGATTCCCTGCACGTAGAACCAAGGGCCTGGCGCCGAGTGGGTGGGATTTCTCTGGGGTGGGGGGAGCACCGTTCGTGCCGCCGATTCTAGCC
Organism: Podarcis siculus; assembly: GCA_034642415.1. Lineage (NCBI taxonomy): Eukaryota > Metazoa > Chordata > Lepidosauria > Squamata > Lacertidae > Podarcis > Podarcis siculus. The sequence continues at coordinate 239,620 of JAXCMG010000059.1, forward strand.
CCCCCCCCAAAAAACCTGGACCCCTCGGGGGACTCGCTCCGCTTCTTGCCTGCGCAGATTTTTTTCTCCGCAGCAGCGGGGGGGGGGAGTGTCCCTGCCGGTTTCTAGGCGAGGGGGTCTTTGGGCTGCCCCTCCCCCCGCTCTTTGGATCTCCCCGCTCCTGCCCCCCCTCCTGCTGGTGCTCTGCGAAGGTGTGGGGCGCCTCCTGGAAAGGCGTGCTGGAGCTCCGAATTGGGAGGGGGGCGGGGAGAATGGCAGGTTTTTTTGGGGGTGGGAGGAAGAGGATGTGGACAGAGCCCAGGCAATGGTGGGGTCTGTATCCCTCCCACCCAGGTCGATGGGCATGGAAATGGCAGGCTCCCTGGAGGAGGGGGCGCGTCTCTGAGGAAAGAGGTTTCCAGCTGTTAAGTTGCCCTCCTGTTTCTTTGGCGTTGGGGACCTAAACTGCTGCTGCAACTCGTCCCCCTTTTGGGGGTGGAGAGGGGCGTCTTTCTGTAAGGCCGTTGTGAATTGCGCTTGTAGGGCCTGGGTCTCTTCCTCCTGGCTGCTGGTGTGGGGCTTTCAGGGGAGTGGGGCAGGGGGCACCCTTAATGGTGAGCTGGTGGGAGCTCCCTTCTCCCTCCAGGCTCTGAGAGCAGGTCTGAGGTCTTTGCAGAGCTCTGGAGCAAGTTGGGGGGCTGGAGAGCAAGGAAGCCCCCCAAGTGGGGGAAGGGTACTTAGTACTCAGTATCTCTGGACATTGTTTTAGCCTCATGTCCAGCCGGTTTCTTCCTGGCCTGGGGATTTGTGCTTGGCCAGAGACGGCTCCTGGCCCCCCACCCCAGGCCTGTCCCAGTTGAGACTCTTCTCTGAGCCATGGAGCTCATCCTGCCCACACTCAGACCCAGTTGGACTTTCTCTTTGCCCCTTTTATTTGCACCAGATGCACAGATTGGTGGAGGGGGGCGTTCTCAGGGGAAAGGCCAGAGCTCTAGGGACTGGCGCCTACTTTTCCCGAAAAAGGTTCCAAGTAGGGGCTGAGGGATACCCTGGACCCCTGGAGAGTCTGCTGCCAGGCAGTGTAGATGCTACAGAGCTCCATGGCCTGTTGGCCTGGAGCTCATAAGCAACTCCCACATAAGCAACTCCCTGAGTAGCGACTGGTTCGAAGGTGGAAGACAGGCCAGTCCTCTGTCCAAATGTCACCTTGGCTGTATGAGGTGGCCTTAGGAAGCCTGTATTTCCTTGGCCCCCAGCTGCGCTATGGATAGGAAAGGTGGCCCCTTACAGGTCTGTTGCAGGGATTGCTCTGATAATGCATGAGGATAGCTGCTTCATTTTAGGGCCTAAGGCATAAAGGCTTTGCTACTTGGCAAAACAGTGTATTGGAAGAGCCTGGCTGCTGGATCAGACCAAAGCAGAGGCCTGACTAGTCGGGTATCCTGGTCTCCCCACCTGCAAGCAGGACCTGAGAGCCACCTCAGCAGCAGCAGCAGCGCACTCTCTCCACTGGTGCTCCTCAGGATGTGGTCTCATTTGGGGGCCTCCTGAGGGTCCCTGTGGTGGAGCATCTGCCTTGAAAGCCGAAGGTTCAATCCCAAGAGTTTCCAGCTGGAAGTGGGAATGTCCTTGGCCTGAACCCCTGGAGATCCATCACTGGCAGCCGAGGTAGACAAGACCAAGGTAGATGGACCCAATGGTCTGACTCAGGAGAAGGCAGCCTCAGAGTTTCCTGCCTCTTGCAGCAGAGGGAAGACATCGACCCCAAGGCTGGCACCCACATTCCAGCCCCCACCAACCCCCACTTGCCCAAGGAGCCCCAAGGCAGTTGTGGAGGAGGAGACCCTCAAAGCCCCTTCCTTCCTCCTGTCCAAGGAGACCTTCAAGGGGGAGTCCAGCCTTTCTTCTCCTTCTGGGCAAGGAGAGATGGATGTGGGCAAGTCTCCCGGGCTGCAATTGCTTGCCCTCCCTCTCCCCCAGGGGATCGATACTCCTTCTGCTCGAGGGCTTGATAACAGGGCTGGTTTTATAGGAAAATCTTTGGGGATGCTATCAGAGCAAACATTCTGCTCGGGAAAATCGTTAGACTAGCTTTGTCTTTAGCAGGCTGAGCCGAGCCCCAGCTAAGTAGGCGAGGTCTGCTGGCAAGGAGAGCTGGCCCCTTGTGGAGCAGCCATGGCGGTTGCCGGCGGGGTGGGTGGGTGTCATTTGGAGCAGGTGTGAGCAGCTTGTGCTGATCCAGATAGGGCAGGGGGACAAGGCCTGGCAAGGAAGTCTTCCCTGCCCCCACCTCACCAGAAGAAATTGAAATATGGACATGGCTCAGTCCTTTCCAGGGGAATTTGCCTGGAGAGTGTTTGGCTGCCTTGGAGGGCCAACTGCCAAATGGCTCAGGGCACTTGTGGGTGGGGGTGTGTGTGCTCAGGCCCACATGTGAATACCCAGATGTGACCATTGCCACTGGAGGCTGAGGGGAGGAGGCAGGCAGGCAGCGGTTGTCAGAGGAGCGATTCAGCCCAGCAGGACCAAAGGCTGCCTTCCTAGTGGCGGCTGCTTTCTCCTCTCGGTGTCTCCCGTGCCCTTGAGCCTGAAATAGATGCTACTCCAGAACAAAACAACAAGCCTTGCAGGATTGTGCCAGCCTCGCAGCTCCGTGTGCGTCTGTTCAAAAGGTGCAGCGGTTGTAGAAGCACCACATGCAGTGGGTGGAAGGGGGAGGTGAGGGGCAGGATTTGACCCCAGAGGTGCGCCTGTGTGTGAGAGAGGGAGAGAATGAGTGGAAAGGGGGCTGTGCTCTGGACACCTGAGGCCGATTTCAAGGGAGACGTGAAATGCTTCTGAGCCTCTCCCCTCTATGGGTCACGTGTGCGAGGTTTTGACACACAATTGGACAGAGCGAGGGAGAGACATCAGACCTTGGTTCCTGCCAGCGTGGATCTTGCCAGTTTTGTGGACTAGCCAGTTCCAACATCACGCTTAGAAGCAGCCTCTAAAGCTGCAGCCTTCAGCCTTTTCAGACCCAGAATGCACTTTGCATAGAATCAGAGTCATCTAGTCCAACCCCTTGTGATTCAGGAATCACAACTAAAGCATCCATGACAGATGTCTGTCCAGCCTCGGCTTCAAAAACCCAGTGCCGCCAAACATGCATTGGGGGACCCATTTCTTAACCTTTCCCATCTATTTCCCTGGTGGCCGTGCTCCTGTTTGAGCTGCTCCTCAAATCAGTCCATGACCTGCTAGTGGTTCTTGCCCCACCAGCTGAAGACCAGAGCTCGAAAGAAGCCCCCTCCAAATGCTGAAGCATTCCCCTTTTCAACTGGTGGAGTCCTAGTTTGCGGCTTGGAGGGCAAGAGGGGCCCAAGGCTCTTGGGCATTTTGGTGGCCCTACAAGGCTGAGTTCCTGGGGGGGGGGGCGCTATGAAAGCTCCCATTTTGGATTTCTGTTTGGCTGATGAGGATTTGAGCAAAGGCTCTGTGGAGAGCTGGAAGGATCAAATGAGTTAAAGAGCATCCTTGGGCTGTGGGGGTGTCCCGATGCCCCCACTTCTCTGGTCCTGCCCACTGCCTGAAATGTTTCACAGACGGGAGGTGGTGGTCTGTCCTGGACAGTGCAGAGTTCCCAAGGCATGGATAAACCAAAGTCCAGGGTGCTGATGTCCTCTCACCACCAAAGGGCTTGAAAGCAGACACACCTGCAAGGTTCATACCTGTGGGAGTTGGCATGGGAGAGCTGGAGGAGATAAGAGGTTCATAGAATTGTAGAGTTGGTTCGTCTAGTCTATGCACTGCAGGAATCACAGCAAACCTTCTGGTCAGAGAGGAGGGGACAGAGCAGTCCTGGGTCACAGGGTTGTCCTGCTGAGCCTCCCAGACAACCCAGAGAGCTCAGTTCAGCCTGGCAAAATCCCTGGCCTCCTCCTCCTCACTGGTTTTCTTTTCCATTTATGGGAGAGGAGCAGATTTTGAAGCATAAATAAGGGAGAAGCTACACGAGAGCAGGTGCTTGTTTCAATTTGTTATCCTGGTTGTTGATGGATGTCTCTGGACTACAGCAGTACAAGGTGTTTGTTCTCGGATCAAAAGGACCCTTTTGCTGAAGAATTAGGGCTGCTAAAGATCCGCTGGTGCTCCCCAAAGCATGAGCATTAGAAGTTGAGGCTCCTGCCTCAGCTTCCAGCACCACATAAACAATCAAGAGATGCTAACCCAGTTTGTCATGCTAAGCCCAACCATGGCTTTGTGTGGGCATGCAGGTGTGGTCTCTCAGAGAGGAGAAGGTGCCCACTTTGCAGCTGAGAGCTAAGTCATGGTTTGGCAGAACTTGTCCTCTGAATCTGGGCTTGTGGGTTGACAAACTCCAGACAAACCGCAAGCAGGTGACACGAAAGCAAACCATGGCTTAGCTCCCAGTGGTGCAACAGAACCTGAGGAAGAAGGAGACAGTCGCCATCTCCTCTCCAGAGCCCATGGCTTTGTGGGTCCATGCGAAGCTGTGGTTTGTTAGGTTATGTTACCGTTTATTTACATGCTGCCTTTCCGCCAAAAGACTCTCAGGGCAACTCCCAGGAACAAACAGATACTTTCTTCACACACACACACAAAATATTTATATACCACTGTTTCATAAAAATATATCACAGCAGTTTGCAACAATATAAAAACACAAAACCATACAGTAAATTCATAAGGCGTTAGAAGCAAATACGTACAAACACAATGATACAAATACAGAATAATGCAAAGCCAAAAGATGCACATTCAAAACAGCCATAGAATCAGAGAGTTGGAAGGGATCCCAAGGGTCATCTATTCCAACCTCGTCCAGTGCGGGGATCTCAGCTAAAGAATCTCTGGTCAGGGTCCCAGGCAGGGTCGGTGTGGCAAGTCAGATGCCCCGTGGTGGGTCCCCCAGACCCTCCCCTGCCACTCAGTGTTGCACAAGAACAGGTCCCTTCCCTTGCGTTGTGCCCGTGCTTCCCTCTTTGGCTCCAGCCTCCCTCTCTCCGTGGCCTCCTAGCCCCCTCCTGCCTCTGGGCCCTGAGCCCCTTCCCTCTCTGCATTCCTCTGCCTTGAGGAGAAAGACACATCTTGGTGAGGAGCCCAGAAGCAGCCGGATCAGGCCGATGGCCTCCCGGGCCCATCAGCCCTTTCCCCCTGTTGACCAACCAGAAATCCCTGTAGCTTCCGAGGTCTTCTTTGGTTTGGAGGCCCTGGCTGCTGGCCTGAGGGAGAAGGAGCCGGAATTGACGCCAGGGATGGGGATCCTTCCAGCCAATTGATATTTTGTAATGGAACAGAACAATCGGCTTGAGCCCACCATGGCCCCTTCCTTCTCTCCACCCTTATTATGTTCTTCCTATGCCAATAAACCTCACAGAGATAATCTGTCTAATTTGAGTAGCTCCCCTCCACCTCCCTAGCAGAGGCGGAGCTTCAAGCTCCGTTGGGGTGGCAGCAGCGGAGAGCTGGCGTGGGCGTGGCTGGCGTGCATCCCAGGGGCGTGGCACACATCCTGGGGGCGTGGCGCCCAGCACGGGAGGGGGGAGCCATGATGGCACCCCACCGGGATTGTCCCACCAGGGACGGTGCGCTCCCCCTGCACCCCTGTACCTCTGCCAGTGCTCCTTAGTGACTCATTTGAAAGCAGGTACCAGATTGAAGAACATCAGAAGAGCTTTCTGGATCAGGCCCATCTAGTCCAGCCTCCTCTTGTCACAGTGGCCAAACAGATGCCCTAAATGGGAAACCAACAAGCAGGATCTGAGCACCCCTCCTGGGGTTTCCTGCAACTGGAAGCATCTCTGCCTCTGACTGTGGAGGCAGAGCAGAGTCCTTGTGGCCAGGAGCCATCGAGAGCTTTGTCCTCCATGAATTTGCACAATTCTTTTAAAAAGCCATCCAGGTTGGTGATGCTCGCTGCCCTCCTGGCCTGAGCCTCTTTGTCCTCTGACCTGGGGGTGCCAGTCTTCCCAACAGGACTGCATGCCACAATTGTGCGCCCTGCCCCTGGGAGGGCTCCCCTATCCATGTCCTTGGGCCTCTCCCCAATTCACCTCTGCCATGTGTTGCTCCTTCCCTTGCTGCTCATTCAAGGGGGTCTCCACCCCCCCTTTGTTTAATCCTCCTCATCCTTCTCTGTGGCTTCATGGGGCTCATTCTTCACATGGGGGCAGGGAAGACTTGCCCCCTTTAAATGTGTTGCTGGAAGAGGATTTTAGTTTTTGTTCTTTGCTGTTTCTATCTGATTTCAGCGCCTCCGTTGTGTTTGCTCTGAAAGAAATCACCTTGAGGTACCTGAGCGCAAAAAATGCAGCTTATATTTATTAATAACGTCAGCTGCCGCTACTGCATTTCTAACCTGCCCTGTATGAAATGATCTCTGGGCAGGTTGCAATCCATAAATATGCCAATACAACGTAAACTGTAAAAACCACAAAAATCAACCATGTGAAATCTAATAACCAGTGGCAAAATCCAATATAGGGCCATTATACAAATCGGTGGTGTGACTGGCTTTGGGATACTGTACTGTTCTGGTTGCCTCCCCTCAAAAAGGACACTGTAGAGTTGGAAAAGTTTCAGGAAGGGGCCACCAAAGTGATTAAGGAGGCATCAGTGCTGCCAAATACCAGTTGCTCAATTCGCCAACGAAATTTGGGACCTAGAATTTCAGTGTCATGTGAGTGAGATGAATAAGCACCCAGCAGTCAAAGACGGTTTTACCCCAGCAATATATCTGTCAAAATTACAAATATCTAAATATAGACGGTCGTTCACCCTCGCTAGATTCAACGTGCTGCCACCTGCCTTATTGCAGGGCTGATCGGTGGGTAAACCGTATGTGGAACGAGTCTGCCCCTGCGGCCTGAGAGAGGTGGAAACCGTCTCTCATGCCTTGCTACAATGTCGTTTTTATGAGGATATTCGCTCGGTCTTTATCACCCCTATTATACAGAAAATTCCAAGTGGATCTGAACCTCAATGCTTAAAATCCCTGAAAGAGGATAAGGATCCAGAGATCACGCTAAGGGGGGCCTAATTTTGCGTGGCTGCCATAAAACTCAGCTATTACAAAGACTAAGGTCTCAGGTGCAAAATCTAGATAATATTTTGGAGACTAAGACCTAAACCACATTTCTAATGGCTGTCATATTCATATTGTTTATTGTCATAGTCAATTGTTAATTCAGACTTAATCCTATAGTGTTTTATGTTCGCTTAGTATGGTTTGTGAATCTGGTCTGGGACCACAATAAATTTCATTCATTCAAACACCAGTTGCTGGAAACCCCAGGAGAGGAGCGAGGAGCTCTTGGGCTTGGATCCTGCTTGTGGGTTTCCCATAATGGGCATCTGGTTGGCCCTTGTGAGAACAGGATGCTTGGCTAGTTGGACCCTGGTCTGCTATTCTCAGGGCTCTTCTCATGATCTGAACCTCTAGGCATGCAGCTCAGACACCACAGCTTCCACTAAGAGCCACCCACACCCCAAATTCACTTGGTGCCTGGACGAGACCAATGAACGATGGTGCCAACCAGGCCTAATCCTGAATTCACTGAGAACAGGAGGCACGCTAGACTAGATGGCTGGATCCAGCAGGCTGTTCTTGTGTTCTTTTGCACTTCCTGGCTGCCTGAATCGCACAACAGTCTAGATCATGGGTAGGCAAACTAAGGCCTGGGGGCTGGATCCGGCCCACAGACGGTCTGAGAATCAGCATGTTTTTACATGAGTAGAATGTGTCCTTTTATTGAAAATGCATCTCTGGGTTATTTGTGGGGCATAGGAATTCGTTCTTTTTTTTCTTTTTCCAAAATATAGTCTGCCCCCCCCCCCAAGGTCTGAGGGACAGTGGACTGGCCCCCTGAAAACGTTTGTTGACCCCTGGTCTAGCTCAAGAGGTGGGGACCCCAGGGCACTGCATGGGTTTCTGGTCTCCTTGTCAGCCCCCCCAGCAGAGTGGCCAGTGGGGGAGGGCTGATGTTGCTGAACCCCAGCCCCCCTCTGGCATCCCCAATGACTGGTAGTACAGAGAAGGGCAGAGGGGAGGGCCACAAGCAGTTTCTTCATCCAGTGCATGCACATTCCTCCGCTGCTGACACTTTCCTCCCTTGGCCTATGTTTTGCAGGGCATCTGGGGGGGGCAGCAGTGGGAAGATCGGGGCCCAGAGGAGCCCTGTTGGCTGAAAAGAAATGTTCCTTGACGCTGTAAGGGCAGCACCGCGGGGGCTCCACAGATCAAGAAATGAATGGAAATATCTCTGGTGCCTGCATTCTCCGAAGCCTCTTTTCTGAGTTTATCCTCCTCGGGAAAATGGATTGTTTACAATATCATCTGTTTCCTTAGTAAATCTAAAGCCCATGAAATGGGGAGAATCTCATCTCTTATCTGCAAATATTGTGTGAAATGGCAAATCTGCAGAATTGCGCCCCCCCACCCCCACCCCTACTGTTTCAGTAGTCATTGTGCATTGCTGAATTGCTTTCCAGGGTGTATTTTAGCAATACACTCTTAATAGCTGAAAGGGGAAATAGAAAAAGATATTTCTGCTTATTTCTTTTTGTTTGGGTGCATTATTATTATTATTAAACACATCGTAATTCCTTTTTTTGATAGTTTTGTGCTGTGAAAGCGAAGGAAGGGATTATCCATCTTGGGTGGCTCCTCTTATCCGTCAGAATAATATCTAGGCAGGCATGATCGTCAGTGTTCCCTGTGATTCTCCTGTGATTTCGGTGGGGGGGGGGCTCGCCCTGGTTCTGCAGTCAAGCAGGGATGTGTCTGTCTGTGCATTTGTGGTCATGCTGGATTCAGCAGGATTTGCCAGCATACATGCTCATCCTTGGCGCGCATGCGGCAGTCCTCCCACTGACCTCTCAAGGCGCATGGCATGTTCTAGAGCTGTGACTCCCAAAGTGGGTGATGGGACATGAGTGGGGGGGCACTGAGAGGCAAGGGGGCAGCAAGGGGACGCTTGGGGTGTAAATGGCCACCAGACTTTGAAAAGCTGACAGATCAAGTTCATCCATTTTGTTGCATTAATTGGTTACTGTTTTGAGTTTTGTCGTGTTATTGCCTTCCTTAGTGGGTTGTGCAAACTGCTATTCTGAGTAATGCTTTTTCTAGGGTGCAGTAGAGGATGAGTTTGTGGAACCAAGGGGGTGGGGCCCCCCAAAGGTTTTGGGAACCCCTGAACTGTAGTTAAATTGTGCTTTGAATTGTCTTGCTGGATGGTTGGCTCAGTGTTCCTCTGACTCCTAATTCTTCATGCCAGCTGTGGTTATAAAAAGATGTTGGAGAAGGTCTGGGTTGCACCTTAACAGCCCCCACACTGTGCAAACCTCCAGAGAGGAGGACTTGGCTGCTTTGCTCACCCCCCAATTCTCCTCCTTCCCCTCTCACCTGAGAAAGGTCACCTGAATCCAAATCTCGTGGTCTCGCTCTCCCGAGTCTGGGCAGGCCAGGAGGAGCAACCGAGGATTGTCAGAGTGACAAGAAATTCAGCATGTCAACCCAGCTGCAAAAAAGGCAAATTCCATGCCAGGAATCACTAGGAAAGGAATTGGAAATAAATCTGTCGATATCAGAATGCTGTTCTGCAAATCTATGGTGCAACCAGAGCTGGGATGCTGTGTCCAGATCTGGTTTCCTCACCTCAAAGAGGAGATTGTAGGGTTGGAAAAAGTCCAGAGAAGGGCCACCAGAATGATCAAAGGCTGCAGAGTTTGGGACTTAATCTTAAACAGAGAAAAGGAAAGTAAGAGGATAGAGGTTTGTAAAATTGTGCACAGCATGGACTTCCTCTCGCATAACACTGGAACTCATGGACATCCCAGGAAGCTGGAAGATTCCGGACAAATATATCAAGAAATGACTTATTCATGTAGCAGAGTTAAACTATGGAGCTTACTTCCAAAGGAGGCAGTGATGGTCACCAACTGAGATGCCTTTAAAAGAGGATCAGACCAATTTAAGGAGGAGGAGGAGGAGGAGAGGAGGGATATTGTTGGCTGCTGGCCAGGATGGCTCTGCTCTGCTTCCATGGTGGTGGCAGTAAGTGCTTCTGAATACCCCCTGCTGGAAGCTGCAAGAGGGAAGGTGGCTCTTGGGCTTGAATCCTCCTGGTGGGTTTCCATAATGCCATCTGCTCGGCCCCTGGGAGATCAGGATGCTGGAGTAGGTGAGCCATTGCCAGGATCCAGCAGGCTCTTCTTAGGTCCGTTTAAATGGGATTTATTTCCCATATTTATAGACTATTTTGTAACCCTTGAGTTAGGCCTGAGAATGGGATTTTTATTTTTTTATCCCAGCAGATCAAGACCCACCGCTGCATCCTCCACACTCGGCTGCCTGCTCAGCCTCGGCTTCCTTCCTTCACTGCTTACCTTGAATATGAATTTGTAAGTTCAGATGCTGTTCCACAGAGAATCTGTGAATTTGGAAGGTACTCCAAGGGTCATCTAGTCCAGCCAATCTTTGCTCAGCAACCTCCAATGAAGGAGAGTCTGCTGCCTTCTGTGCATGCAACTTCCTGCCTCTCCAATCTCTTTCCTGATCACTGGTTTTGTGCCAGTGAGGAAGAAGAGCATTGGGATTTTGCTCTGATAAAAATCTGGTTGCAGGGAGATGGCATAGGGGGACCCCACAAAAGGCCAGTTCCCACTGGGGCTTCCAGCAGGAGATGACTGGTTGTTGCAGCTTCCTCTGGCCATCCTGAGATGGTCCTCTCTTGGCAATGCATGGGGGAGATCAGGGAAGCAGAGAGGAGTTCAGGTGGGTGGCCCTGGAGATGTGGGCTTGCTCTTGGAAGCTGGTGGCGAAGTCTCTAAGCTTGTGCCCCGGAGTCGTGGCTTCGGTGGGTCTTTGGCTGCTGCCGTCCTGCAACCTGCTTGTCTCATGGCTCCAATAGCCACATGGGGCAGGTGGTTCATAACACCCTCTCCTAGCTTTGGGGACTCCCTAGTTTTAGAGAAAAGGCAAGTGAGAGGCGGCATGATAGATGTTTATAAAAAGCTGCATGGCCTGGAGAACTGGGCCAAAACTAACAAAGTGGATTTCAGTAGGGACAAACACAAGTTTTTACACTCAAGCAGGAGGAACCAGTTGCACGCATAGAAGATACTTGGCTGTTATGGAAATGACATGCCCCCCCACATCTTTAAAGTTGTTACAGTGTTACAAATATTATGCCTGAATGTATCCTTTTGACTTGACAACTCAGGGAAGATAACTAGCTTTATAAATTCGTAGAAAATCCATTCTTTAACCAACTCTCCTCATTCCAATGCCATTTTAACCCTTTAAGAAATGTGAATTTGGGCTCCACCTCCCTCCATGAACCAAGAATCAGGAAGTCATGTAGGCAGTAGGAAGAGGGCATCCCGCCATATTTCCCCAAGAGTGAGAGCACATACACCTCAGGGAGCACCCCACCCAGGGAGTGACCAAGGGGGCAGCAATGGACATCTGCAGAGGCAGTTTAGCAAGTCAGGTGTTCTGAAAGCCCACCTCCAGATAAGTCCTGAGGGCAAGGAGATGTAAAGAGTTTTATTGTTCTTTCCTGATATGGGTACTTAAGAGGTGTTGGGAAAGGTATCTAAGTGACCTAATGTTGAACTTGTGTAACCCTTGTGTAAAAGGTAAACGGACCCCTGACCATTAGGTCCAGTTATGACTGACTCTGGGGTTGCGGCACTCATCTCGCTTTATTGGCCGAGGGAGCCGGCATACAGCTTCTGGGTCATGTGGCCAGCCTGACTAAGCCGCTTCTAGTGAACCAGAGCAGCGCACGGAAACACCGTTTGCCTTCCCGCCGGAGAGGTACCTCTTTATCTACTTGCACTTTGACGTGCTTTTGAACTGCTTGGTTGGCAGGAGCAGGGACCGAGCAACGGGAGCTCACCCCGTCGCAGGGATTCGAACCGCCGACCTTCTGATTGGCAAGTCCTAGGCTCTGTGGTTTAACCCACAGCGCCACCCGTGACCCCCCCTATACTCCTTGTATACCCCTCCCTATTTGTGACCTGCTAGTGATGTAGTGATGATGTGTCAGTGATGCTGCTTGAAGTGAATTCTGGGGGAAAGAGGGAAGGTTTAAAAGAGGAGGTCACCCCCTGCTCGGGGTTCTTACTCCTAGGAGGGACCTGTTGTGCAACAATAAAGATCGTGGTCTACTGACCGCTGTTTTGCTCCTATATTTGGCTGGAACGTCCTTCCTTTCTGACCGTATAGACCCGCAGGCTCTGCCCAACGAGCTGGGCTGTTGAGTATCCTCTCAACCCAGAATTTTCCTTAACATGGCTTACCAGCAGTACATGTGGAAAAGGTCTGTGGGTCTTGGTGGACTACAGTGTGATGCAGCAGCAGAAGAAAGTGAATGCTATTCTAGGCTGCATCAAGAGAAATCCAGTGTCCAGACCAAGGAAAGTCATGGTACCCTCTCTTCTGCCTTGATCAGACCACACCTGGAATATTGTATCCAGTTCTGGGCACCACAATCTACCTATCTGACAGGGTTGTTGTGAAGGTGAAATGGGGAGGAGCACGCCACTTTGAGCTCCTTGGAGGATATTGGTGGGCTAAAAGTGCAAGAGGTAAAAATAAATGCCGAAGCAATGGACTGTGGTTTCCCAGTGTGGGTGCTCCGTGGGCAACGAGGTCTCAGACGGGCGATTTCTGCACGCTTGATTCCTCCATCAGAGGGCCTCTAGGGGTTGTCCTGCAGAAGAAGTGGCAGGGAGCCCACCCGGGACCCACAAGCTGCCCTTGCCTCCTGCCTTCCCTGCTGTGTCAGGCGCTGGCCTTCATGAGGTGGGGCCTCACTCTGGCTCACAGGAGCCGCTTTGTCTGTCAGTGCCTGTTAGGTTGCCTTTCCTGGAACAGTCATGAGCTTCTCCTTAGCAATGCGAGACTCCACAGATGACATCAACCTGGCAGGTGGGCTGTGGCTGCCGTGGGTCCCTCCCCACAGGTCTGAGTCACTCTTCCTGGCTTCTCTTTGGGGAAATGGGAAGTGAATGCCATAACCTCCTTTCTGCACGGCATCCACCTGGCTTTGTGCGGGATGGAGAGTGAGAGCAAGTTTCACGACTGCCCTGAGATCTCCCAGAGGGTTGGACCCGAAGTCCGCTGGGCTCAAATGGCAAGAAAGAGGATTTAGATGAAACCTGAGGGAGAACTTCTTCCTGGTGCCAGCTGCACTGCTGTGCCTCAGGCTGTCTGGGAACTGGGTGGCCTCTCCTGGAGAAGCCAGGGTTGTCATACTAGACCTCCTGCCTGGACTGGGCAACTTTCAAGACTAGGATTGCAAGAGCACCTTGAGGGGAAGCACTCGGTTTTTTTGCTGGATGTAGAAGTGGCTGGAAACCCTTTAACCCACTAAGTGCAGCTTCACAGTGACAGCTGGTGGAGGAATTGTGGACCTTGGATCAGAGGTGAGGCCACAGAGAGCTTGGGGAAATAATTGTATCTGGGCAATGGATCTGAGTCCTGGTATTTTAGGTGCAGCTGGACACTGGCTGTTTCCTAACTGTCCTCTGCCCCTTTAAGGTAATCCATGAGCCTGAATTCAACTTCTGACCTTACAAGGGGTTCAAAAACAGAATTTAAAAGAGATTTCTGCCTGGCAGGTGTTAGAAGGCTTTTGAATTTCGCAGCAGAGAACATGTGTGTGTAAATTGCCTACCAGAGTTAGTCTTACGGCACCTTAAAGGCTAATTGCAGATATATCAATATATTGATTGATTGATTGATTGAATGCATATATATTCCACCGTTTTCTCCAAGGAGCTCAAAGTGGTGTACATGGCTCTCCTCCTCCTCCTCATTTGATCCTCATAGCAACTCTGCGAGGTAGAGTTAGGCGGAGAGGCAGTGACTGGGCCAGGGTCACCCAATGAGCTTCAGGCTGGGTGGGATTTGAACCCAGCTCACTCCTAGTCTGACATTCTAACCACCAAATCACACTGGCATGGTGGGCCTCAGGGATCCCTGGTCATCCTTGAGAGCGATGTGCTGGGCACTCCCACCTGGAAAGGGACACATAGCACAATTTCATGCCCCCCAAGCAAGAGAGAAAGCTTCTTCAGTGGTGCCAACTTCTCCTGGTTGTCTCTTGGCCTGCAGGGAGGGGCAGGGGCAAGGGAGAGGGCTATCAAGGGCTCCTCACTAGGGAAGAGGGCTCTTGCACTCGGATCCTGCTTGCTGGTTTCCCACAGGCAACTGTTCAGCCATTGTGAGAGCAGGATGAGGACCCAGGTGAACTACTGGCCTGTTTCAACAGGCTCTTCTGGTGCTCACTCTCCTTCTGTGGAGAGCAGAGGTTGGATGGTCATCTGTCCTGGAGGCTCCTGCATTGCAGGGGGCTGGACTAGATGACTCTTGGGGTCCCTTCCAACTCTACCATTCTACGGTTCTATGATTCTCATGGAAACACAGAAGAGCAGGCTCTTCTGGTGCTGTTATGCAAGGGAAATGCCGTCATGCTCCTCAACGCGCTCGAGCAAGCGGCCTTCTTGCTATCAACGGCAAGAGCAGGTCCTAGTAAACGACAGATGGAGAGAGCTATTCTGGCAGCAGGCTGGGGGAGATGCAGGCTGCTCTCAATCAGAGCATCGGAAAAGCCTGCTGGATCAGGCCAATGGGTGCCACCTCTTAAGGCATCCCATTCTTGCCCTGGCCATCGGATGCCCCAGGGAGAAGCCCACAGGCAGGAGCTGAGCATAAGAGCCCTTCTCCAGCACATCCCCCACCCAGCCCACCTTTTGGAAAATGGAAAGCTGGCTGGAGTCTCTGTTCCCTCCCTTCCTCCCACAAAGGGATCACCCAGCAGGAGGGGGAAAGGATCGGGCCCAAGAGTGAGTAGCCTCTGTGCCGAAGGAAAGGGCTTGGTGCCAAGTGGTGCTGGCATGTCTGCCCCTTAATCACATCTTGGTTTCAACGCCTGTTTGGAAATCTGACTCGAGGTGTGTGGCACCTTGAGAGTTCTGTGCTCCTAGGCAGAATGAGAAAGCAAGGAGACCCAAGGCAATCAAGTAAAAAAGGGTTGTGTTGGTTTTTATTTTAAAAAACAACAACTGGGGAATTTGTGTGGCTTAGTGGGAATTGTCACAAGCGATGTTGAGAAGCTGCCGTGTTGGCGTTCCATGTGGCAAGCACCAACGATTCGTGATTTCCCCTCCCTTGCAGGCCTTGGCACACGCCGTCCTGCAAAGTATGGGTGGGCTGACTCCTCTCAAACCACCTCACCCCTTATGAACACCCTTCCAAAAAATCAGGATAAAATGGGCTTTGGACACCTTAACTGCAATGAGTTTAGAGTTGCCCACCAAACGTTTTCCCGAGTCCAGAGTGGGTCCCATGTGGGTCACACTTTTGACACCTGCTTGTGATGAGCAGGCCTCTGGGCGGATGCAGGAAAAGGCATCTTGGACCCGTGACACTCCTGGTTTGGCTGTTGGCTTTGAGCAGATCTTCCTCTGGTCTTGAGCCAAGAATTGTAGCGGAATCACGATGGCGAAGCCAGGAGGGGGTGGCGTCTCAGCAAACCACCCCTGGGGGGCTGGGCTGGCGGATGTGTAGCCTAGCTGTGCCCTTTGTGTTGGTGCTGCAGGCAGTGACTTAGCACCTGAATTTATCTCCAGGCAAAGCTGAGGGTTATGTAAGTTTCCTAGATAAATAAGGGAACTGGGCCACTCGCCCACACCCTCCCCTGTCCGGCCATCTGGCCAAGGAAGGCCGGAAGCCAGAATTGAGAGCCGCAGCTTCCTGAATTCTCCTCCTCCTCTTTCTTCAAGTGGCTCTGGAGTCGAGAGCTGGTGGTCCAGGGATCAGGCACTGCCCTAGCAGGGGACAAAGGCCTTGTCTCCCAGGATGATGCTTGCCAGCCCTCCTTGTGCCCCCCCTAAAAGCTTTTCTGCCCCAGAGAAAAACCCTCCAAATAAGTGAAACAGAGAAAAGGGTTCCCTTCACCCGCATGGTTGGGGGTTTGATGGCCACTCTTGTTTTGGAAAATCTCCCAACCCTTTTATTTTGTCCTGCCACTGGAACATCCTGTCAGAGCAAGGATTCCCCCTGTGGCTCCCTCACAAATCTGTCCTTGGGTTCCCCACAGAGCGAACACCTTCAGAAGGTGGTGGAGTCTCCTTCCTTGGAGGTTGGAAGGTCCTCTGTCGTGGATGCTGGAGATTCCTGCAAGCCTCCCAACCCCACCGTTCTATGATTTGATGAACTCTCCAGAACGGATTTGAGGCTGTCCTAAGGTATATCTAATGCCACAAAATACCTTCATCAGTCGGAAGGTTCACCAAAGCAAGAGCCTGGGGTGGGGCTGGTAAAAGGAAAGCTGTCTTGGCACTGAATCTGCACTTCATTTTTGCCTTGGGCTCTAAATAGTGTGTCTGTGCACACAGCACAACTGGCCACCCCATTCCAGCAATCTTTAAAATCTCTGGCATACCTGGGTAACAGTTAGTTGCCCAGAGTGGTTGGGGCATCCCAGTCAGATGGGTGGGGTATTCCTATTCCTATTGTTATTGTTAGTGTGTATGTCGGTGTTTGGGGGAAGCAATTCAGAATCTTGACTGAGCACCGGCAGAAGCTGCCCATTTGCGGTCAGATACTTAGAGGAGGGCTAGAAAAACCCCCAGAGCTTGTGAAAGAAAAGTCCTTCTTCCTGCAGCGCCTGGTTAAATGGAGGAATTCACTCCGCAGGAGGCAGTGATGGCTGCCAACCTAGATGGATTTAAAATTGGATTAAACAAATTTGTGGATGGCCATTGGTGGCTGCTAGCTAGGGTGGTTCTGCTCTGCCTCCACGGTCGGAGGCAGCCATGCTTCTGAATGTCAGTTGCTGGAACTGCAGGAGGGGAGAGCTGCTCTTGTGTTCGAATCCTGCTTTCGGTTTCCCACTGAGGCATCTGGTTGGCTCCTGTGGGAACCGGATGCTGGACTAGATGGGCCATGGGCCTCATCCAGCAGGGCTTTTATTACATTCTTAGGCTGCCCCTTCAGCCTTGAGATGCCTTCTGAGCACTGGGCAGGCTTGATCCCTGCAACTGGAAGTGGTCTTCTGTGGATCCCTGTTTGAACTGGGAGCTGTTTCAGCCAGTGTTGCATGGACCCCTGGCCTTTGGGTGGAAGGGAAAGGCCCATTTAGCTGGAGCCCCCGCCAAGGGTCCCACTGCAAAGTCATCCCTTAGCAAGCCTTTGCCTGAACATTGCCCCTGACTAGATTTCGTCTCTGTGCCAGAGCTGCGAGTGTGTCTCCTATCTCAAAGGCTCAGATGAAGAGAGTGCTGAGTTAAGAACATTAGAACCAGGAGCCCATAAAGGCCAGGCTGGAGAAACACGAACACACAAACAGAGGCCGCCTCCTGCAAGGAGGACCTTGATCTGCCTCAAGATACAAATCTCGGCTTGCTTCTTTCATGCAGTGAGAGTATTAGAGGGAGCCAACAGTCTTGTTTGGGAGGTTAAAAACATGGTTTGTTAATAATAGAATATGAGTTTATGCTTCAGTTGTGATGTTTGTCCTGTTTTTTAGTTGCTGGTTTGTTTATTAGCGTTTTGTAGATTGCAGTTGTTTTACTGATGATTTGTTAATTATATTATATGATTTATGCTGTACTCTTTAGGTTGTTCTCTTATGGTTAGTTATTGTTTGTAAGCCACTTTGGGAAAACAGCATGGAAGCATCATCAATCAATCAACCAACAAGCCCCTTTGGAGCAACTAATACTTTTCCTGGGAAAGGGCCTTTCAACATCAGTGGAAGGTTTTCGCGTCCCCCGCCCAGCCCCTTCTCTGTTTTCTGCCTTTTCCAGAAAAGGCTGCTTATTTTTCAAAGCCCTTTGTGGTCTGGCAGCTCAGATGTTTGATCTGCCTCTTTGAAAAAAGGACAGGGGGAGATAGATTCCTTCAGGGTGCTGGGATTGATTAAAACGGGCCTAATAATAATTAGGTCGAATCGAACTTGTTTTTTAAAAAATGTAATTGGATCTGAGATTAAAGTTCCACAATGATGATCCTTGTTCTGTTCTGTAATCTCCAGATGGGGTCCAGGCTGGGCTGCCATCTCATCTGAGGTCTGCTGGGGGCTGTTCTGGGTGGGGAGAGGGCAGGACACCCCTTGAGTCTCTGAGCCCAACTTATGGGTGTGTGTGTTAATGCTGCCAGTGGCTCCCCTGGGGGAGAGTAAGGGAACTCTGCCAGGAACATGGAAGCCCTCCTGTCTCCATGATGTGTTGTGTGATGATTAGAATCCCCATCTCTGCACCTTCTTCATAGAATCCCAGACTTGTAGAGTTGGAAGGGATTCTCCCAGCCCCCGCAATGCAGGAATCACATCTCAAGAATCCCTGACAGATGGCCGTCCAACCTCTGCTTAAAAACCTCTGAGGAAGGAGAGTCCACCACTTTCCACCAGAAAGTTCTTCCTAATGTTTAATCAAATTAACAAACTATTAAACCTGGGGAGACCCCTTTAAACAGGCAGGCAAGGGGATGGGGACCAGTTGCTGCTTTGTCATGATACAGCTTCATCCAAGATGATGGGCGACCAAGAAGATGAAGGCTCTAAGAAGCAAGCCGTGTGAGGAACAGTTGATGGAGTTGGGTGTCTTTAGCCTGGAGAAGAGGAAACAGAGAGTTGACATGAGAGCCACAATCAAATATCTTGTAGGCTGTCATATGGATGAGGGAGCGAGCTTGTTTTCTCCTGCTCTGGAGGGGAGAACCTAAACCAATGGGTTCAAATGACAAGAAATGAGATTCTGTGTACTGCAGGGAGATGGATTCAACGACTTCCAAGGCTACATTTCTATGATTAACTGCTGAGAGACCATGTTTCTGAGTGTTTGTCTGCCCCAGACATGCAATCAAACATTCCCCAGAGGAAGTCTGAAGCCTTCTCCCTTAGCTGCAATTTTTCCAAGTGCTCGTTTTGGACTTCAAGCCTCTTCATGGCGAGGTGCCTTTTCCATAGAATTATTGGAAGGGACCTGAGGGTCATCTAGTCCAGCCCCCTGCAATGCAATCAAATCTCAAGAATCCCTGACAGATGGCCATCCAGCCTCTGCTGGAAAACCTCAGTCCACCACCATCCGAGGGAGTCCATTCTACTGGTAAATAGCTCTTGCCAGCAGAAAGTTCTTCCTAATGTTTAGCTGGGATCTCCTTGGATCCATTGAATATTCCACCTTGGTCCTGTGTCCTGTGTCCAGTTCTTAGCACCCCAGTTGCAGGAGGATATGGAAAAGCTGGAAGGTGTGCCAAGGAGGGCAACTAAGATGATCAAGGGTCTTGGAGAGGAAGCCTTATGAGGTGTGCTTGAAGGAGCTGGGTATGTTTAGCCTGGAAAAGAGAAGACTGGGAGGAGATATGAGAGCCATCTTCAGAGTTATCTCAAGGGCTGTCACGTGGAAGAGGGAACAAGCTTGTTTTCTCCTGCTCTGGATGGTAGGACTCGAACCCATGACTTCAAGTTACAAGAAGGAGATTCCGAGCAAACATCAGGAAGAACTTTCTGACAGCAGGAGCTGTTCCATAGTGGCACGGATTCCCTTGGGAGGGGGTGGACTCTCCTTTCTTGGAGGTTTTTAAGCAGAGGTTGGATGGCCATCTGTCATGGATGCTTTAGCTGAGATTCCTGCATTATAGGGGCTTGGACTAGAATAGATGACTCTTCTCCTCCCTTCTAACTTTACAATTCTAGGATTCTATAACAGACAGTATCCAAGACTGCTGAATAGAGCTTCCTTGTAGAGTAGCGGTATACCTGTGTGGCTTCTCCTGTTTCCAGGCCCTTTTTGTGGCCTTTGCAAAGGCCTCTGGCTGGCTGGCTCTTGCTGCTGGGAGCAGCTCTGGTGGGACTTCATGGTGGTGTGAGGGGCCTGGCTAGCCTAGTGGGATCTAGCTGAGCAGTCTCTTCTCTGCGGAGAAGCTGGTTGTGGTGGTAGCTGAGGAGAGTGAAGATCAGGAAGAACTCCCTGATAGCCAGAGCTGTTCAACAGCGGATGACCTTGGAAGGTGGTGGACTCTTGTTCCATGGAGTGGTTGGAAGGCCACCTGCCAGGGATTCTTTAGCATTGCAAGGGGGTTGAGCTAGATGACCCTTGGGGTCCCTTCCAACTTTATAGTTTTATGATTCTAGGAGACCCAGAGAAGGAGGTGCCAGGGCTTAACTGCCACCTCACAGCAGACGCTGGCCATCCTGGGATGAGCTGGAGTTCTGCTCCCGCTGGCGATGAGTTTGATGCACCTCCGGACGAGTTTATTAAAACTCTTCTCTCTTTGCTTGATGAATTTTTCATGTCCGCAGGATGAATTGTACATAGCCCAAAAAATAAATTAAAATAAGTGCACATAAATCATTTACCATTCTTGGCTCCTGGAGAAAATTTGTTTCCGTTGCAGGGCTTGTCCTTTTTTAGAAGGCATTATGATTACCCCCATCTTCTGCGGCGTGAATATTCCTTGAGATGATAAGGACGTCGCGTCTCCGAGAGATCCAAATCACATTCTTTTCCCCCCGTTGAAGATGGTCGGAGGAAGCCTCTTCCTCTCTGCAGTGTCCTGGAACATGTTGGATTAGCTTTATCTCACTTTCATACGGATAGAGCATCCGTTAGTGGGAAAGGCTGCAAATAAATCTTGCTTCTTAAAGGGCTGAAAGAGACGCTCTTGTTCTCGCACAATAAGACCCAGATTGTGTCTGCTCTGCACGGAGCCATCAATTTTCTCTTCTGTCCTTGCAGCAGCCTTAGAAGTCTGGTGCCTGTTTCTGGAACAATGCGCATTACGGAAGGGTGGCCTAGTGGTTAGAGTGCAGGACTCGGACCAGGCAGAGACCAGGGTTCAAATCTCCCCCTCGGCTGGGTTACCTCGGAGGCCAGTCGCTGCCTCTCAGCCCAGCCTACCTCTCAGGGGTGTTGTGAGGATAAAACAGGAAGATGAAAACCACATGTGCCACCAACATTTGAGGAAAAGTGGGATACAAGCTCAATAAAGGGACCCCAAGGGTCACCTTCTCCCACCCCCTGCAAGGCAGGAATCCTGGCTAAAGGATGCCTGACTGATGGCCCTCTGGCCTCCCAGGAAGGAGAGTCTCATCCTCTTCGCTGCCCAACAGCTCTGCCTGCATCTTTGCATTTATTTATTTCACAATCATTTATTCACCCCCCGACTGTGAAGCAACAACACCCTCAAAGTGGTTTGCAAAGGGAAGAAGACAATGACATTGTCAGTAAAAACAGCTCTTCTTTCTTAGTCAGAATCTCCTTTTATAGAATCATAAAAAAGGAAAGAAGATTTCCTTGTTAGAGACCATTAGGAATGGTATTTTTTATTTTTATTTTTTAAAACGCCCTGTCGTCCTATGATTTTTAAAATACAGCAAAGGTGTCAAAAATATATCTGTCCTGATTTTCTTAAAATATACATTTCGCACCAGTTGACAGAATTAAAAATCTGCAAAATATTAATGTAAATAGTAATTAAAAACCTAAGAAAGCCAGGAAGACGGTCTGGGAATGTGGCATGATTCATGAGGCCTCTCTTGAAATCCGTAGCAGAGCCACCCTTTAAATACTCAAAGAATCATAACGTTGTAGAGTTGGCGGGGACCCAGGGGTCATCTAGTCCCACCCCTGTAATCCAGGAAATACAGCTAAGGGATACCTGACAGGTGGACACCCAACTTCTGCTTAAAAAGCTCCCATGAAGAGACTCTGCCTCCCACTCTGGGCAGTTCTGGTTGGCCTGCTCCAAAGAGGACATGGCAGAGCTGGAAAAGCTCCAGAAAGGGGGACCTGGTGGGGCGAAAGCCCTTTCCCTGCCCGGAAGAGGTTTCCATAGTGGAGACGAGAAATGGGGAGATGCAGGAGGGGTCTCCCCTGGGGGGAGGGCAGGTCTTTTCCCACCAAGAACTCCTTGGCTCCCCTCTGGAGAAGAACAGGGACCATCTCACCTCGGGCCGACGAAATGGGGAGGGTGGGACGGGACTTTGGAAGGGCTCCAGGTCCCTGTTTAGGTCTCACTTTTCCATGAATAACACTCAAAACACCTAAAATACAATGCTATTAAAAACAACAACAGCAAGAAGAATTTACAGTATCTTAATATATAGAACAACTTGGTAAACCTCATTAAGGTTATAACATAAATGCAGTGGTACCTTCGTTTCGGAAGTATGTTCCAAAACCAAAGCATTCCTAAACCAAGGCACACTTTCCCATAGAAAGTAATGCAAAATGGATTAATCCGTTCCAGACTTTTAAAAACAACCCCAAAAGCAGCAATTTAACATGAATTTGACTATCTAACGGGACCATTGATCCATAAAATCAAAGCAATAAACAAAGTACTGCAGTCACACAATCAATCAATCAATCAATCAGTAGCTGTCCTGGGTTCCACACAGTCACAAAAAAGAGCCGCAAAAACAAAAACGCAAAATAAATAGCCAAAACAGACAGACCTCAGCATAACACTCAAAATGGAAGTTTGGCACTCAAAACAGAGCATGTTCGGCTTCTAAAAAAAGTTCGCAAACTGGAACACTTGCTTCCGGATTTGCAGTTTTTGGGTTCCAAGTTGTTTGAGTACCAAGGCATTTGAGAACCAAGGGGCCACTGTCTCAAGATATCAAATCATGAAAAAGCCCCTAAACAAGTCATCAAAATATTTAAGCCCATGGTTATAGCCTGCTGGATCAGGCCAGCATCCTGTTCCCACCATGACCAGCTAGATGCCTCTTCTGGGAATCCCAGAAGCCGAGCGCAGGAGCCTCCCCTTCCCTGCTGCGCTGTCCAGCAACTGGCCTCCAGGTGCACTGCTGCCTGTGGAGACCCAGCAGAGCCATTGGGAGCCTTATTCTACTCCATAAACCTGCCTTTTATAAGCCATCCAGGTTGGCGGCCATCCCTGCCTCTTGTGCGAGGGCGTTCCACAGTTTAACTATGCTCTGCAAGGGACGCAGGTGGCGCTGTGGTCTCAACCACTGAGCCTCTTGGACTTGCTGATCAGAACGTTGGCGGTTCGAATCCCCGCAATGACGGGGTGAGCTCCCGTTGCTCTGTCCCAGCTCCTCCCAACCTAGCAGTTCAAAAGCATGTAGATAAATAGGGATCGCCGTGGCAGGAAGGTAAATGGCGTTTCTGTGCGCTCTGGTTTCCGTCCAGGTGCCCCATTGCACCAGAAGCGGTTTATTCCTGCTGGTCCCATGACCCAGAAAGCTGTCTGTGGACAAACACTGGCTCCCTCGGCCTGAAAACGAGATGAGCGCCGCAACCCCATAGTCCCCTTTGACTGGACTTAACTCTCTAGGGGTCCTTTACCTTTTACCTTTACTTGCATGGCAAAGGACTTTAATCTACCTTGAGTCTTCCAGCTTCACGGGACGTCCACAAGTTCTAGTGTTAGGACAGAGGGAAAAGGGCTTTTCTCTTCCCACTCTCTCCTTGCCTTGTATCCTTTGAGAAACTTCTCTGTGCGTGGCTTGAGCCCCCTGAGTGCGCTTCCTTTCTCCCCCTGTCCCGCTCAGGCGCCAACTCTTTGCACATTGGGGTGCGTGCATCATTGCGCTGAGAGGAGAGTCACATGTGAGGTGGTGGCAGCTCCGCCTGCCCTTCACCAGCTCATGGTGGGCAGAGGTCCAAGCTGCGTTGCGATTTCACATTGCCATTTGGCGTCCAGATGGTTGTGTGAATCAGCTTTGAGGCCGAGAATGAGGAAGAATATTTGGTCAGCCGAGATGGAAGCCTCCTTGAGTTCTGCTCTGCTCAGTCATCTACTCTCTACATGGCTTAAGCATGTGAATTAAAATTGAGTGAAGCTCGGTGACTAAAAGTGAAAAGGGATGATTCAAACTTGTTTATTGTAATCTACAAAATTTATACTCTTCCAATATCTGTCAAGTCAAACTTAACACCAAAGGTCACCTTTCATCAGACATCCCAAACTCGAAAGGGGTAAAACAAGGGTGTATTCTTGCCCCCTTTCTATTTAATTTATTTTTATCAGACTTGCCAGATCACCTTCAAAAAATAGAATCACATGCCCCTAAACTTAATCAGAAACCAGTTCCTCTGTTATTATACGCAGACGATGCTGTTCTACTATCATTAACGAGCTTGGGTCTGAAACGTCTTATATCTTCTCTGATCCTTTACTGCGAATGTAACAAACTCTCTATAAATTACGAGAAGACAAAAATTTTGGTCTTCTCGAATGGTTGGAAATTAGAGAAATGGAAAATAAGAGGGCAAGAAATCCAACAAGTGAAAATCTATAGGTATCTGGGAATCTTATTCCAGAGCAATTTAGGGTGGGCAAATCATCGCACAAATGCCATAAAACAGGCAAAGTGCACCTCATCAGCAGTTGCCCGTTTTTATTATCAGAAAGGCAATCAATTTATTCCTGCGGCCAATCAGATATTCCAAACAAAAGTGCAATCCCAGATATTCTATGGAATCCCGCTATGGGTCCAAGCATATAATAGTGATTTAAAAAAGATTCACTCCAGCTTTCTGAGACGTATTCTTGGACTCCCAGCTGTGATCAAATATGAAACAATGTGTGCAGAAATAGGCATACACACAATGGAATATTGGGCCTGGTCCACCTCAATAAAGTACTGGTTACGCTGCCATTTTCGCTGCCCTCCATCAAGTCTGCTCGCTGATTTGCTCAAAGACTCCTACAAATCAAGATGGTATCAGTACCTCGAAAAAAAGATTGAATCTTTAGGCATCGAGCTGGAGCCCCTGTACAATTCTAATGAGCAATACATTTTCCATAATATCCTAACTAGACTAAAGGATGTCGAGAGGCAAAATATTATGGCAGCTGTAAACAAAATTTGCTCCCCCATATTCTATGGTTTAAATATCTTAGATAGCAGAGCCAATTACGTCACTAAATTAATAATCCCAGCCCAACGTAGGGCTTTTATGCTGGCCCGTTTGAATGTTTTTCCCTCAGCATTTGTCAGGGGAAGATATCAAAACATTCCCAGAAACAAGAGATTCTGCAGATGTTCTATGAATGTCCCGGACACCGTAGAGCATATTCTCTTTCATTGCCCATTGTACAGTACACTCCGTCAACGCGTGCTGTCCCCTCTTTTGGGTGGTCCGGAACCCCAGCAAGGTGAATGTGTGGGATTCTGCCTATCCGACGTTGACCAAAGGGTAACGGCGGGGGTAGCCGAGTTTTTGGTAGCAGTTCTCCAAGGAGCAGGTTAACAAGGAAAACCACTGACTCTATATGCATATATATATATATGTATGTAGCCAACTGCTGCCTTTTTATATATATTTCAAGGCTTTTATATCTTATTTTCTCTTTTATGGTTTTATTTGTATAATGCCTAATAAAGGTTTGATAAGTAAGTAAGTAGTTTATTGTAATCTTTGTGCCATCAGCTAATTAGCAGAAAATCTTGTCTTGATTCCCCTTGCGGCCTCCTGGTCAGATGGGCTGAATCAGCTGGGCTGACGCTCCGCAAGTTTCCTCCAAAGTTCAGTCCTACTGGGCTCAAGCGAGCTTACTCCCGAGTAGGACTGTGCCACAGAAGACTTAGACAACAAACTAGTCATGAACTTTGTCTCTTAAGCAGGACGGGCCTAACTCAACCCAGATACAATTAAGTACAGCGCCGCCTAGTGAATAAATGATACGAAAGTTCTATCCATGCAGGGAGCACAATATTGTGCCCTTGATTTGGTGCCAGTGCCAAGGGGATTGAATTCTTCAATGAGAAAACGTTTAAACATTTAGGACTCTTTAGTTGCTCCATCTTCCATGAAGCAACTCTTCAGGTATTTGAAGATGGCCATCATATCCCCTCTCAGGTTCGTCTTCTCCAGGCTAAGCGTACCCAACTCCCTCAACCGTTCCTCATATGGCGTGGTTTCCAGCCCCTTGGTCGCCCTCCTCTGCCCACCTTCCAGCTTGTCAACACCCTTCTTAAATTGTGGTGCCCAGAATTGGACACAGTATTACAAGCATGGTCTCACCAAGGCAGAATAGAGTGGGATTTCAACTTCCCTTGATCTGGACACTAGACTTCTGTTGTTGCAACCTAGAATAGCATTTGCTTTTTTTGCTGCTGCATCATCATATTGTTGACTCATGTTCAGCTTGTGATCCACCAAGACCCCTGGATCCCTTTCTGATGAGCATCCCCTCAATTCCTTCATCCAAGTCATTTATAAAGACATTGAATAACAACGGCCCAGGACAGAACCCTGCAGCACCCCATTTGTGTCCCTGGAAGTGCTAGATAATAACAATCACAATAGCAATAACAACAATATTATTAATACCCCTCCCACGTGGCTGAGTTTTCCCAGCCACTCTGGGCGGTTCCCAACAGAGTATTAAAAGCACAATAAAGCATCAGTCATCACTTCCCTAAACAGGGCTGCCTTCAGATGTCTTCTAAAAGTCAGATAGTTGTTGATTTCCTTGACCTCTGATTGGAGGGCATTCCACAGAGCAGGCGCCACCACCAAAAAGGCCCTCTGCCTGACTCCCTGCTTGAGCATCCCTATAAAATCTCAGGCATTAAGGAGAAGAAGCTGGAATCTGGTTTTCCTTTGCTCTCTTCTGGGCAAGAGAGTTATTCAGAAAGCTTTTCCTTCTGGTGACTGTCGGGAGGGGACGGGGGACAGCAAATTACTCCATTGATTATTTAGTGAACATGGGGATGCTGAGAGCTTGATTCAGATTCTCAAACAGCAAACTGGAAGGTTGTATGAAATTTCACACCTGCTATGTTACAAGGGAGGCTAGAAGATGCTTTTCATGTCGATGGTCCTGGGGTCAATCGTGGGCACCTCAAGGATCCACTGCTGTCTGACTGAGAACTGGATGCTGGACTAGATGGGCCATTGGCCTGATTCAGCATGTTCCTACGTTACCCTCCATGAATTCGTCTTTTGAAGCCATCCAAATGGGTGGCCATCCCTGCCTCCTGTGGGAGAGAGTTCCGTAGTTGAAATTGTCTTTCCTGAATATTCCAACCTTCAGTATCCATAGATGCTCCCAAGCTCCAGGTTAGGCGAGAGGGAGCAGTTCTCCCCTTCCGTTTTCTACACGCCTTTTTAAAACTTCCACACTTCCACTGCGCTGCTTCTCCTCTCCTTTTCCTCTGTGCTAAAAAGCCCCAAATATTGTGTTTCCCCCCTCAGAGGAGCAGTGTTGGGTCCGCTGGATCATTTTGCTTTCCCTTTTCTGCAGCCACCTATACCTACAGTATCCTTTTTGAGGTGAGAGGGCTGCAAATGTACACATTTGTAGAATGGTGTTAGGATGCCGACAGGGTTATCCTGAGTCCCTTTCCTAATGATTCCTAACATAGAAAGTCCCACTGGCTCATTGTTTCCATTCAGCTGTCTGCTCTGGTCCAAATATCCTGATCATAGTCTGGAGCTCCTCACAATTCCACCCCCGCCATAATCATTCCAAACAAATCTGACCATCTCACTTCAGAACTGTGTTTGTGCTTCATTTAGGAAATCTTGAGATGTTTCCCCACCTGAAGTTGGATGTGTGTAAAGCTGCAGTCCATGTAAGGAGGCTTTTGGGAAGTCCCTTTTGGCTAGTTTTAGGAGGTCCCCTCTTGGGTCTCCTAGTGTGTGGATGGAAGGTCTCAGGTTTAGAGAGGATTTTGGATGACGTTGGATGCTGATTGGTGCAGAGCAAGCCTGCTTGACCATTGGGTCTTCCATATCTCTTGTCTTGGGTAAAGATATGAGCCCTCTTGGATCAGAAGTAGCATCCTGTTGAGAACAGCATCCTGTGTCCTTTCCCAGAGCAGCCAGCTAGATTTCCCAGTGGCAGCTGCCAGTTTACTGGTGGATTCAAATTACAGGAAAGGAGAAAGAACTTTCTGATGGTAACAGCTGTTCTAAAGTGGAACGGTCTCCCTCGGAAGGTGGTGGACTCTCCTTCTTTGGAGGTTTTTAGCAGAAGTTGGATGGTTACCTGTGATGGAGGTGTCTCCGTGACCTCTGGCTTCCGTCACAGTGTCCTGTTGTGCCAGAAGCAGTTTACTCCTGCTGGCCACATGACCCGGAAAGCTGTCTGTAGACAAACACCGGCTCCCTCGGCCTGAAAGGGAGATGAGCGCCACAACCCCAGATTCGCCTTTGACTGGACTTAACCTTCCAGTGGTCCTTTACCTCTTTTATTTTAGTTGAGATTCCTGCATTGCAGAGGGTTGAACTAGATGACTCTTTGGGTCCCTACAATTCTGTGAGTCTACAAATAAAAACAAAAACCACAGCTCACCTTTGTTGGAGGCCATCTGTAAGGGATGCTTTAGTTGAGATTCCCTCATTGTACTAGATGATTCTTGAGGTCTCTTCCAACTCGACACTTCTGTGATTCTATACCTATCAGAAGGGTCCATTCTTGGCCTTTTCTCCACCCCCCTGAACCATCCCCCCTTTATTAGGGCAGAAATCTCTTTTGGGTTCCTCACTGTGCTTCAGTGACTGTATGTGGTGAACAGAAGAGACACGAGTTCTGCGTCCTCATTTTTGGGGTGGTCCTCCTTTGACTGAGTGGGAGATGATGGAGGTGGGAGGAGGTGTGTTGGCAGCGAGGCAGCTCCTCCTGAGCAGGTTGGAGAAGGAGGCAGCTGTTGCTGGGGTGGGGTTGCCATGGCATTGGCTTGGAAACCGCACTTTGGCAGTGGGATTTGCTGGGTGACTTGAGCATCTTGTGGAGCCCTGCGCAACTGCCTTCTGCCATGCTAGTCCTTCACTGCCCCCGTCCACGTGCTGAGCACAAGGACATGAGAAGAGGCTCTTGGATCAGGCCAATGCGGCCCGGTCTCATCCAGCCTCCTGTTCTCATGGTGGCCAACCAGATGCCCATCCACAAGCAGGACCCGAATGTGAGAGCAGCTCTCCCCAAGAGCCTTCTCCAATAATGTCTCTAAATGCCCTCTTAAAGCCATCTTGGTTGATGGCCACCATGACTTACTGTGGCAGGGAGTTCCACAGGATAACTATGTGCTGTATGAAGGACTTACCGGTACTTTTATCCGTCCTGAATCTCCCAACATTCAGATGGTGACGATGAGGATGATAGTAAATTTATATACTGCCCTTCATCCAAAGATTTCAGGGCATATAGCACAAAATAAATAGTTAAAACAAAAACCAAAACCTTAACCCCATCATTGAATGTTCACAGGAGAGGAAGAAAAAACTTCTCTTTCTCCTGGACATGCGTAATTTTATAAAATTATATCATGTTGCATCTTCTCTAAACTGAAAAGCCCCAAACATACCACCCCCTCCGTTGTTTTGGTTTCCCATTTCCAAACTTTTCCAAAGCTACAAAATTCTTGACGTGAGGCAACCAGGACTGGAGAGTCTTCCAAATAGGGTTACAGCATAGATAAAACTATTATAAGTAGAAAACAAGTAAAGTGGTGATATAAATGCCCCCCCCCAAAACCCCCAGGAGAAACTGTGGTTTGGAAGTGACTTCTCTCAGTGGCTCATGGATCTCTTCTGAAAAATCCAGAAAGGTTGCTCTGGGGCTGATCCTTCTGGCGAGGAGGACCCATGGATCCGCCCCTCCTCACCTGCCACTCTGGCTGCCTGGAGAAGAGTCTCCAGAGCTCAGCTGCCCCCTCTGGGGGCTCCAAGATGCTCTTTATTGCAGGCGCGCGACGCCGTTCCGCACCGCCGCAATTAAAAATGAAAAATAAAACCGAGAATGCATAAAAAATTCATAGGCCACAGCAAATTAATATCAAATCAGTGGTGTGTGCTGGTATCTGGAATTAACACTATTATGCTAATCACCAATCTGAATTCAAATTGGACAACTTGAAAGCGGAGAGACATTAATAGCATTTTAAATCAGATTGGCTGAAACCTGACAATTTAACTACAGTCAGGTGGGTTGACTGCCCCACTCTCTGCCTCTGCAGTTGGGGGGGGTGCAAGGAAGGAGAGCCAGGGGAAATGCTGCTGTATTTGGGGGGGTGAGGGGGTTGGGGAGAGGAAGGAGAGCTTTGGGCGCTTCAATTCCCCACCCCCTGCATTGGATTTTGTGTTTGGGTGTGTGAATTGTGTTTGGGTGTGCGAAGAAGCTTCCATTATGAACCCAAATATTCACTGGATTCTACTTGTGACAGCCTTGTGAGGTAGGATGTAGACTCAGGCCTAGGGAGGGGGAGCAGGGCAGCTCCTTGTGGTCACCTAGTTGTCCATTGTGGGAACAGGAAGATGAACTAACCCCCCCCCCTTTATTCTGACAGTCAGTAAGAGCTAATCGACAGTGCAGCCATCTCCGTCGGAAGGTGGTGGACTCTCCTTCCGTGGAGGCCTTTAAGCAGAGGTTGGGGGCCATCTGTCAAGGATGCTTGAGCTGAGATTCCTGCATTGCAGGGGGTCAGGCTAGATGATCATGGTTCCAGCCAAACTTCACAATTCTACGTTCTTATGATATCCTTCCTCTTCTTTGGTGATCCCTCGTACTCGAGTAAGATTGTCTTCCATGAACACGGTCTTAACAGTGAGTCCGTAAGTGACTGTGGAGGCCAATTCTGGACCCACACATCCTTCCTCAGTGGGGACATAGGTTTCCGGGCAGGAGTTGATCACGGTGTGGATTTGCCAAGTGTGCCTTCCTCTTAGCACGTCTCTCCCTTGCGTCCTGAGTTCGAGTGTCTTCAAAGCCCAGTACACCTTTGGTCAAGGCTGTTCTCCAATTGGAGAAATCATAAGGGAGTGGACTCTCCTTCCTTGGAGGCCTTTAAGCAGATTTTGGGGGGTTATCTGTCATGGAAACTCTAGCTGAGATTCCTGAATTGCAGGGGATAAGACTAGAGGACCCCTGGGGTCCCTTCAGTCCTGTGATTCTATGAGAAGGAGCAGCCTGTTATCTGGGCCTCTTGCCTCTCATCTTGAGGAGGGTTTGATCCCCTCACCCCTTGCCAGAGAGGCTGAGATGTTGCCCTTGAGCCCTTCAGCCTCCCGGGCTGGAAAAGAAGCCTCTCCTCCTCCCCCCCCCCCCCGGTCTGTGCCATGCTGCCTTGTGCTATTTCTGAGCCTGCCGGCCACGAATAGCCCCACGTGGGTCTCATGGTGTAATGTGCAGGATGCTCTGAGTGACTTAGCGTAACTGGATTACACCCCGCGGATGCTCTGCACACTCCAGCTTTGTCCCTGCAGACCCTGGGGCTTTGCGGGGTCTTACGTGTCATCGGACCGCGGCTTAGGCAGAATTAGGCCACTCAGGGGCCAACTGTCTCGCCTTGAGGAAGAGCAGGCGGCAATCTCTGAAGGGGAGGCCAGCTGGGAGATGCACTCATCCCGTGGAGCAGGCGGGAGCTTCTCCCACCTCCCAGGTTCCAGAGCGTTTTGCAGGTAGCGCACCCAGAAGCTGCCTGATCAGCCACGCGCAGGAGGGGAGCAGCAAGAGACTCATTGGCCTCATCCAGAAGGATGACTCTTATCCCGTGTTTGTGTCCTCAGAAATGCATCATTGCTAGGGCTGGGCAATGTCTGCTTTTCAACATCTTCTTCTTTGGCGATCCCTCGTAGCCGAGTAAGATTGAACATGATCTTCTTAACAATGAGTCCATAAGTGACTGTGGAGGCCAATTCTGGATCCACATGTCCTTCCACAGTGGGGACATAGGTTTTCATGCGGGAGTTGATCATGGCAAGGGTTTGCCAAGTGTGCCTTCCTCTCAGCACGTTTCTCCCTTGAGTCCTGAGTTTGAGTGTCTTCAAAGCCCAGGACACCTTTAGTCAAGGCTGTTCTCCAACTGGAGCGCTCGCAGTCCAGTGTTTCCCAGTTATCAGTGCTTATACCACATTTTTTAAGATTTGCCTTGAGAGAGTCTTTAAACCTCTTTTGTTGACCACCAGCATTACGCTTTCCACTTTTAAGTTCAGAATAGAGTAGTTGCTTTGGAAGACGATCATCAGGCATCCGCACAACATGACCAGTCCAACCAAGTTGATGTTGAAGAATCATTGCTTCACCACTGGTAATCTTTGCTTCTTCCAGTACACTGCTATTAGTTTGCCTGTCTTCCCAAGTGATGTGTAGAATTTTTTGAACACCGTTGGTGGAATCTTTCAAGGAGTTGGAGATGGTGTTTATAAGTGGTCCATGATATGTTGTTCTTGTTTAGTCGTTTAGTCGTGTCCGCCTCTTCGTGACCCCATGGACCAGAGCACGCCAGGCACTCCTGTCTTCCACTGCCTCCCCCAGTTTGGTCAAACTCATGCTGGTAGCGACGCAAACACTATCCAACCATCTCGTCCTCTGTCGTCCCCATGATATAGCACCAGCTAAACATTGCAATATGTCGATATATCACGATGTCTGAAATAAGGGTGGAGCTATAGAGGCATCGGCTGGCTTCACGTTTTTTCCTCCATTGTGATTTTTCCCAGCTGCTGCTCTCGGGGTTCACTGCGCCCGGCAGGAGGCAGGGGAGAACTCAGCCAGCAGAGTCAGCAGACTCGAGAGAAGGATTGGCTCCCTCTGTGTTTCCCCCCACATCGATTTTTGCATAGCACACACAAACAAGCATCATGATTTGCGATATTTTGCCAGGTCAAAAATTATGAACCCAGTATCATGATATGCATCTCAAGGCAGTTTTGGGCGATATATTGAAATATTCCCCAGGCCTAATCCTCGCTCTTCTTTGTGCAGCACAGAGTTAAACTGTGGAACTCCCTCCCACAGGAGGCAGGGGTGACTACCAAACTAGATGGCTTTAAAAGAGCTAGATTCACCAAGGAGAAGGCTTTTGATGGTGACTAGTCTCAATGGCTCATCTCTGCCTCCACAGTTGGAGGCAGGAATCCTTCTGAATCTCAGTGTTGGAAACCTCTGCTTGTTGGATGGGTGATACGGAATCTGGTCATGATGCAATTAATAAAAGGGAAAATAAATCCATGTCAACAATCTGATAGGAATTTCTAGGTTACTGTCATGAGCAGCGATGCAGTTTTCTGAAATGCTTGTGCTGACCTAAACAAATTGGGATCTGAGTTACAATGTTTGGCTTTTTCAGTTTAGTTGACTAAACAAGTGCACCACCCCCATTTGACCTGCTCGAAATGCCCCTCCTCCCAAAAATAGCCGTTAACTAGAACTGAAATATTTGACTAAGGAGAAAGCATCTCTCCAATGTACTTGACAGTAAAATTCTATGTGCATCTTTTCAAAAGGAAGTCTTGTTGAGTTTTATGGGACTTTTTCTCATGGAAGTGTGTATAGGATCACAGCCTTAATCTGGTTTCTGAGTAATTTTCAGTAGATTTATCCCTTTCCTTGGAAATTAATATGCGAGTTCTTGTAAATGTTTTCAGACACGGCCAATTAGTTGCATGAGACAGAAACCTAAGGAGATCTTGCACATCATCTTAGTTTATTTTCATGCTGCCTTTCCATCGTTAAAAGCCTCAAGGTGGCTCGCAACATGAAACGATTTGCATATTTACAAAAATAGAACAAAAGCAGTCATAAGCAATAAGGGGTCTCATATCAAAATGTACACAACAAAATTAAACAATCCCCACATAAGTCATAATAAGTTCTCAAAATAAAGATATGAAAAGAAGCTGGTCTCTGGTCTCCCTGGCAGCCTCAGCATTGGCAGCTGACGTCCATCAATCAGTCAAGGGGGGTGGGGCTCTCTGCTCCAGCACCCCAAAACCCTTCCTTGCATGTTTTCTAGGTTTAGGGAATTTTGCGATTATATTCTTCCCACCGGTCACCTTCCGAGTCTGGTTTACTAAAAGAACAATAAAAATGGGCCAGCACAATCTGCTGCCTGTTTGGGGCCCCTGAAATGTGGGACTGGAAGGAGGAGGATCTCAGCCCTGAGCTGGACTCTGTCCAAAGGCAGCAGGGGGGGGGGGCTGCACACACTGCACAATCCTGATGGAGGAGGGCATCATCTCGGGTGGGTGGACCTGTCAGTTTGGGTTTTTTTTAAGTCCTCATGAAAATTCATCAGCATTTCAGTGCAGAGTTCTCCTGGTAAACACACATTTCTGCAAGCAATTTCCCCCACAAATGCATGCGCGCGCACACACACACACACACACACACACACACACACACCTAATACTCCAGACATGCACTTTTGTACCCCTTGCTTGGTTGGAGAAATCCAGAGAGGTGCAAATTCCAAAGGGGAGGCTGCATTTCGGTTCTTGTACTGATTTAGAAAGGGCACCTGAGGCCTGGAGAGCAGTTCTGGTGGGGCGTCCAGACCTGGCTAAAAAACACAAAAGGGATTTGCACAGATGTCCTCCTGAGCTTCAGGTTTTGCTGTTGTGCTTGGAATTCTCAATTTGGAAGGGAAGAAAGCATCTCTTCCTCCTCCCCTGCCGCCATGAACTAGGATACTATTTCTCAAGGACCAGCAGTCAGTTGAAAGGATTGTACGCGGGGGCCAGCGAGCCGTCTGCTGGTGGGGGCTGTGGAGAGAGGCCTCCAACACAGGACACAGGGCTTGGGAGGCAATAGGCCACAATTTCATTGATCACAGGTGTCAGTAGGTTTGGGTGGACTGGATTCTGAATCTTCCAGCCCAACTGGGTTAAGGATCTCCCTATGAATAAGGGTGACCCCACAGGATCGCCCTCTGAAGGTGTGCTGTGACTCACTGAACTCTGACTGGGCATCTGGGCAGAAGCCCCTCTCCCCGGACCCCTTTAACGAGGCACCCCACATCCCTGGAGGAGAGCAGGGCTCCTTCAGGCAAGATCCAATTCCAACTGAGCTGTCAGGTTCTGCTGCAGCCTCCTTAAATGCCCCAAGAGGGGACTGCACTGGAAGAAGGGACTGGGAAGGCTCCCCTCTGCTTCGTTCCCCAGCCCACGCCCACTGGCCCACCCGGGATGGGCTGGTGGCAGGGCAGGCACCACCATCGCCCTCTGCTGGCCACACAAGGCACAACAGACTTCCCTGGCACAACAGAGAGCCGGTCCAGGCCACCAGCCCTGCTCTCCATGGAAGGTGAACAACCCTTCTCTGCTCTGAGGATGGAGGCTAAGTCAGGAGAATGAGTCTTCGCCCCCACTCCGCCTGCTTGAGGGTGTCGCCAAAGAGGAGCAGCATCTCACTCGCCTCTGAGGCAGGCGGGAGCCAAGGGCAGGACCCCTACCCAGCAAAGCAAGGAGATGACCTGGAAGTGGGAGAGGTGGGCTCATAATAATAATAATAATAATAAATTTTATTTATATCCCGCCCTCCCCAGCCGGAGCCGGGCTCAGGGCGGCTAACAACACCAAAATAGTGCGACATTATAAAAACATTATAAAAATTAATTAAAATCAAGATTGATGGCAGCCATAAAGTTTTGTAAAGGTTGCCAAGGAGGGAGTCAGGCTGCGCCCTAACCAAAGGCCTGGCGGAACAGCTCTGTCTTGCAGGCCCTACGGAAAGATGTCAAGTCCTGCAGGGCCCTTGTCTCTTGTGACAGAGCATTCCACCAGGTTGGAGCCGCAGCCGAAAAGGCCCTGGCTCTAGTTGAGGCCAGCCTAACCTCTCTGTGGCCTGGGACCTTCAAGGTGTTTTTGTTTGAAGACCGTAAGTTCCTCTGTGGGGCATACCAGGAGAGGCGGTCCCGTAGGTACGAGGGCCCTAGGCCGTATAGGGCTTTGAAGGTTAAAACCAGCACCTTAAACCTGATCCTGTACTCCACCGGGAGCCAGTGCAACTGGTATAGCACCGGATGAATGTGATCTCTAAGCGAAGACCCCGTAAGGAGTCTCGCTGCGGCATTCTGCACCCGCTGGAGTTTTTGGGTCAGTCTCAAGGGCAGCCCCACGTAGAGCGAGTTACAATAATCCAGTCTGGAGGTGACCGTCGCGTGGATCACAGTAGCTAGGTCAGGGCGAGAGAGGTAAGGAGCCAACTGCTTAGCTTGGCGGAGATGAAAAAATGCCGCCTTTGTAATAGCTGCAATCTGCGCCTCCATGGAGAGGGAGGTATCGAAGATTACACCCAAACTCTTAACGGACGGTGCTGGCACTAATTGCACCCCCGCAAGAGATGGGAGTTGCCCCCTCATTCCCATATCATCCCGTCCCAGCCAGAGGACCTCTGTCTTCGAAGGATTTAACTTCAACCGGCTCCCACGTAACCATCCAGCCACCGCTTCCAAGCATCTGATCAGTGTGTCTGGGGCCGAGTCAGGATGGCCATCCATCAACAGATAGAGTTGGGTGTCATCAGCATACTGATGGCAGCCCAGCCCAAAACTCCGGACAAGCTGGGCGAGGGGGCGCATAAAGATGTTAAAAAGCATCGGGGAGAGAATCGCACCCTGAGGCACTCCACACACCAAGGAGTGGCGCGATGACAATTCCCCCCCAAGCGCCACTCCTTGGTGGGGAAGGTGGAATTCGCCCCCTGCCCTGCAGCAGGAGTGAAAGGAGAATTGGATGCTTACAGTCTTCTGGAGAAGACTTACACTTCTGTTGATACAGCATAGCATGTTGTTGTTGTTGTTTAGTTGTTTGTTGATGTTTAGTCGTTTAGTCGTGTCCGACTCTTCGTGGCCCCATGGACCAGAGCACACCAGGTACTCCTGTCTTCCACTGCCTCCCTCATGCTGGTAGCTTCGATAACACTGTCCCACCATCACGTCCTCTGTCGTCCCCTTCTCCTTGTGCCCTCCATCTTTCTCAACATCAGGATCTTTTCCAGGGAGTCTTCTCTTCTCATGAGGTGGCCAATGTATTGGAGCCTCAGCTTCAGGATCTGTCCTTCCAGTGAGCACTCAGGGCTGATTTCCTTCAGAATGGATAGGTTTGATCTTCTTGCAGTCCATGGGACTCTCAAGAGTCTCCTCCAGCACCATAATGCAAAAGCATCTATTCTTTGGCGATCAGCCTTCTTTATGGTCCAGCTCTCACTTCTCATAGCATAGCATGAGGTTTTTTTGCAGCTGCATTACACTGTGGACTCATGTTCAGCTTGTGGTCCACCAAGACCCCCAGATCCTCTTCACATGTACTGCTAGTAAGCCAGGTGCCCCCCATCCTATATTTGCGCATCTGGTTCTTCCTGCCTAAGTGCAGAACCTGACATTAGGATAGTCTTAGGTTCTTGTTTCCTTAAGGCAGGGACAGGAACAGGCAGGTCAGAAATTGAACCAGGAAGCAGGTCTAGTTTCAGGCATGGAGCCCTTCCCAGCCTCCTCACCCCCCAGCTGGAAATGCTGCCAGGGGCTTCTGCAGGAAGCAGAGGGGCTTCTGAATGACTGGTATCTCTTGCCCCTCTGCGCCAAGACTCAAGTCCAGCACTTTCCCTCCTGATCCGCCACACACACTCGGCCAGGGGCCACACGCTGTTCCCAGGCAGTGGTGCCTGGGAATGCCCAGCAGAGGGGGTGGGTGGGGGAGAAGGAGGCAGCTGCCCTTGGCTATCACTGCCACAAGAATGTGAGAAGAGCCTGCTGGATCAGGCCAATGGTCCACCTAGTTCAGCATCCTCTTGGTTGGCCAGATGCCCCCAATGGGACACCCCCAAGTGGCACAGTGCTCTCCTCCTCTTTTAATTTATATTCATAGAATCACATTATAACATCTCAGTTCTCCTGTGGCTAAACATGTATTTCTATATAATAAAAAATATAATTTTTAAAATAAAAAATATAAAAAATTGTGCTTAATCGCTCGATTCATTTGTATTCCTTTTATACTTGACTTCCCTCCCCTTCTTCCTTGGGTCCTCAGTTTTACTTCTTTGGATGCCTCTCTTAACACATCTGAGAGTTTGTTTTCCTGTTTTTCCACTATATTTTAGTATTGTTTTTCTTACAGAAGTTATTCCAAACCGGTCAAAATTTCAATTTCCCCGTAACGGTCTTTCAAATATTGTTTGAATATGTTCCAATCTTTTTTTTTACATTTTTCTTTTGTTTGATCTCTTATCTGCAAAGTCAGCTTGTCCATCTCCGCACTCTCCTCTTTCTGGATTTCCAGCAACTGGCATTCGGAAGGAGTGCTGCCTCTTGCTGTGGAG
Source organism: Podarcis siculus (assembly GCA_034642415.1). Classification (NCBI taxonomy): domain Eukaryota; kingdom Metazoa; phylum Chordata; class Lepidosauria; order Squamata; family Lacertidae; genus Podarcis; species Podarcis siculus. Next base: position 277,640 of record JAXCMG010000059.1, read on the forward strand.
ACAGAGCAGAGCCACCCTGGCTTTACCCTCCTCCTCTGTGAATTTGTCCAGTCCTCTTCTGCACCATCCTTGCCTCCTGTGGGGGAGAGTTCCACGGTTTAACTGTGCTCTCCTTGGAGCAGGGAGAGAAGGGGAGGCGCAGGTCTGGACTCATCCTCCTTGCACCGGCTGGGGAGGCCTGCGGAGAGGAGAGGGGTGGGTGGGTGGGGTCCTCTCCCCCCGCCTGCTCCCTGCGCATTATTGCTCCCCCATCAATAATTCACAGGCTGCTGCTGTTTCTGTGGCTCCACCAAGACTCTCCGGCTGCATCCATTAGAGGAGAGATGAGAGATGTCAGGAACCCGAGAGCCGCATCCTGGAGGTGCTGCAGCGGCTCCTGCGAAGCAGCTGACCTGGCGCTTCTCTCTCTCTCTCTCTGGCAAAACGAAAGGCTGCTGCGGCTTCTGCTCTCCTCCCTTCCAGCCTCCACATGTTGCCGGGGGGGGGGTTCCTCTTCATTTGCACCCAGCCTTGGGAGGCTTCGCTGGAAGCAGATGGGCTTGGAGCTTGGAGAGCCCGATAAAAAGGCAGAGCTTCAAGAGGCGTTGATGCAGGAGGAAACGTGCTCTCGGGCGACGTAGATGACTTTTGCACCCGCAGAAGAAGATTGAAGAACCTGCTGGATCAGGCCAATGGCCCACCTTGTCCAGCATCCTGTTCTTGCAGTGGCCGACCAGAAGGCTGGAGGTGGAGCCTGGTAGCCTTGCAGAGCCCTCTCCTCCTCCTCTGTGAATTTGTCCAATCCTCTTTTAAGCCATTCCAACTGGTATCCCCTGCGGGAGCAAGTGCCCCAGTTTAATTCTGTGCTGCATGAAGAAGTCCCTCCTTTGATTTGCCCCGACTCCTCCAACGTTCGGCTTCATGGGATGTCCAGGAGTTCTCCGTGTTTGGAGAGAGGGAGGACACGTCCCTTCCCCCACTCCTTGTGGGTGGTGTCCTGCGGGAGACTCGGCTCCTACCAAGCTGCCCTTCAGAGCTTTATGGAAAAGTTCCTTCTTCCCCTCTCTTCTCTCTCCCCCCCCCCCAATGCCCCTGAAAAGAGAGGGAGCCCACCTTCAACCCCTGTGAGACTTGCCTTGGTCTCTGCTTCCTGGATCTCCCCCTCCCAATATGATTTAGATTAGGCCTGTGGGAATCTGCTTTACCAGACCAGGCTCTGTGTCCAGCTCCCTGACAAGGGCTCTTGGGGGGGGGGGGAGAAGGATTTGGAAGGGACCCCAACGCTCATCTCTTCCAAGCACCTGCAATGCAGGAATCACAGCTACAGAATTCTTTCCATCACCTGTCCCCCTTTGGATCTGCAAGCAATGCCTTCTGCCTTCTGCCATTGAGCTCTGGTCTCTTCCTCTGGGCTTCTCCCCTGGGAGAATGGAGGCTGAGGTGGGCAGAGACCTTTCTTAGAGGGACAAACACACACAGACATATCTTCTCAGTGAAGCCTGGGGTGAGCCTTAGAGGGAGAGGCCATGTGCACTGATGGTGCGGCATAAGGAGTGACGGCAGTGCAGGGGTTAATCCAACGTGGAGCAATTCAGGAGTTGATGGATGGCTTGCAACTTTTCTCGGAGCTTTCCAGGAAAGGTGGGGGAGGCACCTCTGAGCCACTTTCCTTCCAAGCTTGCATGGAACTTGCGTGCCTATTGATCTCTTCCATCTTTGGTCTTGCTACTAAAGGATTCTCAAAGCAACTCATGATAAATGCCCATAAAATATTAACACTGGATAATTAAAACAATACACAAGCAGCAGGATAAATATACGTGGAGGTCCAGGGAGAGAGCTGCCCACCCCTCTTCTGAAACAAAGATGTCTTTTCCGGAGACGGGGAAGGGATGATCTGCTCTTTCTCCTCCCTCACTTACAACCCCTCCCCCCAAGAAGAGACTCTGAGCAGCGATTCTCCTCCAGGTCTCCGCAGAGTAAAGGAGTCTGGCTTCACTGAGATGCAGAGAGTGCTAAAAGAAGCACCAAGGCTCTCTCCTCACTCCAGATCCCAACACTGGAAGACTCAGGGCAGGCCAGAGTCCTCTGTCTGGGATGCTTGAGTTGTGATTGAGGGAGGGGGTTGGACTAGATGACTCGTGGGGTACCTTCCAACTCTACAGTGCTGTGATTCCCATGGTGCAGGGTTAAACCCTGGAATATGCTCCCAGGTGTGGGGGAGGAAGAGGAGGAGGAGGAGGAGAGGGCTAACAGTGGATACTATCCAGGATAGCTTTGCTCTGCAGTTGGAGACAAGTCAATGGTTCTGAATACAGTGGCCCCTTGCTTCTCAAACTTAAGCTGTTCTGGAAGTCCGTTCCAAAACCAAAGCGTTCCAAAACCAAGGTGTGCTTTCCCATAGAAAGTAACACCAGACTTTTAAAAACAACCCCTAAAACAGCAATTTAACATGAATTTTGCTATCTAACGAGACCATTGATCCATAAAATGAAAGCAATAATCAATGTACTGCAGTCACACAATCAGTCAGTAGCTGAACTGGGCTCCACACAGTGACAAGAACAAAACAAAAAAGAGCCACAAAAAAACAAAAACCCAAAATAAATAGCAAAAACAGACAGACCTCAGCATAACACTCAAAATGGAGCACATTTGGCTTCCCAAAAAAGTTCGCAAACTGAAACACTTACTTCTGGGTTTGCAGTTTTGGGGTTCCAAGTTGTTTGAGTACCAAGGCATTTGAGAACCAAGGGACCACTGTACACGGGTTAGAGGAAACCACAGGAGGGGAGAGGGAGGCTCATGGGCTCGGATTCGGCTTGCAGGTTTCCCTTGGGGCATCTGGGTGGCTACTGTGAGCCCAGGACCCTGGACTGGATGGGCCCCCTTTGGCCTGATCCAGCAGGCTCTTCTGGTGCTCTTAGGTTTATTCTCAAAATCCCTTTCCATTTTAATTAAGCCCTCCCCCCTCCAGAAGACAGGCTATTCTGTGGTCGCAGGCGGCTCACCCTGCCAGCCTCTTCTGCCTTCTCCTTTGCTCCCCGACTTGTGACTCTGGAAGGACAGGCCAGGATTGGGGCCTCCAAGCAAATGGGCTCCTGCCATCCTTTCGAGCTGTCTTAGCTGCAGCAACGAGAGCAACTGGCTGTTCAACATTTTAATTAAGCTTACAAGGTGAAAATAAAATGAAAAAGCTGAAAGGAACAAGTAGCACCGAGGAGTTGTACAGTTCAGTTCCCATGTCCTAGCTGTGAGGGTGCAAAGGAGGGAGAGAGCCCAATGAAGATGAATGTTGAGAGATTCAGGAGAGAGAAAGGGAAGTCCTTCTTCACAGAGTTCAGCTGTGGAACTCCCTCCCACAGGAGCCAGGGGGGGCCACCAACCTGGGTGGCTTGAAAAGAACATTGGACAAATTCATGGAGGAGGAGAGGGCTTTTGATGGCCACCAGCCAGGATGTTCTGCTTTGGCTCCACAACTGGAGGCAGCAATGCTCTAAATACCAATTGCTTGAAGCCACAGGAGGGGAGAGTTGCTCTTGTGTTCAAGTCCTGCTTGTGGCTTGAGGCAACTGGCTGGCCGCTGTAAGAATAGGATGCTGGACTAAGTGAGCTGTGGGCCTGATCCTGCAGGCACTTCTTATCCCTGGCAAGAGGTTGGCCAGCCTCTTGTTCTTGGGACAGGCTCTTCCATAGCTGAGCATCTCGTATCGGGAGGAATTGACATTTGCTTCCCTGTTGCAAGACCCACTGGTTTGGGGTCAGGCCTGACCTTTGGAGCAATGGGGAGCAGGATCCTGCTCCTTCTTCAGCTCTTCCAGGGCAGCTGCCAGGTCCCCTTTTCACCTTCACCTGAAGCATCACCATTGTTTATATGTGTGCTGCCTTTCCATAGCTAAATCCTGCCCAAGGCGGCTTTCAAAATGGAGAGATTCAAAACAAATGAATCAAAACAAACACAGCAAAATTAAAACACTCCCCACATAAGTCGTAAAAGGATTGAGAAATAATAATACCAATAGCAGTGAAATTAGCATCTCCAGAGTTCATTCTTGACCCCAAGAAAACATCCTAAACAACACCCCACCCCAAGAGTCTGCAGGCATCCTGAGAAGAAGGTCTTTCAGGACTCACAAGTAAGAGGGCCTCTGTGGAAGCCTCAGCTCCTGTAGCTGGAATCAGTCCGTCTGCCGGTCCAGCCATCTTCTGTCAGGGCCCCAGAGCCCTCCCTTGCCAATTGTCTCAAGAGGCTCGCAAGGCAGGGAGCAGGTCTTGCAGGACTGGTAGCCAAGAATCTTCTCCACTCTGGACCTCCCCAGCTCCTCCAACTCTTCTTCCCAGGACTTCCCTTCCAGGCCCCTTGCCATTCCAGCCTCCGTCCTGGTCTGCCTCCTCCTTATAATGTGGATTTCCGTGTGTCTCGGACTCCAGACCAGCCTGGTCAGCGTAGAAGACTCTGTGTGTTTGTCTGCTGGAGACTGTTCCCACCAAAGCAGCCTTGGGTTGCCTTTGTCCTTTCAGCCACCTCCTGGTGACCTGCTCAGGTCAAAGACCCTCCTGGCGCCTCCTGCTTGCTGAGCTCGCAGCTTCTGCTTCCAGCATTGGGGCCTTTGGCTCTTGGGACCGAGGTCCAGGGTTTATTTTAAAGGGAGGATGTCGTCTCCCTGGTGCTGGCCCAGCCTTCCAGCCTGTCAACATCATTTTCCATCTCTGTCAAATCTGTAAGCGTTTCTGACTTCTTCCTGTCATCCGTTAACATTTTGCCGTTTCCCCCTAAGCATCAAACTTCACCTTCCATTGACATCCTCCTCCTTACTCCACACAGAGCTGGGGAAACCCATTTCTGTTGTTTTCTACGCCCCTTGCCAATCTCAGCTCCTTCTGGGAAGACAGGGCTGCTGCTGCTGCTGCTGCTCTTGCACTCAGGCCCTCCTTGCTTTTGGGTTCTCCGTGGGGGCTTCTGGTAGGTCTCTGTGAGAGCTTCATGCTGGACATTGTAGTCTGCTATTCTAGGCTGCATCAGCAGGAGGTTGGAATAGATAACCCTCAGGCTTCCTTCAAACAATACAATTCTATGATTCTAGTGTCCCGATCAACAGAAGCAATAGTACCGCTCTATTCTGCCCAGGTCAGACCATACATGGAATACTGTGCAGTTCTGGGTGCCACAATTTAAGAAGGATGTTGACAAGCTGGAAGGTGTGCAGAGGAGGGCGACCAAGAAGATCAAGGGTCTGGAAACCAAGCCCGATGAGGAACGGTTGAAGGAGCTGGGTATGTTTTGCCTGGAAAAGAGGAGACTGAGAGGAGATAGGAGAGCCATCTTCAAATATCTTAAAGGCTTTCCCATGGAAGAGGGAGCATGCTTGTTTTCTCCTGCTCTGGAGGGGAGGACTCGAGGCAATGGATTTAAGTTCCAAGAAAGGAGATTCTGACTAAACATCAGGAAGAACTTTCTGACAGCAGGAGCTGTTCCATAGTGGAACGGTTTCCCTCGGGATGTTGTGGACTCCTTCCTTGGAGGTTTCTAAGCAGAGGCTGGATGGTCACCTGTCAGGGATGCTTTTGCTGCCTTGCCGGGGGTTGGACTGGATGACCCTTAGTGTCCCTTCCAACTCTATGGTCTATGATTCTGTGCCTGACCCTTCACCCGCCACTTCCTCCTTGGATGCAAGTGCCTCAGGATAGCAGAGTTCCAGATGTTCATTCTTTCCTCCTCGGCTTGAGAGATGAGGTTGTCAGCAAGGCGTGGATTTACGGGGTGATCTTCTCCCGGCAGAGTTAGATTTCCAACAGATGCCAGGATAGCTGAAAGCCCCCATCACTACAGTTCTTATCTGCAAAAGTTCAGTCATCTGTTTCAGGAGAGTTTCCTCCTCGTCTTCTGGCTGGCTGACAGGAGGACGCCTGTCCGCTCTGCTGTCCTCAGATGTCTCAAATTCCCCTAACTAACGTGTTCTAATTGTTATTTTAAGTATTCCCCTCCTCCCTTTTGTACACCGCTTTGACCTTTCTAATACGAAGCAATTAATGAGTTGTGCAAATAAACGAATCAAGCAACTAAACCTTTAGGTTTCAATTAGAAATGCAAACAGTCTTGCAAAGGAGTTGAGCTGCTAGCATGAAGCAGGAACCTCATCAAAGGGGGGAAACAGGCAACAGGTTTTTCTTGGTTACAGGGGTATCTTGGTTCTCAAGCTTAATCCGTTCCACAAGTCTGTTCCAAAACCAAAGCGTTCCAAAACCGAGGCCCGTTTTCCCATATAAAGTAATGCAAAACGGATTAATCCGTTCCAGACTTTTAGAAACAACCACTAAAACAGCAATTTAACATGAATTTTACTACCTAAAGAGACCATTGATCCATAAATAAAAGTAATACTGTGCTATAAAATAAATAAGACAGTATTGTAGACGATGAAAATTAAATTATTATTATTTTCTTCCTTGCTCTGATGATAGTCCTTGTTTGGAGGGGGGGCTTTTATCCATTTCCGCAGTCACACAATCTGTCAGTCAGCTGAACTGGGTTCCACACTGTCACAAAAACAAATTAACCAAAAAAGCCTCAAAAACAAAAATGCAAAATAAATAGAAAAACCAAAAGCGCCAAATACAGAGGTACCTTTGTTCTCGAACGTAATCTGTTCTGGAAGTCCGTTTGACTTCCGAAATGTTCGAAAACCAAGGGGCAGCTTTTGATTGGTGCAGGTGCCCAATAGCCATCGGATGTTTGGCTTCTGAAAAAGGTTTGAAAAACAGAACACTTCCTTCCGGGTTTTTGGTGTTTGGGAACCAAGGCGTTTGAGAACCAAGGTACCACTGTGTTATTATTCATAATAATATTATCCATGGCCACCATCCCTGGAGGAGAGGGCTAAGCTCTGCCTCCACAGTTGGAGCCTGCAGTGCTTCTGAGTCCAGGAGGGGCCAGATCCCTTGGGCTGGGATCCTGCTTGCAGATTTCCCTCTGGGAGATCTCCTCTGCTGCTGCAAGAGCAGCATGGCGGACTAGATGGGCCATTGCTTTAGCCTCTCATCATTCAGAGGCAGCATCATGCACAAGCGAGATTCTTTCCTGCGCATTTCCTGGTGCCAGTTGCCGGACGCGATGGTCCTGCGCTTGCGCTCCCTGAGCCAGCCTGGTCTCTTGTCCCTGACATGGAGGGCCTGTTCCTCAGGGGCCACCGGGGGGGGGGGCAGGATTCTCCCATCTGCTGCCGGGAGGAAGAGCAAGTGCTCCTGTCCAGAATCTGCTTGCAAGGAGTTGTGTAGGGAAAAGGTTAGTTAGCTGGACTTTATTTCCATGCCGCCTTCTGGCCAGAAAGGACTCCCAAGGCAGCTCTCAAGGAGCAGAACATAAATAAAACGGAAGCAGTAAAATGCAGCTTATAGAAATCTGGGGTAAAATCCGAACATCTCCCCCCACCCCCCCCAAAAAATAAGGTCACTCTTCCCAAATGCACACAATACTCTTCCTGAGTATTTATGAATGTAAGAAGTTTGCTGGATCCGGCCAGCGGCCCCTCTAGTCCAGCCTCCTGTTTCTGTGTCTGGAGCCTTGCTGCAAATGGCCTGCCTTCCCCAGAGTCAGAGAAATTGGGGGCCTTTTCCTCAAGGATGCGCTTCAGCATCACCCTTGGAAGTCCAAATTAATGCAAAAGAATATTCTCCACGGAAAGGCGTAAATGGTTTTATTCCAAAAATTTATGGTTCCTTCCCAGAATGCCCTGCCTCCCTCATGTTCGGGGCTGCTGTGGAAAGGGAACAAGTTTAATTGGTACATTTATAGTCCTGGACTGCCTGGCTCTGCGCGAAGGAGCCCAGCCACTTTCTTTCCAACGCAACGTATAAATTGGAGCAATATTGGATTCTGCAGAGAAGAGATTACCCTCTCAGCTGCCTATAAAAATGAATTTGTTTCTGTAAGCTTTTTCCCTTTGTCCAGTGGACACAAGAGTCTCCTGGGCGTCTGTGATGGAGGCAGCAAAAGACCCATCAGGGGCATTGCTCGGCCCCTGGGCTCCTGACACCCTCTGGATGTGGGGCAGGGGCAGACTGTCCCCCATCAGGGCAGGCCATGGGGGTCCTTGTCTGGGGGTGGGAGGCCGAGCCCTCTGGACATGAAGGGAGTTGGCAGAGGTTTCACACTGACATTTCATAAACCACAGAGAGCATTTTAATATGTCTTATATCCTGCCTTTTCAACAAAACAGTTTGCAAGGCAGCTAATGTTAAGTGCACAGAACCATGCGGGATGGAAATAATTAAACGGAGGCAGAAGAAAATCAGCAGCAAAGTAATATTCAGCCATCATAAAGAAAAAAAGCACAATCGCCTTCCAATAAAACAGCTTTAACTTGGACGGAAAGCGAAGTTGGAGCCAAGGAAATTTATCTGGGGGGAAGGGCGATTGCACGGCCTGGATCTTCGTCTTGTGCTCCTAGGATTGCAGAGTTGGGAGGGACCCCAAGGGTCATCTAGTCCAACCCCTGCAAGGCGGGAGTCAAAGCTGTTGAATCCCTGCAGATGGTTGAGGGGGATCCAGGAGCTGCCGGGAGACACGAGTTTGGGATGATGGGGAAAACATTGCAGGGGGTCATCTCAATGGTCCTGAGGGTCCCTTCTAAATCTTCAATTCTATGATTCTATGAAAAGAAAAAAGGGACTGAACTCCAGAGGGGCCTCTCCAAAATTGAGGAATGGGCAATAAACCAGGAAATAAACCCGCAAAGATGGAAGGGTTGCTGAACACAAATCTGGACACAAAAGTTGTTGAACTTTTTGGGGGGGAGGCAAAGTTGTTGAGCTATTTTTAAGGAAATTTGTAAAAAAATAATAATTCCAACACTTCTGACATGGATTGCCACAGGTCTGGGTCTACAAGGACATCTTTACCGATTTTTTGAAATTTCACCAGGACGTTATTTCCAATGGACAAATCCTGAATGTATGGAAGCCCTAAAGCATGGTTCAGTGCCAGCCTGGGCCAAGCGGTGAACCATTGGGGCAAATAATCTGAATTTCACATATCTACTCTGGTGCGGTCTGAGCTGGTGGTGACGGACCAGAAGGAGACTTTGAGTTTATGATCACAGTTCCCTGTTGGAGGCCATGGAGACAGCAGCCCCCCAAAGACAAAAGTTCATGCGAGGAATTGTTGGGAAAGGGTCAAAAATAAAACTTCTGACATCCTAATGCTGTCCTATGACACCTTGCATTGTGGGACAGTGTGGTGCACTGGTTAGAGTGTCAAAGCAGGGTCTAGGAGACCTGGGTTCAAATCCCCACTTCTTCAAGGGGTGACCTTGAGGGCAGTCACTTCCTCATGAAGAAATTTTGCAGCATTTGGTATTTCTTAGCACTCCTTGGCATCCTTTGCACTGTGCCGTCTTTGTGATTGGTGGTGTCATTGGGGTGGTTGTATAGGGCCTTTGGTGGCGCTTTTCTCAGCCTGCGCACCTCAAAGGGTTTGGGTGGTCATATTGTTGTAAGTCAAAAATAGCTTATCTCTTGAGTTTATGCCAATAAAACCCAGAAGCATGAGGAGTTAGGAGTCCATCGTGGTTTATTGCAAAGCAATAGGTTACAGTCGGATAGTTCCGCAAAACTGCAACCCCGCCTGATGGTCCAGGCAGTGGTATTTAGTATAAAGTTTTAGACAAAGCATTTCAGTTTTCACCAATCATGTACATCATTACCTCATTTCATGTTTAATACACATTCATACTAAACACTGGAAATTTTGCTGATTCAGTGTTGATTCCCACCAGGATCTGTTACATTGTGTTAGTACGCATGTTGGGAACCCGTGTTACGTGCAGACATTTGCACCATGTAGCAACTTATGTTCTAGCTTACAGCTGTATCTTTTTGATTCACATATTACATGGGTAGGCAAATTAAGGCCAGATCCAGCCCAATTGCCTTTTAAATCTGGCCTGCAGACAGTCTGGGAATCAGCATATTTTTACATGAGTAGAATGTGTCCTTTTATTTAAAATGCATCTCTGGGTTATTTGTGGGGCATAGGAATTCCTTCGTTTTTCTTCTTCTTCAAAATATAGTCTGGCCCCCCACAAAGTCTGAGGGACAGTGGACCAGCCTCCTGCTGAAAAAGGTTGCTGACCCCTGAATTAGCTGTATTCCTGCCCCAATGGGGGGGGGGGGGGGCAACTTGCAAAATCACCAGTTTCATAAAGCAACAGGTAACCATCACTTCACTATTAGAAGCGCACTCAAGGAATTCCAGGGGTACACATTACCACATTTATGGTGGCCCTTTGGGCCCCTGCCACAACATTTCTTCAGCTGCAACTGGTGCCTGCCTCCTAGTTTCCTGCTAAACTCCTGCAACTTTCCTGCTGCAAATGCTCCAGTTCTTTTGGTGTTGTTGATCTTCCTGCTTTTAATGTGCTACAGCAGAAGAGCACCTTTGCAAAACACACAGATTCTTTGTGATGGAGCCATCCCCAATTTCCGGTTGCTGGAGACCTCTGGAGGGGAGAGGGCTCTTGTGTTTGAATCCTGCTTGCTGGTTTCCCATAATGGGCATCTGGTAGACCTCTGTGAGAACAGGCTGCTGGGCTGGATGGGCCCCTTTGGCCTGATCCTGCAGAGCTGTGCTTACCTTCTTCGGTTCTGCAGATGCCCTAATGCCTGCATTCCTGTTGTGCCTTTGTGCATGGATTTAAGCAGTGGTTTAGAACAGTAATCACAGCCAGAACATAAAAGCGTTAAATTCTATGATTCTATGGAGGGAAATGACAGTATGGTAGCCTGGCTGGTGTCATAATACAACCAATTTTTGCTGCAGGGGAAGGTGGGATTTGTGGATGGGACACAGACAATGGGATGGGCAGAGTTATATAAAGATAATGATGATGATAATTTATTTATACTCGGCCCAACCGGCTGGGCCTCCTCAGCCACTCTGGGTGGCTCCCAACAAAATATTAAAAATACAATAAAGCATCAAAGAATCATAGCATTGTAGAGTTGGAAGGGACCTTGAAGGTCCTCTAGTTCAACCCCTGCAATGCTGGAATCTCAGCTAAAGCATCCCTGACAAATGTCCCTCCAACCTTGGGGTGAAGTGGGGCTGCAATAATGCAGGAGGGCACCAGGAAAACGTTGCTCAGCCTTGTCTCTGCGGTGACTGGCAGGGCCTCTCCAGGGGTTCAGGTAGGAGTCTTGGCTGGAGATGCTTTTGGGGGGTGAAGCCGGGACCTTTTGCGCAGGGAAGGGGGAGCCAGCTTGTTTTCTGCTGCTCCCCAGGGGAGGACACAATGGATTTCAGTGGCAAGAAAGGAGATTCTAGCAATGGTTGCCATGTGTCCTCTTTTTCCGGGACATGTCCCCCTTTTCAGGGGTAAAATCTCTGCCTGGGTGGATTTTTAAAATTTACCAAAATGTCTCTGGCTATACTTTCTGGAGGAGACATAGACACAACTGGTGGTTGAAGACTTGCTTTCCTCTTCCCTCCTCCTGCCCCCTCAGCAATATTTCACAGCTTCTATAGCCTACATATAAAAGGAGAGTAGTCATAGCGTCCTCTTTTTTGCTCTTCAAAATGTGGCAACCCAAGTTCTGATCTTATTTCTTGAAAGTTTCAAAGAGGTGGTTTTTTAAAAAACTGATAATGTTATTGTCATATTCAGCTTGCAAACAAGTTTGAGGTCGTTGGAGTTTTTTTCTTTTCTTTTTTTTGGCAATCAAGTGGTGTATACATTTTATGAAATAATAAATACACAAATAGCTGTTCCATAGTGGAAGAGACCACCTTGGACTCTCCTTTGCCGGAGGTTTTTATGCAGCAGTCGGACGGCCCCCTGATATGGATTCTTTAGCTGTGTTCAGGGGGGAGGTCCAGATGGATGGCCCTGGGGGTTCCCTTTCAACAATTCCACGCTTTTACGAAACGAATTGCGCCGGTGGGGCTGTGTGTGGGACTGGAACCCGGTGCTCCCTTGTAACCCCTCTCCTCTCTCTCTCTCTCTCAGCATCCTGACCCCGCTCTACAATGGAAAAACTGCTTCTGTATCTGCTCTTCATTGGCATAGCGGCGAAGGCTCAGATCTGTCCCAAGCGCTGCGTCTGCCAGATCTTGTCCCCCAACCTCGCCACCCTTTGCGCCAAGAAGGGCCTCCTCTTTGTGCCCCCCAACATTGACCGGAGGACCGTGGAGCTGCGGCTGGCCGACAACTTTGTCACCAGCATCAAGCGCAAGGATTTTGCCAACATGACCAGCCTGGTGGACCTGACCCTCTCGCGGAACACCATCAGCTTCGTCACCCCGCACGCCTTTGCTGACCTGCGCAACCTGAGGGCCCTGCACCTGAACAGCAACCGGCTGACCAAGATCACCCACGACATGCTGAGCGGGCTCCTCAACCTGCACCACCTGATCCTCAACAACAACCAGCTGACCCTGATCTCCGCCACGGCCTTCGACGACGTCCTGGCGCTCGAGGAGCTGGACCTCTCCTACAACAACCTGGAGACCATCCCCTGGGACGCCGTGGAGAAGATGGTCAGCTTGCACACCCTCAGCCTGGACCACAACATGATTGACAGCATCCCCAAGGGGACCTTCTCCCACCTCCACAAGATGACCCGGCTGGACGTCACCTCCAACAAGCTGCATAAGCTGCCCCCCGACCCCCTCTTCCAGAGGGCCCAGGTCTTGGCCACCTCAGGGATCATCAGCCCCTCCACCTTCGCCCTCAGCTTTGGCGGGAACCCCTTGCACTGCAACTGCGAGCTGCTGTGGCTGCGGCGCCTCTCCAGGGAGGACGACCTGGAGACCTGCGCCTCCCCGCCGCTCCTCTCGGGCCGCTATTTCTGGTCGGTCCCCGAGGAGGAGTTTCTGTGCGAGCCGCCACTCATCACAAGGCACACCCATGAGCTGAGGGTGCTGGAGGGGCAGAGGGCCATCCTGAGGTGCAAGGCCCGCGGGGACCCCGAGCCGGCCATCCACTGGATCTCGCCCGAGGGCAAGCTGATCTCCAATGCCACGCGCTCGCTGGTCTACGACAACGGGACCCTTGACATCCACATCACCACCATGAAGGACACGGGCTCCTTCACCTGCATCGCCTCCAACCCGGCCGGGGAGGCCACGCAGTCGGTGGACCTGCACATCATCAAGCTGCCCCACATCGTCAACAGCACCAACCACATCCACGAGCCGGACCCCGGGTCCTCGGACATCTCCACCTCCACCAAGTCCGGCTCCAACGCCAGTAGCAGCAGCAGCAGCAGCAACAACGGGGAGGCCAAGGTCAGCCCCGACAAGAAGGTGGTGGTGGCCGAGGCCACGTCCTCCACCGCCCTCCTCAAGTTCAACTTCCAAAGGAATATCCCTGGAATACGCATGTTCCAAATCCAGTACAATGGGACGTATGATGACTCGCTTGTTTACAGGTAAGGAGCCCCAGACAAGTTTGGCCCGTCACCTGCTCCCTTCGCTGGGGGAACCCTTTTCCTTTCGCCTCTTCTTGGCTCTTGGGGGATCAGGTGGGCTCAGCAGGAGATGGGGAGAAACCCTCTTCATTCAGGTCTTGCCAATGCCGAATTCAGGACAGTGTGGGACTGGACAAAGGAGGAATGATGGAGACGGCCTCACCCTCCTGAGAAGAGGAAGACAGTATAGATTTACAGCAGTAGTTTGAGGAAGGTCATGGCTCAGAGGGAGACGAAGAGCAAAGTTAGGAAATAATGGGAGAGGAAGTGGGGGGGGGGAGCAGAGCCAGAGCAGCTGGATGACTCATTATCACTAGACAGCATTCCGGGGCCCCCTTCTCCCAGAACCCGGCAGGCAGTGAAAGTAGGAGAGCAAAGGCTTGTAACCAAATGGCCTTAAGCGGCAACTGTCAGGTGGGTGGTGCTGTTGGTGATTGAGGAGAGAAGGGGGGTGGAGATTGCTCAGAGCAACGCCATTGCTCCAAGAGGTATCATTTCCAAGCCTCTCTCTGTGAATATTGAATAAAAGACATTGGTAAGAGCTTCCTTGTCTTATCTATTCTTGGCAGCCTGCCGTGGGGGATCAGACTCCTTGACGCCTGGCAGCAGGTGGTGTTCCTGCACAGGGCGCTGAGCCAAGGGGGCACAAAACCCAGAAGCTCCATAACTGAGATGATCCATTGGTGGAGGGGCAAATTTTGGCCTCGCACAGAAAGCCATATTACAAAAGATTACCAAAGTCCAGCGGCATAGCTAGCTGCTCATGGCCCCAGAGCGGCACGTGGGCCCTATGCCCAGGGTGGGGTGGGGTGAGCCAGGGCAGGATGCACTGTGTGGAGCCTCCCTGGAGTTTGCCCCCCCTCCCCCTCAGCTATAGGGTGGCTGAGGGGGAGGTGGTGGGCAGACACAAGCCCCACGGTGCTGTTTGGGGCAGCACGGAGCCTGCAAGCACCCAAGCCCTTCGTCGCCCCCAGGAGAGATGTGTGACCCAGAGCATATCCCCCACCCCCCGCTACACCTCTGCCCAAGTCTGCCCCAGTCTTGCAAGACGTCTCCCCGCAGGCATTTGGGAACAGACTGCTTTTAACAAAAAGGCTGGCGCTGTGCCAGTTTAATTGTAATTACTGGTATGGCTTCCATCGGTGTTATCTATGCGCTTAGTTTTAACGCTAGCAGTGTTTAATTGTTTTTTAAGGATTGCTTTCCACCTCGTGCTTTTAGAAGTCTTTATTTTTATCTGTATTCCACCTGAAAACATAGAAATGCAGCGCACTGGAAGTGCAAGTATACAAAACGCAGTTTATGGAAGTCGATTAAAAAATGACAGAAATCAGCAATTTGGGCAAATGGAGAATAAAGGCAATATTACCATTCCGAAAAAGCAATCTGGGCTTAGGTACATGGAGACACAGCAAGACATGAGTTAACCAACAGTAACATTTCTGGCCCTGGTTTTGCTGCCCTCCAAGGAGCCTGCAGCTGGCTCCCATAGCCTTATTCCCAAGGAGGCTGGCAGCAGCAAAGGGCAAATGTCCAGAAGGGCAAGGAATGGCAAGTCTCTCTCCCAGCCTCCTGATATATAAAAAAATAAAAAAAATGTCCAGTAGCACCTTAGAGACCAACTAAGTTTGTTCTGGGTATAAGCTTTTGTGTGCATACACACTTCTTCAGATACACTGAAGCAGAAGTCACTAGAGGGAGGGTGGGGTGGGGTTTTTCTCAGGAGGGTAGTAGGAAGATGGGTGATTGACTCAATGAGTATGGTCAACCTGTTGACAACTGTTAACGACTGCAATTAGTCCTACAGGGAAAAGCAAGGGATAGTATGCAGATGACTAGCATATATAATGAAAATCCAGTATCTCTATTCAGACCAGGTCTCTCCATAGTTTTCAGTTTAGTAATAAGTTATAATTCAGCAACTTGTCTTTCCAGTCTATTTCTGAAATTCTTTTGTAATAAGACAGCTGCTTGGAGATCCTGTATTGAATGTCCTGGGAGACTGAAGTGTTCTCCTACTGGCTTCTCTGTCTTGTGATTCCTGAAGTCAGATTTACGTCCATTTATCCTTTGGCATAGGGTTTGGCCTGTTTGTCCAATATAGAGAGCTGAAGGGCACTGTTGGCATTTGATGGCATACACAATGTTAGAAGATGAGCAATTAAATAGGCCTGAGATGGTATGTTGGATGTTGTTGGGTCCAGTGATGGTGTTGTCCGGGTGTCTGTGGCAGCAAAGTTGGCATCTGGGTTTATTGCAGGCTCTGGTACCAGTGTGCGTGTTAAGTCTGGTTGTTGTATTATTGTGGGTGAGGAGTTGTTTAAGATTGGGTGGCTGTCTGTAGGCAATGAGAGGTCTTCCTCCCAGAGCTTGAGAAAGAGAACTGTCGTTGTCTAGGAGAGGTTGTAAATCTCCGATGATGCATTGAACTGTTTTAACTTGGGAGCTGTATGTGATGACTAGAGGTGTTCTGTTATTTTCTCTTTGGGTCTATCTTGCAGCAAGTTCTCTCTGGGGATCAGTCTAGGGATCAGCCTCCTGGAAGTCTCCACTGCTGGTGCAAGTCTTGTTGCATTTCAGGGAGTTGGGGGGGGTGAGGTGAAAGAGTAGCCAAATATGCACACCTGAAATATGTTCAGTGTTCCCAGCCCAGTCCTCTGGGACTCTCTGCCACTGGAGACTCAGCAGGGACCTTCTGTGCCAGCTTCTAAAAGCCTGCTGAAAACCTTCCTATTCTACTCCTCTAGGCCTCTGCAGGCCATTAAAACTGCAACCTTACACAATATTTTGTTGATGTCTGACTTTTTGTTTTATTTTGTTGTGGTTTTTATGGGATGGTTTTATGGTTTTATTGGTGTAAACCACTTTGATATTTTGTATGACACAGCAGTACAAATATTCTTCATAAATAAGATGTCTGATGGTGGGAAACGTAGTTCATTTCAGTTTTTATTTGCATACTGCCTTTCTGTATCTCTGCACACGAGATGCTTGCAAGCAGCAAAGGAAAAACATAGGCAGCAAAGATCAGACATCTCAAAGCACTCTGATCCAATGCAGATAAGAATATGACCTTCGCATAAACAACCTATATCAAATAAAGAAATAGCCAATAATGCATTTAGAATGTAATAGCACCTATTACAGTGGTACCTCGGGTTACATACGCTTCAGGTTACATACGCTTCAGGTTACAGACTCCGCTAACCCAGAAATAGTACCTCAGGTTAAGAACTTTGCTTCAGGATGAGAACAGAAATCGTGCACCGGCGGCATGGCGGCAGCAGGAGGCCCCATTAGCTAAAGTGGCGCTTCAGGTTAAGAACAGTTTCACGTTAAGAACGGACCTCCAGAACGAATTAAGTACATAACCAGAGGTACCACTGTAATGAAATAGAAATTCACCCTCAACAATTGCAGTAAATAATCAATCAATAAAAATAACAGTGAGTCAGAATGCATAAAATGCCACAATACACAAAAGATGTAAAAGGACTGAATTAATCAACAAAGTCAAATAACTTTTTTTTTTAAAAACCCCATCAACATCTGGCAGGCCAGATGTCCCCCAGACCTGCTTGAAATGTGTTGCAACCAAAGTGTGGCCTCAAAGAAGGGAATGGCTCTTTGTACGTTGCCTTGAGTCCCATTAGGGGAAAAGGCTGAGTCTGAATAAATATGTAATGTACAAAATCAGAGAGGTGAGGGTTGAGGGTGTCAGATAAACTTCTAGATTTGCTTTGAATTAATTGTGCAGAAGTCCCTTTGCCACAATGAGCCTGTGGCCAAAGCGGCTGGCGATCACCGTTCAAAACATCTTATAGGAAGTGCAGAGCAGGTCAGTAAATTCAGGAACAACAGAAATCACGAGCTCTCCCAGGTTTAGATTCCGACAAAACATTAGGAAGACCTTTCTGACAGAGAGAGCCAGGGCCGGATGGAGGTTTGATGAGGCCCTCAGCTCCTGAAGGTAATGGGGTCCTTGATATGTCCAGCTGTCCTTTGTCCACAACAAATTATTACCTTTTTTGGTGTTGAATATATGCTATATTGCAGGTATGTCCAGCAGGTAGATCCCTGGATGTCTGTGGTAGATCACTGGTAGTTCAGGTGGCTCCCCACAAAGAAGCTCACCAACCTAAAGAACAGGGCTTTCCTCCTCCCTAAAAAAGCTCAACAATTTTGAGGGGGTAGATCACTGCCAGTTTTTAAGGGGGTAGATCACTGCCAGTGAATAGATCACAGCCTCTTGGGAGTTGGCCACCCCTGCTCTATGGTAATTGATGGAACTAATAGGTATCTAAAACCATTTGCACATGCAGAATGTAGGCACCCTCTATATAGAAAGGAGCAAACCAGGGATATTTGAGGGAGCAGGCGGAGCTCATTTCTTACTTCATAGGAGCCTCCACAACACAAAACATTGTTGCTGTAGGTCAGTTTTATTTGTTTTTTATCTTATACAGTGGTACCTTGGGTTACAGATGCTTCAGGTTACAAAAATAATACCTCGGGTTAAGAACTTTGCTTCAGCTAATTAGCTAAAGTGGTGCTTCAGGTTAAGAACAGTTTCAGGTTAAGAACGGACCTCCAGACCGAATTAAGTTCTTAACCTGAGGTACCACTGTATTTTGGAAATGTACATCCAGGTTTTTTCCCTTAGGTTTTTTGGGGCCCCCAAGAGAGTGGGGCCCTAAGCTAGAGCTTGTTTAGCTTAGACGTGAATCCGGCACTGGTGAGAGCTGGCGGGACGGATTCCCTTGGGAGGTGGTGAACTCTCTTTCCTTGGAGGTTTTCAAACACCGGTTGGGCAGCCGCCTGTCAGGGACCCTTGAGCTGTCATTCCTGCATTGCAGGGGGCTGGACTAGAGCAGTGTTTCCCAACCTTGTGCCTCCAGATGTTTTTGGCCTACAACTCCCATCATCCCTGACTAGCAAGACCAGTGGCAAGGGATGATGGGAATTGTAGGCCAAAAACAGCTGGAGGCACAAGGTTGGGAAACACTGGACTAGAGGACCCTTGGGGTTCCCTTCCAACTCTGTGGTTCTTTGATTCACCACCAGCACCAACCAGCCTCCAGGCGGGAGAAAAGCAAAGGCCTTTTGCAGCCATCAGGTTTGATTCGCGCTTTATTTTTGGCTCATCCCGGCTGACCTTTAATCCTTTGAGGTAATCTGATTAGCGCAAGGATTGGAAAGTTAGCCCTACTCAGGAGACACTAACACCCTCTGTTGGGGGGAGGGAACGACAGGGGGAAAGGATATCCATAAATTATTTTTTATTTATATATACCCATGGAGGAATGACGGAAGAGCGTGTGGACAAGGTGTTGGATTTGCTAAGTGGATTTGCTTTGAAGCCTCCTAATGGAGCAGTCACACCTTTCCAAACCGATTTGTCATAAATTATTCCCTTTTTCTCCCCCACTTTCAAAGCCACCTTCTTGGGGAGGGAGCAGGATCCTGCAGATCAAAAGCCACCCACAAGCCCCCAGACTCTCCCAGGACGCCGGCAGGTTTCCTTGCCGTTACCTTGCGGTTACTGCATCAGGCGAGAGAGCGTTTGCCGGGGACTCCCCTTGGGGGCTGTGGGGAGGGCTGTGTGTGTCTGTGGTTGTGGGGCTGCTCACAGGGACTAGAAGCCTGAGGAGGAGAGGGTGTAGAAGGACGGAGCCCGTCCCAAGAGAGGATGCTCAGCCAGGGCAGTCCTGGGTCTTTGGAGATGTCTCGGGTTGTGTCCTGAATGGGGTCACTGTGTCCCTGAAGGACCAGGTGCGCAGCCTGGGAGTCATTTTGGACTCACAGCTGTCCATGGAGGTGCAGGTTAATTCTGAGTCCAGGGCAGGTATCTACCAGCTCCATCTGGTACACAGGATTAGACCCTCCCTGCCCGCGGACTGTCTTGCCAGAGTGGTGCACGCTCTGGTTATCTCCTGCTTGGACTACTGCAATGCGCTCTACATGGGGCTACCTTTGAAGGTGACACGAAAACTGCAATTAATCCAGAATGCGGCAGCTAGACTGGTGACTGGCAGTGGCTGCTGGGACCACATAACACCGGTTCTGAGAGATCTGCATTGGCTCCAAGTACGTTTCCGAGCACAATTAATATTGTTGGTGCTGACCTTTAAAGCCCTAAACGGCCTCGGTCCAGTATACCTGAAGGAGCGTCTCCACCTCCATCGTTCTGCTCAGACACTGAGGTCCAGCACCAAGGGCCTTCCGGCGGTTCCCTCATCGTGAGAAGTGATGTTACAGGGAACCAGACAGAGGGCCTTCTCGGTAGTGGCGCCCACCCTGTGGAACACCCTCCCTTCAGATGTGAAGGAAATAAGCAGCTATCCTATCTTTAAAAGACATCTGGAAGCAGCCCTGTTCAGGGAAATTTTTAATATGTAATGCTGTACTGTTTTTAACACTTGATTGGGAGCCGCCCAGAGTGATCTGGGGAAACTCAGCCAGATGGGCGGGGTGTAAATAATAAATTATGATGATGATGGTATCTGGGTACCTTGGACTCCTTGCCCCCAAGTCCAGGCCAATTGAGGCAAATTGCGGTGGGCAGCTGGCTGGCTCGCCTCTCCCCTTTGCTTTCTCGTTTCTCCTATATTTACAACCCACCCTATTTTCGTGACTGTGGTTTATGACATTACTTTCTGCTGCCGTCTTCCTTGGGACCTTCGGATGAAGGGAGCGCCATAAATAAAATTATTTGCTTCTTTCTGTAGCCTTAGGCAGCCAGCAAGGTGCCTCGATACAAAGACAGACCTGCTGGTCTAGTTAGATCTGTATCGCCTGCAGAGACCGGGACACACTTTCCAGGGGTTCAGGCAGGGAGATGCTCTAAGCCAGGTACCCCCAAACTCGGCCCTCCAGATGTTTTGGGACAACAACTCCCATCATCCCTAGCTAACAGGACTGGTGGTCAGGGATGATGGGAATTGTAGTCCCAAAACATCTGGAGGGCCGAGTTTGGGGATGCCTGCTCTAACCACTGAGCTACAACCCCACAGCAGTCCTAAGCTCACGGCTCCCCATTTTCACAGCAGTTTGCCACCATTATTGTTGCTGTTACTCCACAACATTTTCGTGTGATTTCCTCCAAATGGACACACCTGTTTGCAATTTTGCTTGATAAAGACATTTTTTGCAAAACAACTTTCCATAATAAGATGCCTCTTTCGTTGCCATTTTCCTCCATTCATTCCTTGATGTGAGCATTTGCCCTTGCAAGAGCCGCTTTGCAGAACCGCATTGCAAAGTCTGTGGACGTGCGGGTTTCTGAAGGGTGGCCGTGTGTTTCACTTCACATGCTGTTCTGGAAAAGCCAAATGTTGGTCTCTTCTCCATTCTTATCTGTGAAAAGGGGACCTTGGGCCGGTTGCTGATTTCTCTCAGACCGACCCGCCTTGCAGGACTGTTGTGGGGATTAAAGGAGGAGGGGGTGAGAACCATGTAAGGATCCTCAAGCTCCTTGGGGAGAAAAAGCTGGGATATAAATGGAGGAAATAAATAAAGAAGAAGACTTGAGACTAAGGAGCAGCCCCCACCAGAAGTGGAGATGGGGGTCTGATTCCTTTACCCACCCCTCTGTGTGTTGGGGAGCCTGTCTTTTTGCCATGGGGCATTGGCAACAAAGCCACCTTCTCCTCTGGCTTCTGCACTACTGAGAAAGAGGCGCCTGGGTGCCCTAAACGGCCTTGGCCCAGTATACCCACCCATTGCTCAGCCCGGACACCAGGGTCCCTCTCCTGAGGGCCTTTTGGGGGTTCCTTCACTGCGAGAAGTGAGGTTACAGGGAACCAGGCAGAGGGTCTTTTCGGTAGTGGCGCCCGCCCTGTGGAACGACATCCCGTCAGATGTCAAGGAAATAAACAACTACAGTGGTACCTCAGGTTAAGAACTTAATTCGTTCTGGAGGTCCATTCTTAACCTGAAACTGTTCTTAACCTGAAGCACCACTTTAGCTAATGGGGCCTCCTGCTGCTGCCGTGCCACTGGAGCACGATTTCTGTTCTCATCCTGAAGCAAAGTTCTTAACCCGAGGTAATATTTCTTGGTTAGCGGAGTTTGTAACCTGAAGCGCATGTAACCCGAGGCACCACTGTATCTGACTTTTAAAAGATATCTGAAGGTAGCCCTGTTTAGGGAAGTTTCTAATGTTTGAAGTTTTATTCTGTTTTTAATGTTCTGTTGAAAGCTGCCCAGAGTGGCTGGGGAAACCCAGCCAGATGGGTGGGGAATGAATGAATGAATGAATAAATAAATAAATAAATAAACAAATAAATAAATAAGTGTCCCACCCCATGCGGCTTCTCTCCAGGTGGGAGGCAGAAAGTGGCTTCATCTTTTGCGAGGAACAAGCATCAGGGAGCCTCCAAGCTGGATAACAACAGTGGTTCCCAAAGTGGGTGGGGAAGGGGATTCCCCAGGGGGATGCCAAGAGGTGAGGGGGCACGGGGGGGGGGGGCACGCTGGAGGTGTCTGTCAGCACCAGATGCAGTTCATCTGCTTTGTAGACTTCATTGAAGTGTGTAGTTTTAATTGGGGTGTGAACAAATGTGCAGTTATTTGGTTGCTGATTTGAATTGCATTGCCGTACCATCTTCCTTGGAATGCGGGTGACGCTGTGGGTTAAACCACAGAGCCTAGGGCTTGTCGATCAGAAGGTTGGCGGTTCGAATCCCTGCGATGGGGTGAGCTCCCATTGCTCGGTCCCTGCTCCTGCCAACCTAGCAGTTTGAAAGCGCATCAAAGTGCAAGTAGATAAATAGGTACCGCTCCAGCAGGAAGGTAAACGGCATTTCCATGCGCTGCTCTGGTTCGCCAGAAGCGGCTTAGTCCTGCTGCCCATATGACCCGGAAGCTGTACGCCGGCTCCCTCGGCCAATAAAGCGAGATGAGCGCTGCAACCCCACCTTTCCCATCTTCCTTAGTGAATCCTGCAAACTGCTCTTCTGGATAATGGTTTTTATAAGGAAGGGGGAACTGGGGATGAATTTATGGAATGGGGGGGGGGGAGGGCGATGGCCCCCAAACATTTGGGAACCTCTGGTTTACAGTGTAACTTTAAACACTGAGAACGTTGGCCTTGTCTTATGAGGCTCTGCCTGTAGCATACCCTCCAAGTCTCCCGATTTCACAGGAATTATGAAAGCACTCCTGGCTTTAGATTGGATCCTGAAATGTCATTTTGGCCACCACCAGCTGGTTCTGCCGCCCCTGAACTCAGGGGGGAGGCTGAGCTGGCGTTTGTCCTGAGCAGCAGCCGAGAAGGAGCATCCCTTGGGCATCTCTTGGCGGCGGCTGGAGAGCGGGCGAGGAGAGGCTGCGGCTGGCCAGGCCCAGCCCCACGTGACCCCCTGGCTCTGGGGGGCAGGCAGAGGGCAGGGCTACCCTGGGCAGGAAGAAAGGGGGAGCAGGGCAGAGCAGGAGAGAAGTCTTGGTTTTTAAATATATATATGCATTGTGCGCCTGCATCTAATCTCGCCCCTCTCTAAAATGTATATATTGGTGTGCGTTTTCCTTTTTGTAAATATAGCAAAGAATGCAATAAAATAAAATTGGGATACAAGGCTTTTCTCAGGAGTAGGGAGGGCACGAGTGGTGGAAATGCTCTGTGATGGTGGGGGATACAGGCAAAAAAGGAGGGTCAGTTGGAGGGAAGTGAGAAATGTCCCTATTTTCATTTGAGGAGTGTTGGAGGGTATGCTGGAGGATCAACGGCTTACGTTCAAAAAGAGAACAAATCCCATGTTATGCAGGGAGCAGGACAGGCCGTTTATCTTTGCTCACAGCTCCTGCTCTGAGTTTGGGGACGCCCCTTTCCGTGTCCCCTGGTGCTGCTTCTGAGTCTTCCTTATCTGTTGTTTGACTCTCCTTGGCACAGTGAGAAGCGTTTGTTTCTTTCCTTTGTCTTCTTCTTAAATAACATTTGTTGAATTGTTTCTGCGAAGGTTATACTAAATACTGCAAAACATGGCCTGATCAGACAGGATCGGCTGACAATTTGCAGAGTCCCCGTGCAACCGCCGGCTGCACGGTTTTCTATTGCTGTAAACTGCTCTGCTACGACTTTTACAATGCAGGGGTATATACATATTTTTAATAACTAAATAAATAGAATGATGGATCGCTGTTGAACAAGGTCAGACGAGAAACAAAACCCAAGGAAATAAACCACAGGTGCGTGGATGCGTCAAATGCAGCAACTGGAACTATTTCTGGCATAGATATTGAGGTTGGACCAGACAGGGTTGCAAAACGTGGGCCCTGTGATGTCCAGGGAAAGTAACTGAAAGTATTTGCAGGCCCTGAGTCATTGTACTGGCCTTATTCGCTCGTGGACTGAGGGGGCTTCCAGGTCATGCTCCTCCTTGCTTGCAAATGAAATAAAATCAAGAAATGGGAAGCAAAACTGGCAGTATCCTAATGCCTCTGCCCAGATCTATGGCGCAACTGCATCTGGAGTCCTGCGTGCAGTTCTGGGTGCCTCACGTCAAAAAGGATAATAATAATAATAATAATAATAATAATAATAATAATAATAATAATAATAATTTTTTATACCCTGCCCTTCCCGGTTCAAAAACCGGGCTCAGGGCGGCTAGCAACAAATTTAAAACACTTAATGGTAAAAGCAGCATAAAAGAATGTATAAAAACATGAATAACAATAAAATTCAAATGATTGAAGGGCTGGAGCAACTTCTCCATGAAGAAAGGTGGGCGTGTTCAGGACTTTTTAGTTTTGAGGAGACACTAGACCTCATTGACATCCAATGAATGAATGTGGGGAGATTCGATCCTCTTCATGCAGTGCATAGTTAAACTACGGAACTCACTGCCACAGGAGGGAAGGAGCAATGGTCACCAACAGGGCCATCTTTAGCATATGCGCCGCCGGGGTGCAAAGATACGCCCAGCGCCCCCAAATTTAGTTTAGCCGCCCCCAATTTTTTTAGGGGGGGGGCGAACTCAAAGTTATTGAGCTTTTTTGGGGGAGGAAAATCACTCGCCTGTAACAACGATGCAGCAGAAATAACTGCTTTTGTTTCTTGAATTGTCGGAAATATTTGACACCAGGTATACATTGGGCACACCCCAGAATACATTTGGTGCCCCCCAGAATTTGGTGCCCAGGTGCCCCGCACCCCTTGCACCCCCGGGTAAAGACGGCCCTGGCCACCAGTCTAGATGGCTTTTAATGAGGACTGGGCAAATTCATGAGGGAGAAAAGACTATCAATGACTCCCAGCCAGGATGGCTAGACAGTACTCTTCCTCCATGGTTAATAATAATAATAATAATAATAATAATAATAATAATAGTTTACCATTTATACCCTGCCCATCTGGCTGAGCCTTGCCAGCCGCTCTCAGTGGCCTCCAATCAAGTATTAAAAACAATACAGCATTAAATATTAAAAACTTCCCTGAACAGGGCTGCCTTCAGATGTTTTTTAAAGAGAAGATAGCTGCTCATTTCCTTCACATCTGAAGGGAGGGCATTCCACAGGGCGGGTGCCACCACCGAGAAGGCCCTGTCCCTTGTTCCCTGTAACTTCGCTTCTCGCTGGGAGGGAACCGCCAGAAGTCCCTCAGAGCTGGACCTCAGTGTCCAGGCAGAACGATGGGGGTGGAGACGCTCCTTCAGGTCTACCGGGACTTTGAGGCCGTTTAGGGCTTTCAAGGTCATCACCAGCACTTTGAATTGTGCTCGGAAATGTACTGGGAGCCAATGCAGATCTTTCAAGACCGGTGTTTTATGGTCCCAGCAGCCGCTCCCAGTCACCAGTCTAGCTGCCTGGTCAAAGGCAGGGAGCAAAGGCAGAGTATTTTCTACAGTTCTATCAAAAATTATGGATTTGGTTCTACTATCAGAAATACATAGACTGATAATTATGAAATTATTGTGAGGTTTAATAAGTGAACTGTTTATATTTGGACAACTTTTCTGCTGTACTTTATTGGAAGGAGAAAAATAACCATTTCCTTCATAACAATTTAAACCATTTATTTAACTAAAACAATAACATTATAGCATATGTTTGTTAACTGATGTGGTTCAACAATTTTTTTTATTAAGAAACCTTAGAATGAGTTTTAGCACACATGAAAAACTTAAACAAATCCTTATTTCCTGATGAATAGCCTTTGGACTCCAATGTAACTTAAATAGAAAATCTTTAGAAATACTTTTCCTCCAAAAGCATTTTTTTAAAAAAATCAATAAATCCATTTATTTGTTTGTTTGTTTGTTTGTTTGTTTGTTTTTATTTAAATAAAAATTATCTTTTTTAAAAAAAATAATCCTGATTGTTCTCTACCCTGCTCATCTCGGCCTCCACAGTCAGAGGCAGCCATGCTTCTGAATCCCAGTTACTGTAAACCTCAGGAGGGGAGAGGAGTCTTGTGTTCGAATCCTGCCTTTGGGCTGCCCACAACAGGCACCTGGCTGTGAGAACAGGGTTCTGGGCAAGATGGGCCAATGGCCTGATTTGTGGTTACCATAATTCCTATCAATTTCATCACATTTGTACCTCTTCCTCCCTACATTTCATCCATTTCCATTTTAAATATAAAAAGGTATATATCATAAACATTACAAGTCTTCTTAAGTCAATCCTGCCAGTGGTGTTAATTGTTTGCAATCATCCTTCAATTATTGCATAAATTTACTCCAGTCTTTTGGGAAAGCTTCATCACACTGGTTTCGGATTTTCAGCTTCGCCACTTGTGCATATTCCATCACCTTCACCTGCCAGGCTTCAATCGTTGGTTCCATTTTGGGGCTAATAGAGTCCTTGCTGTTGTTCTTGCATGCATAAACTATTCTTGGTCTCTTTGTAATTTCTTCCCCTTCTATGCCAAGTAAAGATGCTTCTGGTTTTTTAGCAAATGTACTTTTGTACATTTTCTTTAACTCATTATATATCATTTCCCAGAAGACTTTGACTTTACTGCAAGTCCACCACATATGATAGAAATTTCCTTCCTTTTCTTTACATTTCCATCATTCCTTATTTTTTATCTTATACATTTTAGCAAGTTTAGTTGGTGTTAAATGCCACCTATATAGATTCAGGTAGGTAGCCGTGTTGGTCTGACGCAGTTGAAATATATCAATTTTTTTTTAAAAAAATTGTCCAGTAGCACCTTAGAGACCAACTAAGTTTGTTCTTGTTATATGCTTCCATGTTCATATGAATGTATCTGAAGAAGTGTGCATGCACACGAAAGCTCATACCAAGAACAAACTTAGTTGGTCTCTAAGGTGCTACTGGACTATATATGTGTATATATATATATATATATATGTATGTACAGTGGTATCTCAGGTTAAGTATTTAATTCGTTCCAGAGGTCTGTTCTTAACCTGAAACTGTTCTTAATCTGAAGCACCACTTTAGCTAATGGGGCCTCCTGCTGCTGCCAAACCGCTGGAGCACGATTTCTGTTCTCATCCTGAAGCAAAGTTCTTAACCTGAAGCACTGTTTCTGGGTTAGCGGAGTCTGTAACCTGAAGCGTATGTAACCTGAAGCGT